>OV816030.1:39532958-39847958 GCA_929113105.1 Agrypnus murinus
GTACTGAAGGCATTAGAAAAGATCTCAAGTCTCTATCTTTAGATAGTAAAAAATAGGAACTTATGCAAAAATTGACTTTACTACTAGGGCAGAGCAAAGGGGTTACATAATAAGGTAATCGAGATAGTGTATTCCTTTGCAAAATCACATGAATTTTTCTCTAAAATCAATAGAAACGGCGTAAATCGCATTCTGAATCTCAAAGGCCGTTATTTTAGGACCGCCATTTTGAATTTTTCAATTTTCTCATTGGATTCATAATCAGTGGCTCCAAGAACCCTCCCAACATAAATTTCGCTCAATCTGGTTGCGTTATTAAATTAAGGGTACAAAATGGGGGTCTCAACCACTAGGGGGGGCGTGCCACCATTTTAAACATAGTACATTTTATACTGGTCCAGTACTGAAGGCATTACAGAAGATTTCAAGTCTCTGTCTTTAGATAGTAAAAAATAAGAACTTAGGCATGTTTTTTGCAAAAATTTACTCTACTATATAGAATGACTAGATTATTATAAAGCAGGGGATGAATGAACTTTCGTTCAAAGAGAAAAAATTGCAACACATGAAAAAAAACGTTATAGGTTCTGTAAATGCTTCTCCTTAGTTATCGTTTCAAGATTTCAGACGCGACTTCTGTCTTCCTTCAGAGATCAAACTCGATCTGTAAAGTTTCATTGCCGGATTTATAACATAAATAACTATAAATCAAAAATGTTTCTTTTTATAACATTCTATTCGTAAAAAAAATCCTATACTAACATCCTATCCTATTCGTTTGTTGGCGAAGGAAATGGACATGAGCTCCAGATCTATGTCGCCACTGATCAAGGAAGACCTTAGTATGAGGACTGGACACTTGTTAACAGCTCGACATAATGAAATAAGAAGAGTTGGAAACAAGTCTCATTTGCAGAGATAGGTGAAAAATCTTCATCGCCCAATCTTGTTTCCCTGCATTTTATATTTGGATTTAGGATTGATGCATTATGATTACAATTAAAGTAATTGTCAAACAATTTACATAGTTGATTTGGAAAACCCGTTTGCAGATCGCAGCTAGGATGCGTGAACTCTCCTAAAGTCATTCTATTTAGATTCCTTATAGGAATCGAGCCCAATTAAGTAAAATACTTGTATTTACCCTATAGCGGAGTTGTTCACATGATAAGATTTATTTATTATTTAGGCGGAGTTATTTATCGCTCGTAAATAGCAACAAACAAAGTCACTTTAAATCCAAATAAAACATACTATTTTTTTCCACTAGGGTAAAAGTGCCTCCTCTCTATGATTAGAAGTTTAGTCTAGCAATACCAACAATTTTTTATTAGAAGAAAAAAAATTAAAACAAAGGTCTTTGAATAAACCCCAGCGTGGCTGAATACTGGACAGTCAAATGTCGTTTTCTCGACATTGATCCAAGTGTAGGCGAATTTTCAGATATCGAATCTTGGTTCTCTAACTCATGTTTAATATGTATTTATTTTTAAGCGTTTTATATGTATAAAATGATGATGTACTTCAAACAATATTATTGCTTGGGTGATTGTTAAATCTAAGACGGCTGTGAAAACTGCTGCAGCGCTATATTTCCAGCGGTGTGTTGGACGCACCGATTTTCACCCACGTTTCAAGCAATTTTCAGATTCTGAGTCTCGGTTGTTTAATTGTCACTCGAGGGTTAATCAACAACCTGATACTAATTTTCGGTTCACTAAACGTTGTACAAGTCGGAGCCAATGTTCAGAAACCGAATCAGGGTTCCTTACAACTTGCCCAAGCTTCAGCCAATTTTCACCCGTTAGGTCAATGCCAGTTACCCATAGAATATACTTAAGTCAAATATCAGATACTATTTCGCTAATTTGCTTTAGCTAGTCTAAAGGTAAGTACTCACAGCAGCGGATCCGCAGGCGGATGTCATACGATTGGTCGGTTTGAGTCAAATCGACTCAATCCGACCAATCGTATGACATCCGCCTGCGGATCCGCTGCTGTGAGTACTTACCTTTAGTCAATCTCTACATATCAAGTGCCGGTTACATACTTATCACCCAAAACCTTAGCCAACTTTGAATCTTAGGTTCGCTAAACTAACTCCAGTTTTAGCAATCTTCAAAATTCAAAATCTTGGTTTCTTACCCTTCGGCTAAGGTTGGGTCAATATTCATATTATATTTTGCTAAATTTCTGTAAATGTGGTTTATTGTAAAGATGGATTAGTGGTTGCTAACCTACTGAATTTTTATGAACTTAAACTTACACTGGCAAGACTAAAGTGTAAACTATATTGACTTACCGACTGTACATATGCACGACTGTGCATATGTATTTGCACAAGAAGACGTACACTATGAAAGTGTTAGGTTTGTACGGTCTCAATATGTGTTGAGAGTCTAAGACATTAATCATTTATACGAATTTTCGATTTCTTCGTATTTATTTTGTTAATGAACATTTTATATCCAACACAAAAATCGACTTTGCATTCAGTTACGGCGAAACAGTAATGGTAGACTTCGTTGCTTGTTTGCACTAGCATTCATTAAAGGAAAAGGATTGTGTAATAGTTGCTTTGTTTCGCAATTACCAGCCTTGGTACTACATTAACATTAGTTTTATTGCGATATCGGTGTCATTTATTGTCCAAAACATTGCATAACGTATTGGTTTTAGCCAATAACAACCAATATTGGGTAACTCTGATCTTTCCATGTCTGAGACCAAGCTTGGTATCAAATTATCATCCCTACTTTAGTCTAGCAGTGGGCCATTTTCGGATATTAAGGTTGTGCCAAGGTTGATAAACATTAAATAAATAAAGATTATTAAAAGTTTCACAGTTTTATTAAAATATACCTGACAATATTGTTTCGACAGCTATGCTGTCATTATCAAAGGTAATATAATTATAAACAAACACGTTGCTAAGGTAGATACAAAATAGGTAACTAGATAAAATAATAATAATAATAATAATAAAAATTAATAATAAAAATCATTTTTCAGTTCAGTTTTTTGGATAAAATGTGATTAGGTGCATTGATGTATGATACAACTGGTCTTATTGGCATATTCTGTTTGTGGGTCTTGACTAATCCATACAGTTTAGGTATTTGTGGGTTAGCAGCATACAGATCATTAGTACACAGAGCTTTAACTATTCCACTAACAAAATCAGATTTTAGCAAAGAGATATCAACCATTAAACAACTAGCACATGCAAATCATTATAATCCGAACATGATTGACACTTTAATTAAACACAAAGATTATAGGTTAGCTATCAAAAGAATATATCCCATTGACAATCAAACAGAAGACACAAATTACATATCTATACCATATTTTGGCAAAATATCAGAAAAAATTGCACATATACTAAGAAAAACCAACAATTATAAAATAACATTTAAAACCAACACTAACACTTTTTCATTTTTATTTAATGCTAAAGACAGAACACATGATATCATGAAATCGGGCATTTACCGTTTAAATTGTTCTTTTTGTAGTTCAGTATATATTGGACAAACACTTCGAAATTTTGACATAAGATATAAAGAACACGTACGTCATTACAAAAATAAACATCCTGAAAAATCGAATTACGCCAAACACCTTTTAGAACAAAATCACACAATGACTCCTCAAAATAATATTAAATTCCTACATTTTTGTAATAACAAACGCAAATTAGACATTTTAGAAGCCTTTGAGATATACAAACACAAACTCAGGGTACCTTTAATGAATGAACAACTTGAGCTCAGTAATTCTCCGTTACTGGAAGTATTAGATGTTTAATTATGATTTTTATTATTATTATTATTATTTTATCTAGTTACCTATTTTGTATCTACCTTAGCGACGTGTTTGTTTATAATTATATTACCTTTGATAATGACAGCATAGCTGTCGAAACAATATTGTCAGGTATATTTTAATAAAACTGTGAAACTTTTAATAATCTTTATTTATTTCATGATTATGGAGTTCCACAAAATAAGGCTGGAAACAATAAACAAAGTTGATAAACATTGTTTCAAACAAAAGCTTATAGTGGTATTTTGTTTTAAATGGAGAGCCGCGAATGCTAACATAATTAAGCGTCAAATAAACTGCCACTTTTAATTCTGATAACGCAATATACCTACTATTTATCTATGGTTTATACAATGTTATCAAAAAAGACTACATTAAGTTAAACCTGTCTTTAATGTGGACTTAAAGTACACGTTTCATAAAACGTACATGTTTTGTCGTTAGTAAGTGCTTTATTTAAAACATAAGTTAAAACATAAATTTACAAGAGGTAGGTACATGTATAACAGTGTAACATACGTATTCTGTATTTCGTTAGATCAACAAATGCTGGAAAAAATGTCTTAAGCAAAAATTCTATAAAAATGTTGATTAATTTGTTGTGTTTCGATTTGTTTTAATGTTAATAAAGTTGGTAACTCGTTTTGTTAATCAAATCACGGGAAGTTCAATGGTCCTACATGATACGTGCGTGACTTCGGAAACAATAAGCATTTGTTGTAAAAAGCACAATATTTAATTTGTTTATATTAAACTCTTATCGAGTTTAGTAAAAATTAAAAGAGTATCTGCCTTTATTTCAATCGAAATGGAATCTGGATAAAAGCATATTCAATTTAACCGTTATTCCCGAGGTTAAAAGAAACTTTATAGAATATCATATTTATACAAATACTACGTTACATAACTGATTTATGTCTAATACATCTAAATTTCAAAAATGTGCTATACTAATTATACGCAATATTGGTACTGGTTGCGTTCTTATTGACTTTTATTGACAATAACAAAAGAATTCCCTTTTTCTGGTTTTGTTATATTTTCAATTCATTATAGAAAGAAATTTCTTTCTAATATATCACCGATCTAAGTATTTCTAATCAAATTACTAAAGTTTTCATTTAAAAAATACAACTTTATGAAGTAAACCAGAAATCAATGATTATAATTAGAAAAGCCTTATTCAACTAGTCAGTGCTACTCATAAAGACGCTTTAATAGTGTCGAAACTGCTTTTTAATATCTTTAATAACAATTCATAAGAAATACCAAAACGACAATTTCCTATAACTCAAAAAATAAAAAATAAGTAAATCGAGAATGCTCCCTTGTTTTCTTTTGTTATCTGGCCACTAAAATGCCCTCGGCGAGCAATTTAAACCACCCGATTTCAACATCTGGAGACCCACAAGAGAACCTTTTTATGAAATGTGCATCTATGGAATGTGGAGTCAACGCTCTGTATATATAACTGCACATAACGGTGGTATCTTCTGACCTCCGAACACTTGGCAGCGCTGCTGGAGGTAACAGCGAACTATAAGTATCTTCTTATATATAAATTTTGGAGGTCGGTTCGTATCTTCTGTATACTCTATATATGACAAAATAAAACAAGGGAAATAATTTCCCCTTTCTTGAGATTCGGATTCTAGAGGTTCCCCTCATCACAAATATAACAAATTTTTAGCAATATATCCACGGGAATACCCGGAAGTCAGGCCGTCTCCTCTGTATGACGGAGGTGACAGCTTAACAGGCATCAATATATATATATATATATATATATATATATATATATATATATATATATATATATATATATATATATATATATATATATATATATATATATATATATATATATATATATATATATATATATATATATATATATATATATATATATATATATATATATATATATATATATATATATATATATATATATATATATATATATATATATATATATATATATATATATATATATATATAATTGATTAGAAGTAATAATGCGCGTAGAGATATACAAGAAAGAGTTATAATAATGGGATATCGCGCAACAGAGTTTTCTTGTATATATATATATATATATATATATATATATATATATATATATATATATATATATATATATATTTACGGCCACTTATCAAAGTGAGGACATATCATGAACCATAGTTAATGAGGACCACCCTTATAAATGGTCACAGCTTTGCAAATTTTTTTGCCATCACTTGTTTACTTGTTCTAGTTATGTATCTCGCAAATATACACAGATTTCTTTGAATTTAAAAAAGTTTTATTTGCTGTGTATAATAATACCAAGTGAGGCTACACTATACTACTGACGACGTGAGGACCATATAATTAGATACGATTTAATCGCAAAGTGAGCCCCAATATCAAATTATACACAGGTTTTAAGTATAACATGAGGACCGGCGCTGTTGCCATCATTTGCTTTCATTATCATCAGCAAAAAGGCATGCTATTCTATTATTGGAATTTGTTAGTTGGTCGGTCGTCAGTATAAAACTAATTTGATGTGGCGGAGACGGGTATGCTTCCGTAGCCATTTTAACAAACCCGTTTTTGAAAACATCTCGAGAACGGTTGGTTCTACGAAAAAAAATATAACAGACTTTTTTGTAGAAAAATAAATTATCTATCTTTTTTATTAAAACAATTTTTTAATTGCTTGCAAATTAATGTTTTAAGAGTTATTACACAGCAAAGTTTTCACTTTTTAGTTTTGCTAAATAATTCGCAAACGGCTAACATCTCACTGAAACAGGAAAACATTGCAGTGTAATAACTCTTAAAATATTAATTTAACAAAAAAATTGTTTAAATAAAATAGATAGATAATTAATTTTTCTATAAAAAATGTCTGTTCTGTTTTCTTCGTAAGACTATTTCTCCAGACTATTTGGATTATTTACTGGCTCCCTAACTTAACTATTTCCTGTTGGCTGTTCCATTGCCTTCTAGAATGTTTAAACGAATGCTTGACCGCTTAGATCAATTAAATTTAGACGAAAAATTAGATTTAACTATTGATTAAGATTCTGGTGTTTCTCATCATTTTAATGGTAATTGTGCTAGTAATATTAACAGCCTGCTATTAGTGGGACAGATTAGTGAATTGATAGCTAAGTACCACATACTTTACTTTAAAATCTAAATGTATTACTCCTAATAATTAATTATTATTAATAGTTAGATTAGTTTCACTAATAATTATAGATGTAAATCTGTATAATATGTTAATTATTCTGAAAATGCTAGTAAAATCAGTAAATATTGTCGCCTAATTTAAAATGCTGAGTTTGTTCCATCTCATTTTTAATTAAATTTAAAAATTTGTCTGTAATTTCCTTACGGTACGTGTTAAAAAGAATATAATTATGTATTTATCTTCCTACCTAAACCGATCTTGGCTTGTAGCAAAGAAAAGTGGTTATTCTATATTTAGGGTATTTATTAGGCCAAAAAGAATGCATATAAAATCTATATTTCCGTGTAAAAAGATATAAGATTAATATCGCTCTTGGTATTTTTAATATTTAATTCTAGTTATTTTTTAAATGCTTGTAATGAACCGTATGTGAATCTGCCATTTAAATTTAACCAACCAATAATTATTGTGAATGACTTTTCAGCATTAACTGTGCCGTCTATGAACTCAAATCTTACTAATCCTCCAGCTGACATATAGGTATAAATCATTAGGCCTTGAGGAAACTTAACATTAGGTTTCAAGCAGTATTTATGGAATGCTTCTTGTTTAGCTCTGATTACTCTTTTGCGAGAGTAAAACTAGAACAAAACTGCTTAATGTTAAGTTTCCTCAAGACATAATGATTTGAGGCTGTATGTTATCTAGAGGATTAAGAAGATTTTAGTTCATAAACAGCATAGTTAACGATGACAAGTATCTGCAAAACGACGAGTAGCATGGGCTAAAACTAAGTTGTCCTGGGCAGAAATGCTGGTCTAAGGTCATATTCATCAACTAGTTAAAGTCTGGTGTATCCGTTAGTTACTCTCGCAAAAGATTGATCAGAGCTAAACACGAAGCATTCCATAAAAACTGCTTGAAACGTACCGTTAATTCTCCTTTTAAGGCGTAATGATTAGTACCAAGAACTTATAAATAAAGGAAATTAGGATATCAAAAAAGGCGAAACACCTTGTGCATATTGGGTTAGATTCAAAAATTCAGTAGTGCAGGTACTCTTCTAAAATTAACTTGCCAATACGAATTTTTCAGCCGACTGCTATCAAGAATATCGATAATATCGCCTGATGGATTTTGCCGAAGAGATGCTAAGATAAAGGATGACTATACCACGATCGCGTCCGGTTCTCAACGAATTTTTCTTAGCTACTTCATGGCAATAGGGGACCATAAAAAGTTACGCCAGAAAGTTCCTTGAGCAAATTTACTGGTGCAAATTGCTGATCCGTGTATGACATATCTCCTTTCTTCGATAACACAGAAAGAAGGCGAAGTACGAAAAAAATGCGAACACTTTTGGTAGGGCTTTAAATAAGCTTTATCTTACCTAACCTCCTTTATCTCGATAACCCTAATGGTTTCCGAGAAAAACGACAAAACCGGTAGGGGGCGTGGTTTATCCTCATTATTTCTTCGAGCTCACCACCTACAGGTGTTGACTTTTAAGGAGTTGTTTAATAACCCACAAGGAAACCGTATGCAAAAATCCATGGACTTACCTCAACTTTCCGCTATTTTTTCTAAATTGATTAGACTAATTATAGCAGTCCAACATAAAGCTTTGTATGCAACTCGTACCTTAATCTATCTATCTGAGAAATCGCCAACATAAAGTTTGACAAAGTGGTAGTATCGATTGGCTTTATGGTAAGGTCATTTCAACCGAGGATATTTTATTTAACTACAATAGAATTGGTATAGGCACAAGTGAAACATGTAGTTGCTAATAATACAACATATACATACACTTGCTGATCTAAAAGAGCTTCTATCAAGGAATTTCTACCGTCACAAATATCATAAATTTAGGATCGAAAAGTTCCAGCAAAGAATTAACAAACGCATCTGACATACGGATGTTGATACGAGGGATGCTCTGTTAATAGTTAGTAGCAGGCCATGGAAGCTCAATTGGCTAGAAACAATTGCAACAATTGAATGTCGCATTAGTTGGCATTCGTTACCCACAATTGTCAAACGTTTCGATTTCTTGTGAAACGTAGTTAATTTTGTAAGGTAAGTAGTTGTGCATTTTTAATTCAGTTAAGATGAGCATTCCGCGAACTGCCTTTAGAGCTATGATTTTCTACGACTATAAAAGACAGTTAGGATACCAGCAAAGCCATGAAAATTTGATAGCAGATTTTGGCGTTGCTGCCCCTCCATTATCCGCTGTTAGTCATTGGTTCCGCGAATTTCGACGAGGGCGAGAACGGCTAGAAGACGAAGCAAGACCTGCAGAAGCTGCCTGTTCAGAAAATGTTGATCGTGTGGCAAGCTTGATTCATTCCAATCGAAATATTACTTATAGGGAGATTCAGTAGGAAGTGAAGATTGAATCCTCGGCGGTGAATACCATTTGGCATAAACATCTTGAAGTAAGAAAGCCAGCAAGCCGTTGGATATCGCATTTGCTCTCAGAAAGTCAAAAACAGGCTCGAATAGACTGGTGTAAATTTATGTTGCAAAAATTTGACGGAGGGGCTTCCAGGCAAGTGGCATACATTGTAACTAGTGACGAATCTTGGGTATACAGTTACGACCCTGAAACTAAACAGCAGTCTAGTGTTTGGGTATTCGAAGATGAAGACTTGCCCACAAAAGTAATTCGTGGCAGAAGCTTCAAGAAGAAAATGATTGCTGTTTTTTCCGCCGATGTGGTCCTGTTGCTGTTATTCCACTTAAAGATCGCAGAACTGTTAATTCTGAATGGTACTGCGAAGTGGCTTTACCACAGATGTTTGCAAAATTACAGGCAGGTCGACAAAGGACCGGTTTGCGTAACTTCTTAGTCCATCATGACAACGCATCGTCCCACACTGCTGCCAGAACATTGGATTTTTTGAAAGATACGGAAGTTCAATTGGTAACTCATCCGCCGTATAGCCCAGATCTAGCGCCGTGCGACTTTTTTTTGTTTCCAACTGTTAAATAAATGATGCGAAGTAAAAGATTTTCCAACGCAGATGCAGCAGTTACAGAATTTCAAAGAATTTTTGAGGACCTTTCAGAAAATGAATCTTCCGAATGTTTTAAAAAGTGGTTTCAAATAATGCACAAGTGTATTAGTCTGAATGGAGATTATTTTGAAAAACAATAAAGATTGTTTGTTAAAAAATGCAACGGTCTTTTTGCTAATAACAATTTTCAGCGCAACCCTCGCATTGTACCAATATAAAATACTTTTTAATGTTTTTAATGATAGTGTTGCATTATGTCATCAGTCATATTTATAAATTGTTCACAACATAATAATAAAATAATAAATAAGTACCTACTAAATAAACTATATTTAAAAATATATATGTATAAATATATATAAAATTTTGTATTTCTTAATTTTCTCATTGAATTCATAATCAGCAACCCCAAAAACCCTTCAACATGAATTTCGCTCAAGTTGATGTAAAACTCCCCGAGTTATTAAATTGGGAGTGTAAAATGGGGGTTTCAACCCCCCGAGGGGGCGTGTCCCCATTTTAAACAGATTACATTTTATATTGGTCCAGTACTGAAGGCATTACAAAAGATTTCAAGTCGCTATCTTTAGATAGTAAAAACTAAGAACGTAATGCAAAAATTTACTCTACTACTAGGGCAGAGAGAAAGGATTACATAATAAGGTAACCAAAATGGTGTATTACTTTGCAAAATCACATATTAAACACTTTTTGACTCTTTGAGCTTTTCTCTAAAATCAATAGAAACGGCGTAAATCGCATTCTCAATCTCAAATGCCGTTATTTTAGGACCGCCATTTTGGTGTCCGCCACTTTGAATTTTTCAATTTTCTCATTGGATTCATAATCAGCGACTCCAAGAACCCTCCCAACATAAATTTCACTCAATTTGGTTGCGTTATTAAATTAGGGGTACAAAATGGGGATTTCAACCCCCCGAGGGGGCGTGCCCCCATTTTAAACATATAACATTTTATATTGGTCCAATACTGAAGGCATTACAAAAGTCTATAAGACTATAAAGTTGGGAACGACCTCATCATCCATCATCACATAGTGAATAATAAATATAATTGATATTCTAAATCTGTTCTAATAAATTATTCTTATTGTTAGTTTTATTAAATATTAATTTAAAAAGAGACGTTTTGATTGTAATATTTGGTACTTATAGTTATCAATTTTTATAAGCCTGCCTTGAGAAGTAAGAATTAAATTCATTGCGAGCTTTTATAATACAATGAAAGTTGAGAACATTTAGTAGTTGTGTAGGAAAGCCCTCATCTGATCGTCACCCGGTGATCAGTTTGAGGTTACAACTTATAACAGAATTCCACTTAATATACTATTTTGGGTTACCTACCGTTATTTATTTGTTCATAATGATTACTATTTCCATTTAAAGATTAAATCTGAAATGAAATTTTTTTTCAATGAATTTAATAAATGACTTATTTAATTATTGGGTGTATTAAATGCAGAAAAATAGTCTGCAGAGTATGTTGCGTCTAACTTTTCTTTCTAAAAGCAATAATACAAACAAACTTGCCAGCCTCGGTGTGGTCATAACCACAACGGTCTCCGTGACCATAACGGCCAACAGCCACAACGGCCAATTTGACCATATCGCCCAACTCGAAACTTGACCATAACGGCCACCATGACCACAACGGCCAACTAGAAACTCCACCCCATCCGCCATTTTGACCACAACGGCCACCGACGCTTATGTATTGGCGTCGCTGGTGACGATGACCACAACGGCCAAAATGACCACAACGGCCAACTAGAGTGAGTGACCACAACGGCCAAAATGACCACAACGGCCAACTATGGAGCGTGACCACAACAGCCAAAATGACCATAACGGCCAACTGTGGCGAGTGACCACAACGGCCAAAATGACCACAACGGCCAACTAGGGTGAGTGATCACAACGGCCAAAATGACCACAACGGCCAACTATGGAGCGTGACCACAACAGCCAAAATGACCATAACGGCCCACTGTGGCGAGTGACCACAACGGCCAACTGTTTTTCATACTGTTACTTTGGTTTAGTTAAAGCTCATTTCTCTCTTTTAACTTAGCCTGTATTTCAATAAGGTACGTCCAGAATTTAACAGCGAGGTCTGATGTCAAAGTAGCGCCGATTTAACGTGACTTACCTATATTGAAAAATGCTTTTTCTATATATGTTACAACTGCAGCCCTATGCAGTTGACGACATTTTTCTTTCTTATTTTCTCGGCAAGTATCCCAGGCAGATTAAATTCTGAAAATTTGATACAGGTACACTATAACTATTTACAGAATCATGATACTTTAGTTCACAGGGTAGTTTATCTTTAACGACAAAAGAAGTTTTTTTTCTATTACTTGTTTACCTACAGCAATCTTTTCATTTTGGGGACGTTTAAAAAAGTACGAAATAGAACTATAAAACAACACGTTTGACGTTTTATTTATAGATTTCCATTGCATTGAATTTGAAGTACGTAATTAGCTGTTTTTATCAGTTTTAAAATTTAAACTAAATGTAAATCTTCTCCTAAAAAATAAACACGATATCTACGAATCTGCCCAGTACTTAATAAAATCAATCTAGGGAGCAGCATGGGACGTAACCCCAGAAACAAACCGCAATAATCCAAAACAGTATTGCTCCATACGTATCCGAGAAAAAATACAAGAAAACGAGCTCTTAGAAAGTAATGACAGATTACTTACTCGCGTACCGGGCGATAAAACGTAGTTTAATAGGGCCGTCAAAGAGTTTAAGAAATTATTAGATGAGCAGAGAAATCAAGATTTCCAGAACTATTTCCACTGCCTAACATCAACTAAAGCAACTGGCTGCATTATAGAACGTCATAAATATCGTGTTTACGCCTCTCTTACCATTGAAGAAGAAAAATTCATACGGGACTTCCTTCAAGCGCGAAGTAAGGTCATCGAAACTGAAATAAATTCGAAGAAGTCCCCAGGTTTCGACGTAATAACTGGAAAACTCCTAAAGGAACTTTCATATGAGGGATTTCGCATGATAACTGTAATCTATAAAGGGATATTAAGGACGGGATACTTCTCTGGCCAATGGAAGGTGGCCCAAATAGCAATGGTCCCAAAACCGGAGAAACCGCCATCAGATGTGCCCTCATACAGACCTATTAGTCGTTACCCGTCAATGGTTTGTAAAAAATTGTTCGCCATGCGAATGCCACCGCTAATTGGCGAAAATCAGCGAAAGCCCAACTAACAGTTTGGATTTCGTCGACAATACGCTACAATCGAACAAGTACTTGCATCAAAAATCAGGTTTGACCTGGAGACCAAAACATTCTGTTCAGCGGTATTCATAGACACAAGCCAAGCATTTGACAGGGCGTGGTATGTATCAATTATTTTTTGACCATGTAAGACGTCTGTCTAGGTGGAACCCTAGATATTTGACCTAATCTTCTTGAGTAGTGAGTTTCCGTTAAGGTGAACTAGAGGGCAAGTAGTTTTTTTAGTAGTATAAGTGGCCTGTGTTGGTTTTTGTATATTTGCTTTAATGCGTCGTGTTCCATCATCTTTCAAAAAGGCTTAGGTGGTTTGTAAGTTTCTGAAAACTATATCTGCATTAGTATGGGAAGCCAGTATTGCCATGTAGTCCAAGAAGGTTGCTATTGTCGTGTTTCTAGTTGAAGATTAGGTATAATGTCGGACCAGTCGCGCGACACCAGATGTTGTGGATAGAAGGGCTGAAGTGGAGTCTGAATATTTCACGAAAAAGTATCTTTTAGTGAGGTATGACGTGAGGATTTGAAAGAAGGTATACGGTAAATGTCACTTGAGGTTGTAGAGTAGATCTACATACGAGGGAAGATCAATATTTACGGTCCCTGATATAGAAAGAGAAAGAATTTTTAAATTATTATTTGTTTATTTCTCAACATAATCTCCCTGGACTTCAATGCACTTGATCCACCGATGTTCCAATGCTTCAATGCCTTTCAGGAAGAAGTTTTCCGGTTGCTCCTCAAACCAGCCATTTACTGCGGTCATAACTTCATTATCGTCTCCATATTTTTTTCCACGCAGGTTTTCCTTTAATTTTGGAAATAGATGGTAATCACTGGGAGCCAGGTCTGGTGAATATGGAGGGTGTTCTAGGATTTCAAAGCCAGCGTTCTGTATGGCAGCCATGACAATGCAGCTCTTGTGGACTGGACCGTTGTCCTGATGGAACAAAATTTTTTGTGCCAACTTTCCTGGTCTTTTTCGGTCGATGCTTTCGCGCAATGTTGGAATTAACCCTGCATAATAAGAACCCGTTATTGTGTGTCCACGCTGCAAATAATCGATCATCAAAATTCCTTCTGCATCCCAGAACACTGTGGCCATAATCTTTCCAGCCGCCCGTTGAACTCGAAATTTGCGTGGAGGTGGAGAACCTCTGTGATGCCACTCCATACTTTGTCTTTTCGTCTCAGGATCAAAATGGTGCACCCATGTTTCATCCACAGTCACAAAGCGAGTGAGAAATTGCTTCCGATTGGCCTTCAGGTACTCCAAATTGGCTTCCGAATGCAGCACTCTAGAGCGTTTCTGATCGACGGTCAGCATCTTTGGAACCCAACGCGCCGAAATTTTTCTGAGATCAAGAACATTTCTTAAAATATTTTCAACTGACCCATAAGAGATGTTCGTTATTTCCGCGATATGGCGAATAGTCAGTCTTCTATCTGCCATTACCATATCATGGATCAAATTGATGTTTTTGTCAACGGTGACACAGACTGGACGTCCCGCACCTTTCGCATGTTCGCAAGTTGTTCTGCCTAATCTAAACTCACGAGACATATTTTTCACCACTTGGTAAGAAGGGGCAGAGTCCCCTAAAACGTCTGTCATATCCTTGTGAATTTCAGTAGGTGTTAATCCTTTTTTTTGCAAATACTTTATCAGCGCTCTGAATTCACTTTTTTCCATTTTTAAAAATTGTCTGTTATCGACCAGCTTAATTATTAATAACTTTCAAAGAACAACACGCACCTACGCAAAACTTGACACAACAAATAATTAGTAATGACAGTTCTCATAGAAAAATGAGTGACGATATCATGCAAAGCCTACTATGTCAGGGACCGTAAATACTGATCTACCCTCGTACATACCACGCCCTGTCAAATGCTTGGCTTGTGTCTATGAATACCGCTGAACAGAATGTTTTGGTCTCCAGGTCAAACCTGATTTTTGATGCAAGTATATGTACTTGTTCGATTGTAGCGTATTGTCGACGAAATCCAAACTGTTAGTTGGGCTTTCGCTGATTTTCGTCAATTAGCGGCGACATTCGCATGGCGAACAATTTTTTACAAACCATTGACGGGTAACGACTAATAGGTCTGTATGAGGCCACATCCGACGGCGGTTTCTCCAGTTTTGGGACCATTGCTATTTGGGGCACCATCCATTGGCCAGAGAAGTATCCCGTCCTTAATATTCCTTTATAGATTACAGTTATCTTGCGAAATCTTCAAATTCAATGCAATGGAAATATATAAATAAAACATCAAACGTGTTGTTTTATAGTTCTATTTCGTACTTTTTTAAACGTCCCCAAAATGAAAAGATTGCTGTAGGTAAACAAGTAATAGAAAAAAAACTTCTTTTGTCGTTAAAGATAAACTACCCTGTGAACTAAAGTATCATGATTCTGTAAATAGTTATAGTGTACCTGTATCAAATTTTCAGAATTTAATCTGCCTGGGATACTTGCCGAGAAACTAAGAAAGAAAAATGTCGTCAACTGCATAGGGCAGCAGTTGTATATAGAGAAAGCATTTTTCAATATATCGTTCAGTAACCTGAAATGGGGTATGAGGTATCAGTTGCATGAAATGGGGTAGTAGACTTTTTTTATATTGTATGTGATAGTACCAAGATGCCAAATCCAATTTTTCGACCTCCGCGACCTTCCGGATCACCGCCAAAAAGAGGTAAAACCGCCGAAATTTTGCACTTTTTTTAGGTTTGGCCAATTTTGACCATGAAGGAGCACTTTTTCAGAGAAGACAATTCTATTCATTTCAAAAGTACATTAAGTTTGTTACAATCTAAGACCAAAATGATTACTATAGGGCTAATAGTTTCCGAGATATAGCTCCTCAGAGTTCATCGAAAAAGCGGTAAGACCCCCGAAAATATGCTTTTTTTTAGATTTGGCCAATTTTGACTATGAAGGAACACTTTTCCAAAAAAGATAATTATATTCATTTTGAAAGCACATTAAATTTTCTACAATTTAAGACCAAAATGGTTACTTAAGGTCTAGTAGTTTCCGAAATATCGCTCCTCAGAATTAGTCTAAATTTACACCCATGCTATTTTTCAAGTATTAACCTATAGAATTGAGTTCAAAGGTTCAAAATAAGAATAGAATAGAATTGAATAGAATAGAAAACCTTTAGTCTTATTCAAACAAATTCATTTTTTACATTGGAATCTTAAAAATAATCCCTCGTAAATGGTTCATGTTGTCAAGTGGGTATTACCAGAAATATGAAAAGGCGACAGGGAAAACGCGTTTCAATTTTGTCTAAACCCCTTGGAAGGTCCAGGTACAAGATACTCTTCAGCCTCTGTGTCCATGTTCTTTTGTTCTTCTTCAGCCTGGTCAATTCATTTTAAGAGTACATTAAATTTGCTACAATTTAAGACCAAAATGGTTACTAATGGTCTAATAGTTTTCGAGATATCGCACCCCAAAGTTGGTCAAAACTTCAACCCATGCTATTTTTCAAGTATTAACTTATAGAATTGGCATCAAACCTTTAATAATACCTCTCAAATAGTTCAATAATGTATAAATTTAGTATATGAAACATTCGGTTCGGGTTACATTAACATGCAAACGCATTTTGCGACTGGTGCTGCATCACCCTCCATTCCCTAATACGAATGTCGTCATGTCTATAAGCAGTGGACTTGTTGGAGTGGAAGAGGTCAACTGTCACATGGCTAGAGATATGGGTAAGGAAGCGATGTTGAAGGTTGTAGGGGAAAACTACGAAAATTTCAAATTCAAAAGGAAGAATAAAGTGGTATCACTTTCTTCTGTGAATACTGTGACTGTTGGCAAGAGACAGGTGACGGTTGACCCCCTAACACTGTGTCACAGCCGGATGAAGAACTGAAGAACTTCACACACGAGCTTTCACCATATCCTCTGTCCCTACTAACACACTAACATCTACTTTCAGAAGTGCGGAAGAGGTAAAATACCAGATGTCCTCTATTCAACCACCTCGATATCTTCTTACCGTCACCTCAAGCCCTTCACCCATGCCTTTAGTGGATGTGATTCTACGTCATGCTTCTTTGGTCAGGGATAAAACAAGTTGTTATCAATTGTTAACAATGGGGGTGGGTTCTTACAGCTCACGGCCTTTATGATATCGAGGGATGCGGCCCCTTCCCACCTCATGCAAATGATCTCCTGCAACTGCAAGAAAGGATGTGACAATGCATGCTGTTGCAGAAAAGCAGGCTTGAAGTGCTCTATTGTATGTAGCCAATGTAGTGAACAGTCCTGCGAGAATCGGCCAGATATCATCGTTGACATGGATACTGCCAAGCTCGATGACCTACTACATGACGATGAGCTAGATGGACTGCTTGTATATCCTAACAGCCCTCCAGATAAGGAAATTGACCAGGCTGAAGAAGTACAGGAGAACATGGACACAGAGGCTGAAGAGTATCTTGAACCTGGACCTTCCAAGAGGTTTAAACCAAATTGAAAGGCGTTTTCCCTGTCGCCTTTTCATATTTCTGGTAATACCCACTCGACAACATGAGCCATTTACGAGGGATTATTTTTAAGATTCCATTGTAAAAAATGATTTTGTTTGAATAAGACTAAAGATTTTCTATTCTATTCAATTTTATTCTATTCTTATTTTGAACCTTTGAACTCAATTCTATAGGTTAATACTTGAAAAATAGCATGGGTGTAAATTTCAACCAATTCTGAGGAGCGATATTTCGGAAACTATTAGACCTTAAGGAACCATTTTAGTCTTAAATTGTAGCAAATTTAATGTGCTTTGTGCCCGATGACTGGATTTTAATAATATAATATAACTTAAGCTCGTGTTTGGTTGCTACCTACAATAGCACCCAATATAACCAAGTAAATATCAATTTTTAAATTTAGGATCAAAAACAACTCATTTTCTGTAAATAAACATGCTATTTAAGCTACTGCATTATAATATTTTAGAGTCTTTTAACGGCCGCAAGAAAAATACTTTATGTAACACACCCGAAAAAATCGATTTAAATAATGAATAGAATTGTCTTTTTCGGAAAAGTGTTCCTTCATGGTCAAAATTGGCCAAATCTAAAAAAAGTGCTTTTTTTCTTCGGTTTTACCTCTTTTTGGCGGTGATCCGGAAGGTCGCGGAGGTCGAAAAATTGGATTTGGCATCTCGGTACTATCACATACAATATAAAAAAAGAAATCTACTACCACATTTCATGCAAGGTAAAATGTACTAGGTTACTGGGCTAATAGGTAAGTCACGTTAAATCGGCGCTACTTTGACATCAGACCTCGCTGTTAAATTCTGGACGTACCTTATTGAAATACAGGCTAAGTTAAAAGAGAGAAATGAGCTTTAACAAAACCAAAATAACAGTATGAAAAAAGTTGGCCGTTGTGGTCGCTCGCCATAGTTGGCCGTTATGGTCATTTTGGCTGTTGTGGTCACACTCCATAGTTGGCCGTTGTGGTCACTCACCCTAGTTGGCCGTTGTGGTCATTTTGGCCGTTGTGGTCACTCGCCACAGTTGGCCGTTATGGTCATTTTGGCTGTTGTGGTCACGCTCCATAGTTGGCCGTTGTGGTCACTCACTCTAGTTGGCCGTTGTGGTCATCGTCACCAGCGACGCCAATACATAAGCGTCGGTGGACGTTGTGGTCAAAACGGCGGATGGGGTGGAGTTTCTAGTTGGCCGTTGTGGTCATGGTGGCCGTTATGGTCAAGTTTCGAGTTGGGCGATATGGTCAAATTGGCCGTTGTGGCTGTTGGCCGTTATGGTCACGGAGACCGTTGTGGTTATGACCACAACGGCCAAAATAGCGATTGGCCGTTGTGGCCAGGCCCCGCAGATTCGATCCCCGGCTGAGCTGGTAATGTTTAATAGCGGAGAAAAATTAAAAACATGCCTTCTTCTCGGATAGGAAGTAAAACTGTAGGTCCCGTGTCAATGCGATGTTTGGCACGTTAAAAATCCCTACTTGGGGTGGAATTCCCTGAGGGAGTAAAGTGTTTCCTTGACAACAACAACAAGTAAACAACAAAAAAAAGTAATCGCGGTACATGTTAGGATTTATTATCCTGAAACTATGTGATTTTGGCAATTGTCCGAATGACATGTAACGAAATTTTGAATTTTTGCGATTAAGTCCTTTAGACGTGCAAAAAATAGCGTATATACCACTGGACTAAAAGTGTTTTTTAAGTGTTAATTAATAATTTAAAAAATGCATTTTAGTCCCTGAATATATAATATACATTATGTCCGCTCGGGTGATTATGACATGATTATGACCTATTTTGCGGACTGTTTCTAGAGCGTAAATCGCTAAATTAGAGCACCCCCTTTTACTACTCTTGTTTACGACGTCTCCATAGTAATAAGAATAATTATTTATTTATTTATTTATTTAAATCCAAACAGGCAAATCTGCCTAATTACATGAATTCAGTACAATGTGTTAGGATACATATATACAGATCAATTCAATACATTATTATTATATAATATGTTATAGACACACCAAGGGCTCAACCAGATTAAGATGATTCATTCATTCATTTTATAATAGTCGATCACACTGCATCTAAATTTAACATATGTAATATGAAAAATGTCAATTCTTAAATGCAAATGTACATAATTAAGTAATTTTAACATTTTAATCAACGGTTTACTATGGGTTATTACTTTAAAAGGTATATGAAATAAGCTAGTTGTTCTGACACTTCTTCTGGGTACTTTCAAAGGACACATTGCTAAAAGTTCGTTACAGTCGATGGCATTATTGACAATCTTAAATCCAAAGGACAGCATAGAACACTCGCGTCTGTCATGTAGTGACGGTAAATTGAAATTATTCCGTAAGTCCACTGTTCTTATTGTTCTGTAGTCAGGGTAATAACCAAACTTTTTAAAGTATAGGAAGCGTAGGAATCTATTTTGAATTTTTTTTTATTATTATAGACCAATTATAGACCATAGCACCTACCTACTTGAAGTTTAGGACTTTTTAAATTATTTTTATTTTAAATTAAACTTAATTTAATCTTAGACCATACATTTAAAGTACGCATTTCGGGCTTAATTAGTGTTTTAGAGCTCTTTATCGTCTTAGCGCCTTCGGTT
Organism: Agrypnus murinus; assembly: GCA_929113105.1. Taxonomy (NCBI): domain Eukaryota; kingdom Metazoa; phylum Arthropoda; class Insecta; order Coleoptera; family Elateridae; genus Agrypnus; species Agrypnus murinus. Next base: position 39,553,434 of record OV816030.1, read on the forward strand.
TTCGCTTCAGGCGCTAACTGACTGCACGGGCTGTAAGACACTCAATTAAGCCCTTAATATACTATTAAAGACTAGAAAAAGCCTAATCTTGATTAGGCGAAATGTCATTCGAAAAAAAATTATTTTATTCTTAATTAATACAAAAAAATAAAAAGGCTGCAAGTCCTCGAAGATTTATTAATCTCTTTTACAATGTATTTTAGTTTTATTGCCTAATTACAAATAATCAGACGTCGATGAAATTAAATCTAAAAATTTCCCTATCGAAATTTTGTAACAGCACAATAATACAACTTTTCTAAACCGATTTCCGCTCGTAAGAAATAAAATCGGCTATTTAGGGTATTTCCGTTCTCTTCTGTAATAGAATTAAAATCAATATTGTATAACTTTCATTTCCATCGTTGCCACTTGTTCGGATCTCACTTTGCGCATCATTCATACAAGCTTCACACAAGAAATTATACGTCTGAAAAATATACATCTGGCGCAGCGACTCCAGGCGTCAACTCCTTGAACTAATCTGTATAATTCTAGCCGTTTTGGCAACATCTGAGGTCCAGCCCATTTTTTCAGTATCGCCAACTTATACCTTCGAAAAGCTCTACACGAAATATTATCGAATTTCAAAGTGAGGTCCGTATATTTGTCCTCACTTTGTTTGTGGACCTCACTTGAAACGTGAACTTTGTTCATACGGACCTCACTTTATACACTGGCCGTAAATATATATATATATATATATATATATATATATATATATATATATATATATATATATATTTTGTTATGTAAGGCTCTTTGGCCAAATAAATAAAGATTATTATTATTATTATATATTTATTAATTTTCAGAATATTTTCAAAATTTCTTGACATATTTGTTTTTTTATTAAAAAATACTATCTTATGTAAAAAATTTTGATTAAGGCACCTAATTACCATAAGATTAAAGAATGTAGCCAAAACAAGGTGTCAATAAAATCCCTTAACCTAATTACCTAATTTAAATTAGATAAATCTTCTCTTTAAAAGATATTCTCTTATAAAATCATTAAAAACTGTTATTAAATAAACAGCAAGTCGTATGTTATTGACAAATTATTATTTCAAAGTTCAACAAACTCAGTATGATCTCACTCTAACAAAGTGTATTATTTACAAAGCTGTAATCAGGCATTGATCCAAATATTCTTAAATTGCAAAGCTGTAAGCAAAACGCGCTTTATTTCAATGTCAATAAACTTCCACGTCAGCATTTTGTGCGGATGTGGAGCAAATTTTATTACAAACTTTACAGGGTTGTCACGTTTCTTTGAGTAAAATAAATTTTTAATTGTAAAAAGAATTCAATTTTACGCGGAAACGATATACGATAGGATAAAATGTCATGAAGGTTTGTTGTTGTGATAGATGAGATGCATCTGCCGACAAAGCGACATAATTAAAGTACTATTATTAACTAGGCAAAATGGTGTTAAAGTTTCCAAGTTTATTATTTTTTTCTGAAAAAGTAGTACGTTCTAGAACAAAGTTGTATAAGACTTTTTTGTTCCTTTTGATGTCTTCTATCAACCCTTAAAATTAATGCGTTCTAACTCCGGACACGCTGTATACACTTTTGTAGTCGTTAAATCCAGGGACGGATTTACCATTACGCTAATTAAGCTACAGCTTGGGTCCTCGGGTTCCAGGTAATTATCCCCTGAAACCATTTCTCGTAATTAAAATGTGATTATTGACAATAAGGCGAGGGGCTTCAAAAAAAATTTTAGTTTGGGGCCTCGAAAATAGCAAATCCGCCCCTGGTTAAATCGATGAATTTTCAGATTTTAGTGGGGTTTGTGACTTGTTAGTCGACAGCCCCTTTAGATAAAGACAAAATCATTATTTATGGGCCACATTTCGGCACTTCGTTGGCACAAGAATATAAATCGTTTTTACCTTTTCTGTTAATAATACTCTGGTTAATACAGGGGAAGGCCAGGCCTTCCTACCTTAATAAAAATGTAATATTTTATGTATAAAAATAATGAAGTATAGAAAATATATAAAAAGCAAATTAGAAAAAAATAAACATAAATAATTTAGTCGTTGTTATACTACAAAAATTAAGTACTTAATTTTGAAATGAAGAATTAAAAATAAATTTTCTTTGGCAATTATTTGATTTTCGAATTTGGCGACATTATTGACGGTTATTTTGAATCTGACGTTTATTAGTACAACATAACCTTTAAAGAAAGAGAAACATATCTTTTGTGGTTTTAACTTTATGCCATTTTATTAACTTTAGCATTTTAGGTAATTCTTTCTGTATTGCTTTAATTATGGACAATTTAAAAGCTAAAAGAAAAATTAAGACTAAGAAAGTGGAAGTAAAAACCGAACCAGGTCTTGACAACAAGCAGGTTTGTTTATTAATCATTCTTTCTAATTCTACTTGTTTTACTACTTCATTATAATTCAGCGTAAAAGAAAATTAAATTGCACTGAACCAACTGAAGATGATTGTGATAGTAAAGTACAAATAAAAAAGTCGAAAATTAAAACAGAAATAACAGAGTCAGGCGAAGATATAAAGCCTTGTACTTCGCGAGCGCCAATTAAAAATGAACATTACAATCAGTTATGGCATGATTATGAACTCTTGGCAGAAACACAAAATTTAAATATAAATGTTGCCAAGAAAATTAAAAATTTATTTGAAGAAGGAAACACAATACCATTTATTGCTAGATATCGAAAGAATGTTACTGGAAATCTAAGTGCAGATGAGTTAAGAGATGTAAAAGACGCGTTTGATAAAATATGTGCTTTAAAAGCTCGAACCCAAACTGTTTTAAAGAATGTTGAGAAGACTGGTAATTTAAATTCAGTTTTAGAAAGAAGTATTTTAAGTGCACGTACTGCAGAAGAATTAGAACATATTGTAAGCGTTTATGTTAAAATGTTTAAAAAAAAATTAACAATTATTTTTCATAGTATGCTCCTTATAAGCCTGGAACTAAAAGAAGTCTTGCAGAGAGAGCGAAAGCAGTAGGATTGGAAAACCCCGCTTTACATTTGTTGAATAACACTCAATGGGTAAATCCAGAAAATTTTGTAAATAAAGGAAATAAAGAATTAGAGACTGTAGGTGATGTTGAGAAAGGCCTCATGCACATTGTAGCATCTGCAATTGCGACAGATACAGATGCTTTATCGTTTCTACGAAAATTGTAAGATTTGACATGAGAAGCTTATTTACATAAAATTAAACAAATCCATTTTTTGCAAAAATTTCTGTAAAATCGGGAATAATTTTGCAACAAAAGAATGAATTTTTTTAAAATTTAGATTCATATTAGTTATCTAACATGTTCAATGCCAGGCTTATCTATGACATTAGCCTTTTTATAAGTATTTAGTAGGCCCTCCGTGCTCGAGATTCTGCTGCTGTCTATGGTAAATTGCAATTTTAATATTTTAAAACTCTTTAGTTTTTTCTTCTCTCAAACATTTTGCAAACAAACTCTAAAGATATTTTGGCAGTCGATACACAACCTTTTGGTCATAACTTTTTGTAGTAGTATAACTTCTTCGATAACTCAAAAAGAAAGTGAGGTACAAAAGAACATTAAAACATTTTTGGTAGGGAATTAAAGAAATTTTATTTTACCTAACCTTCATTTCGATAAACCTAAAAGTTTCCGAGAAAAACCTGAAAAAATGTTAGGAGGCGTGGTTTATCCTCATTATCTCTTTGAGCTCACCACCAACAGGAGGTGACTTTTAGGGGGTTATTTAACAACGTACAAGGAAGGCCTATGCAGAAATCCAAAGACTTGACTTTCCACAATTTTTTTCTAATTTGGCTGGACTATAATTGCAGAGGTTTAAAGAGGAGTACTTTTTCCAAAATTTAAATATTTTTTACAGACTTTTTCAATTGTTGCTACATATAGTTCTTCCACTCAATCTTTACCCACACGTCATCAATTATGTGTAGCTAGTAAAAACAATTCATATGTTCACATCCTTATTACTTACGTGAGATAATAAAGAATACAGGATAAAGTACATTTTTTAAGTGGTAATGCAATGCTTTCTCGAGAGATGGCGTTAAAAGCATTATGAATATTTTAAAACCGAAATAATTTTTATTTGTAATTTTTAATTTAATTTGTAAAATTTATTCTATAAAATTTTGCTGTTTAACAGTTCTAAAAATTGAAAGGTTGCACAAAAAGCAATATGAAGTGAGAGAGATAATTTAAAATTTTCGAAAAATTTAATTTTAGTTCTGCTTTTTTAAAAAACTAAAAAGTACGGGAAGGAGTGAGAACTGCGTGATTATTTAATAATTTTTGTGTGGTAGCTGTCATTTTTATTTTATTCATACATGTTATTCACTCTTAAAACAGCTTTACTAAATATGTAGTTTGAAGATCATCACACATTTTCTGTAATTAGAAAAAGTAAAAAATAAAACTTTTTTTGGAACAAACAACTTATTAAAAGTTGTAGGTTATCTGAAAGTTTACGACTCTTAATGGTTGTGAACTTGGCTAAAATGTCAAAAATATTAAACTAGACATTGATTTTATTAGAAATTCTTGTTTATTAATTTGTACGCATAAAATCTATGATGTGTGGGTAAAGTTCGAGTGGAAGAACTGTATATTTGTGGTACGAGGGTGGTTTGATAAGTCAGTGACTTTTTGAATAAAAGATATTTATTTCGGCAAATAAGCGTTTTATTTCTCAACATAGTCTCCTTTTAGCTCGATACATTTAGTCCAGCGTTTTTCCAATTTTTTTTATTCCTTCCAAATAATAGGTTTTCTCAAGGCTCTCAAAATAGGCGTTTGTTTCAGTGATGACCTCTTCATTCGACCCAAATCTCTTACCGCCCAGCCATTTCTTCAGGTTTGGAAACAAGAAATAGTCACAGGGGGCTAAATCTGGAAGATATGCTGGATGGGGTAGCAGTTCGTAGCCCAATTTATGGATTTTTGCCATGGTGACTACACACGTGTGCATTGTCTTGATGGAACAGCACTTTTTTTCTTCGCCAAATGCGGTCGTTTCTGCTTCAAATCAATATCGAATCTGTCCAAAAGCTCTCAATACAAGACCTAAACCGCTCAGGTATATAGAATTCCATCGAAACCAGTACCCCTAGCGTAGTTTCGGCCATTTCATGCTACCTGAATTTTTACAGACACTTTTTGGGTATAGTAGCAGCATTTAAATAAATATTTGTAAACTACTCAGAAAATTTAAGGGATCTCTTGAATTGTACGTCATTTTTAAATAGTTAATGATACTTAAGAACAATAAAATAATAATTTCTATTTCATTTAAAAAGTTTTGAATTGAAAACGACTTTCTTTGAGATATGAAAAAAATTAAATAGGAAATACGTTTTAGTCGTAATTATGTATAAATAAAAAATTCATCTTTTTACAAAATGATCATTTCGGATTTACTGGATTATTATTATTATTTGATTATTATTTTAGGAATTGTCATATAACATATGATATATTCATTCTCGCATCCACAAAGAAAGATTTAAAATCTTTAAAATCTTCAATATTTTTAGTATTACAATTAATATAATTTTCAAAGAAAAATAATTTTACTAAGCAAAATAATGTAACATTTGGTATGTAGTTTGCAAATTTCACCAAATTACCCGGTTAATAAAGTTTTCATTGACATTCTAACTATGTTTACATTTGATGAAGGAAAGAATAAGTCTGAAATACTCATTTTGTAATATATATTATGGAATTAGGAGATCAAGCGATATTTTAAATCCAAGAAGATATTTAACGCCGAGGCGCTAGCCGAGGCGTTATAACATCTTTGAGGATTTAAAGAAGCTTGATCTCCGTATTGCATAAGTTGTTTTATTTTATTTCGTATTTCAATCCTAATTTCTCCCTTTTAAAATCCATCCGAATTTATTGTATAAAGAAGCAAGTTGCCTTGTCTGTGTCATCATACGCGTAACTAAGGAGATAAAAAGCAGCATGCATGCATGCATGTGGCTATAATGCAACATCAAATTATTTACGTTGCCAACAACAACGGAGATCAAGAACGTCTTGAACTCCGGTATCATTGACAACGGAGATCAAGATATGCTTTATATTACTAATTGTGGTATATAAAGAATTGTTTGAAATACGAAATGAAATAAAAAATATTAACTGTTTATATTTTTACATAATTACGACTAAAACATATTTTCTATTAAATTCCATATTGTAGCGGAAAATAAAACCTTACGTCATAATCTTGGCATGAAGCTTTACGTACTGAAAGGCTTAAACAAACGTCAGTTTAACATAAAGTGTCGTATTTTTATTATTAGTATAGTCAATTTTTGCATTAAGTTCTTATTTTTTACTATCTAAAGATAGAGACTTGAAATCTTTTCTAATGCCTTTAGTACTGGACCAATATAAAATGTAATATGTTTAATATGGGGGCACGCCCCCCTGGTGGTTGGGACCCCCATTTTGTAACCCTGATTTAATAACGCAACCAAATTGAGCAAAGTTGTGTTGGGAGTGTTCTTGGGGTCGCTGATTACGAATCCAATGAGAAAATTAAAAAATTCAAATAGCAGACCCAAAATGGCGGCTCTAAAATAACGGCCTTTGATATTGAGAATGCGATTTACGCCATTTCTATTGATTCTAGAGAGAAATTCAAAGAATCAAAAAGTGTTTATAATGTGATTTTGCAAAGGACTACGCTATTTTGGTTACCTTATTATGTAACCCCTTCGCTCTGCCCTAGTAGTAGAGTCAATTTCTGCATTAAGTTCTTATTTTTTACTATCTAAAGATAGAGACTTGAAATCTTTTATAATGCCTTCAGTACTAGACCAATATCAAATGTAATATGTTTAAGATAGGGACACGCCCCCTCGGGGGGTTGAAATCCCCATTTTAAACTCCCAATTTAACAACTCGGGAAGTTTTCAACCAAGTTGAGCAAAAACTATGTTGGAGGGAGCTGTGAGGTCGTTGATTATGAATCAAATAAGAAAATCACAAAATTCAAAATGGCGGACACAAAATGGCGGTATTTTAGATTGAAAATGCGATTTACGCCGGTCCTATTGATTTTAGAGAAAAATGAGAAAAGCCAGAAAGTGTTTAGAATGTGATTCTGCATAGGAATACATAATTCCGGTTACCTTATTATGTAACCCTTTCAATCTCCCCTACTGAGAAGCCCACTAGGGTTGATTGAAGGGGGTTACATAATAAGGTAACCAAAATAGTGTATTCCTATGCAAGATTACATTCTAAACACTTTTTGACTCTTTGGATTTTTCTCTAAAATCAATAGAAACGGGCGTAAATCGCATTTTCAATCTCAAATACCGCCATTTTGAGTTCGCCATTTTGTATTTCTTAATTTTCTCATTGGACTCATAATCAGGAACACCAAAACCCCCCCCCAACATGAATTTCACTCAAGTTAATGGAAAACTTACTGAGTTATTAAATTGGGAGTGTAAAATGGGGGATTCAACCCCCCGAGGGGTAAAACCGCCATTTTAAACATATTACATTTTATATTGGTTCAGTACTGAAGGCATTAGAAAAGATCTCATGTCTCTATCTTTAGATAGTAAAAAATAAGAACTTATGCAAAAATTGACTTTACTACTAGGGCAGAGCAAAGGGGTACATAATAAGGTAATCGAAATAGTGTATTCCTTTGCAAAATCACATGAATTTTTCTCTAAAATCAATAGAAACGGCGTAAATCGCATTCTGAATCTCAAAGGCCGTTATTTTAGGACCGCCATTTTGAATTTTTCAATTTTCTCATTGGATTCATAATCAGTAACTCCAAGAACCCTCCCAACATAAATTTCGCTTAATTTGTTTGCGTTATTAAATTAAGGGTACAAAATGGGGGTCTCAACCACTAGGGGGGGCGTGCCCCCATTTTAAACAGTACATTTTATACTGGTCCAGTACTGAAGGCATTACAGAAGATTTCAAGTCTCTATCTTTAGATAGTAAAAAATAAGAACTTAGGCATGTTTTTTGCAAAAATTTACTCTACTATATAGAATGACTAGATTATTATAAAGCAGGGGATGAATGAACTTTCGTTCAAAGAGAAAAAATTGCAACACATGAAAAAAAACGTTATAGGTCCTGTAAATGATTCTCCTTAGTTATCGTTTCAAGATTTCAGACGCGACTTCTGTCTTCCTTCAGAGATCAAACTCGTTCTGTAAAGTTTCATTGCCGGATTTATAACATAAATAACTATAAATCAAAAATGTTTCTTTTTATAACATTCTATTCGTAAAAAAAATCCTATACTAACATCCTATCCTATTCGTTTGTTGGCGAAGGAAATGGACATGAGCTCCAGATCTATGTCGCCACTGATCAAGGAAGACCTTAGTATGAGGACTGGACACTTGTTAACAGCTCGACATAATGAAATAAGAAGAGGGAGACAAGTCTCATTTGCAGAGATAGGTGAAAAATTTTCATCGCCCAATCTTGTTTCCCTGCATTTTATATTTGGATTTAGGATTGATGCATTATGATTACAATTAAAGTAATTGTCAAACAATCCACATAGTTGATTTGGAAAACCCGTTTGCACATCGCAGCTAGGATGCGTGAACTCTCCTAAAGTCATTCTATTTAGATTCCTTATAGGAATCGAGCCCAATTAAGTAAAATACTTGTATTTACCCTATAGCGGAGTTGTTCACATGCTAAGATTATTATTTATTTATTATTTAGGCGGAGTTATTTATCGCTCGTAAATAGCAACAAACAAACTATTTTTTTCCACTAGGGTAAAAGTGCCTCCTCTCTATGATTAGAAGTTTAGTCTAGCAATACCAACAATTTTTTATTAGAAGAAAAAAAATTAAAACAAAGGTCAATGTCAAGGTGAATAAACCCCAGCGTGGCTGAATACTGGACAGTCAAATGTCGTTTTCTCGACATTGATCCAAGTGTAGGCGAATTTTCAGATATCGAATCTTGGTTCTCTAACTCATGTTTAATATGTATTTATTTTTAAGCGTTTTATATGTATAAAATGATGATGTACTTCAAACAATATTATTGCTTGGGTGATTGTTAAATCTAAGACGGCTGTGAAAACTGCTGCAGCGCTATATTTCCAGCGGTGTGTTGGACGCACCGATTTTCACCCACGTTTCAAGCAATTTTCAGATTCTGAGTCTCGGTTGTTTAATTGTCACTCGAGGGTTAATCAACAACCTGATACTAATTTTCGGTTCACTAAACGTTGTACAAGTCGGAGCCAATGTTCAGAAACCGAATCAGGGTTCCTTACAACTTGCCCAAGCTTCAGCCAATTTTCACCCGTTAGGTCAATGCCAGTTACCCATAGAATATACTTAAGTCAAATATCAGATACTATTTCGCTAATTTGCTTTAGCTAGTCTAAAGGTAAGTACTCACAGCAGCGGATTGGTCGGATTGAATCGATTGGACTCAAACCGACCAATCGTATGACATCCGCCTGCGGATCCGCTGCTGTGAGTACTTACCTTTAGTCAATCTCTACATATCAAGTGCCGGTTACATACTTATCACCCAAAACCTTAGCCAACTTTAAATCTTAGGTTCGCTAAACTAACTCCAGTTTTAGCAATCTTCAAAATTCAAAATCTTGGTTTCTTACCCTTCGGCTAAGGTTGGGTCAATATTCATATTATATTTTGCTAAATTTCTGTAAATGTGGTTTATTGTAAAGATGGATTAGTGGTTGCTAACCTACTGAATTTTTATGAACTTAAACTTACACTGGCAAGACTAAAGTGTAAACTATATTGACTTACCGACTGTACATATGTATTTGCACAAGAAGACGTACACTATGAAAGTGTTAGGTTTGTACGGTCTCAATATGTGTTGAGAGTCTAAGACATTAATCATTTATACGAATTTTCGATTTCTTCGTATTTATTTTGTTAATGAACATTTTATATCCAACACAAAAATCGACTTTGCATTCAGTTACGGCGAAACAGTAATGGTAGACTTCGTTGCTTGTTTGCACTAGCATTCATTAAAGGAAAAGGATTGTGTAATAGTTGCTTTGTTTCTCAATTACCAGCCTTGGTACTACATTAACATTCAAGATCGGTCCAAGACTAACTTTAGTTTTACTGCGATATCGGTGTCATTTATTGTCCAAAACATTGCATAACGTATTGGTTTTAGCCAATAACAACCAATATTGGATAACTCTGATCTTTCCATGTCTGAGACCAAGCTTGGTATCAAATTATCATCCCTACTTTAGTCTAGCAGTGGGCCATTTTCGGATATTAAGGTTGTGCCAAGGTTGATAAACATTGTTTCAAACAAAAGCTTATAGTGGTATTTTGTTTTAAATGGAGAGCCGCGATTGCTAACATAATTAAGCGTCAAATAACTGCCACTTTTAATTCTGATAAAGCAATATACCTACTATTTATCTATGGTTTATACAATGTTATCAAAAAAGACTACATTAAGTTAAACCTGTCTTTAATGTGGACTTAAAGTACACGTTCCATAAAACGTACATGTTTTGTCGTTAGTAAGTGCTTTATTTAAAACATAAGTTAAAACATAAATTTACAAGAGGTAGGTACATGTATAACAGTGTAACATACGTATTCTGTATTTCGTTAGATCAACAAATGCTGGAAAAAATGTCTTAAGCAAAAATTCTATAAAAATGTTGATTAATTTGTTGTGTTTCGATTTGTTTTAATCTTAATAAAGTTGGTAACTCTTTTTGTTAATCAAATCACGGGAAATTCAATGGTCCTACATGATACGTGCGTGACTTCGGAAACAACAAGCATTTGTTGTAAAAAACACAATATTTAATTTGTTTATATTAAACTCTTATCGAGTTTAGTAAAAATTAAAAGAGTATCTGCCTTTATTTCAATCGAAATGGAATCTGGATAAAAGCATATTCAATTTAACCGTTATTCCCGAAATTAAAAGAAACTTTGTAGAATATCATATTTATACAAATACTACGTTACATAACTGATTTATGTCTAATACATCTAAATTTCAAAAATGTGCTATACTAATTATACGCAATATTGGTACTGGTTGCGTTCTTATTGACTTTTATTGACAATAACAAAAGAATTCCCTTTTTCTGGTTTTGTTATATTTTCAATTCATTATAGAAAGAAATTTCTTTCTAATATATAACCGATCTAAGTATTTCTAATCAAATTACTAAAGTTTTCATTTAAAAAATACAACTTTAGGAAGTAAACCAGAAATCAATGATTATAATTAGAAAAGCCTTATTCAACTAGTCAGTGCTACTCATAAAGACGCTTTAATAGTGTCGAAACGGCTTTTTAATATCTTTAATAACAATTCATAAGAAATACAAAAACGACAATTTCCTATAACTCAAAAAATAAAAAATAAGTAAATCGAGAATGCTCGCTTGTTTTCTTTTGTTATCTGGCCACTAAAATGCCCTCGGCGAGCAATTTAAACCACCCGATTTCAACATCTGGAGACCCACAAGAGAACCTTTTTATGAAATGTGCATCTATGGAATGTGGAGTCAACGCTCTGTATATATAACTGCAGATAACGGTGGTATCGTCTGACCTCCGAACACTTGGCAGCGCTGCTGGAGGTAACAGCGAACTATAAGTATCTTCTTATATATAAATTTTGGAGGTCGGTTCGTATCTTCTGTATACTCTATATATGACAAAATAAAACAAGGGAAATAATTTCCCCTTTCTTGAGATTCGGATTCTAGAGGTTCCCCTCATCACAAATATAACAAATTTTTAGCAATATATCCACGGGAATACCCGGAAGTCAGGCCGTCTCCTCTGTATGACGGAGGTGACAGCTTAACAGGCATCAATATATATATATATATATATATATATATATATATATATATATATATATATATATATATATATATATATTTTGTTATGTAAGGCTCTTTGGCCAAATAAATAAAGATTATTATTATTATTATATATTTATTAATTTTCAGAATATTTTCAAAATTTCTTGACATATTTGTTTTTTTATTAAAAAATACTATCTTATGTAAAAAATTTTGATTAAGGCACCTAATTACCATAAGATTAAAGAATGTAGCCAAAACAAGGTGTCAATAAAATCCCTTAACCTAATTACCTAATTTAAATTAGATAAATCTTCTCTTTAAAAGATATTCTCTTATAAAATCATTAAAAACTGTTATTAAATAAACAGCAAGTCGTATGTTATTGACAAATTATTATTTCAAAGTTCAACAAACTCAGTATGATCTCACTCTAACAAAGTGTATTATTTACAAAGCTGTAATCAGGCATTGATCCAAATATTCTTAAATTGCAAAGCTGTAAGCAAAACGCGCTTTATTTCAATGTCAATAAACTTCCACGTCAGCATTTTGTGCGGATGTGGAGCAAATTTTATTACAAACTTTACAGGGTTGTCACGTTTCTTTGAGTAAAATAAATTTTTAATTGTAAAAAGAATTCAATTTTACGCGGAAACGATATACGATAGGATAAAATGTCATGAAGGTTTGTTGTTGTGATAGATGAGATGCATCTGCCGACAAAGCGACATAATTAAAGTACTATTATTAACTAGGCAAAATGGTGTTAAAGTTTCCAAGTTTATTATTTTTTTCTGAAAAAGTAGTACGTTCTAGAACAAAGTTGTATAAGACTTTTTTGTTCCTTTTGATGTCTTCTATCAACCCTTAAAATTAATGCGTTCTAACTCCGGACACGCTGTATACACTTTTGTAGTCGTTAAATCCAGGGACGGATTTACCATTACGCTAATTAAGCTACAGCTTGGGTCCTCGGGTTCCAGGTAATTATCCCCTGAAACCATTTCTCGTAATTAAAATGTGATTATTGACAATAAGGCGAGGGGCTTCAAAAAAAATTTTAGTTTGGGGCCTCGAAAATAGCAAATCCGCCCCTGGTTAAATCGATGAATTTTCAGATTTTAGTGGGGTTTGTGACTTGTTAGTCGACAGCCCCTTTAGATAAAGACAAAATCATTATTTATGGGCCACATTTCGGCACTTCGTTGGCACAAGAATATAAATCGTTTTTACCTTTTCTGTTAATAATACTCTGGTTAATACAGGGGAAGGCCAGGCCTTCCTACCTTAATAAAAATGTAATATTTTATGTATAAAAATAATGAAGTATAGAAAATATATAAAAAGCAAATTAGAAAAAAATAAACATAAATAATTTAGTCGTTGTTATACTACAAAAATTAAGTACTTAATTTTGAAATGAAGAATTAAAAATAAATTTTCTTTGGCAATTATTTGATTTTCGAATTTGGCGACATTATTGACGGTTATTTTGAATCTGACGTTTATTAGTACAACATAACCTTTAAAGAAAGAGAAACATATCTTTTGTGGTTTTAACTTTATGCCATTTTATTAACTTTAGCATTTTAGGTAATTCTTTCTGTATTGCTTTAATTATGGACAATTTAAAAGCTAAAAGAAAAATTAAGACTAAGAAAGTGGAAGTAAAAACCGAACCAGGTCTTGACAACAAGCAGGTTTGTTTATTAATCATTCTTTCTAATTCTACTTGTTTTACTACTTCATTATAATTCAGCGTAAAAGAAAATTAAATTGCACTGAACCAACTGAAGATGATTGTGATAGTAAAGTACAAATAAAAAAGTCGAAAATTAAAACAGAAATAACAGAGTCAGGCGAAGATATAAAGCCTTGTACTTCGCGAGCGCCAATTAAAAATGAACATTACAATCAGTTATGGCATGATTATGAACTCTTGGCAGAAACACAAAATTTAAATATAAATGTTGCCAAGAAAATTAAAAATTTATTTGAAGAAGGAAACACAATACCATTTATTGCTAGATATCGAAAGAATGTTACTGGAAATCTAAGTGCAGATGAGTTAAGAGATGTAAAAGACGCGTTTGATAAAATATGTGCTTTAAAAGCTCGAACCCAAACTGTTTTAAAGAATGTTGAGAAGACTGGTAATTTAAATTCAGTTTTAGAAAGAAGTATTTTAAGTGCACGTACTGCAGAAGAATTAGAACATATTGTAAGCGTTTATGTTAAAATGTTTAAAAAAAAATTAACAATTATTTTTCATAGTATGCTCCTTATAAGCCTGGAACTAAAAGAAGTCTTGCAGAGAGAGCGAAAGCAGTAGGATTGGAAAACCCCGCTTTACATTTGTTGAATAACACTCAATGGGTAAATCCAGAAAATTTTGTAAATAAAGGAAATAAAGAATTAGAGACTGTAGGTGATGTTGAGAAAGGCCTCATGCACATTGTAGCATCTGCAATTGCGACAGATACAGATGCTTTATCGTTTCTACGAAAATTGTAAGATTTGACATGAGAAGCTTATTTACATAAAATTAAACAAATCCATTTTTTGCAAAAATTTCTGTAAAATCGGGAATAATTTTGCAACAAAAGAATGAATTTTTTTAAAATTTAGATTCATATTAGTTATCTAACATGTTCAATGCCAGGCTTATCTATGACATTAGCCTTTTTATAAGTATTTAGTAGGCCCTCCGTGCTCGAGATTCTGCTGCTGTCTATGGTAAATTGCAATTTTAATATTTTAAAACTCTTTAGTTTTTTCTTCTCTCAAACATTTTGCAAACAAACTCTAAAGATATTTTGGCAGTCGATACACAACCTTTTGGTCATAACTTTTTGTAGTAGTATAACTTCTTCGATAACTCAAAAAGAAAGTGAGGTACAAAAGAACATTAAAACATTTTTGGTAGGGAATTAAAGAAATTTTATTTTACCTAACCTTCATTTCGATAAACCTAAAAGTTTCCGAGAAAAACCTGAAAAAATGTTAGGAGGCGTGGTTTATCCTCATTATCTCTTTGAGCTCACCACCAACAGGAGGTGACTTTTAGGGGGTTATTTAACAACGTACAAGGAAGGCCTATGCAGAAATCCAAAGACTTGACTTTCCACAATTTTTTTCTAATTTGGCTGGACTATAATTGCAGAGGTTTAAAGAGGAGTACTTTTTCCAAAATTTAAATATTTTTTACAGACTTTTTCAATTGTTGCTACATATAGTTCTTCCACTCAATCTTTACCCACACGTCATCAATTATGTGTAGCTAGTAAAAACAATTCATATGTTCACATCCTTATTACTTACGTGAGATAATAAAGAATACAGGATAAAGTACATTTTTTAAGTGGTAATGCAATGCTTTCTCGAGAGATGGCGTTAAAAGCATTATGAATATTTTAAAACCGAAATAATTTTTATTTGTAATTTTTAATTTAATTTGTAAAATTTATTCTATAAAATTTTGCTGTTTAACAGTTCTAAAAATTGAAAGGTTGCACAAAAAGCAATATGAAGTGAGAGAGATAATTTAAAATTTTCGAAAAATTTAATTTTAGTTCTGCTTTTTTAAAAAACTAAAAAGTACGGGAAGGAGTGAGAACTGCGTGATTATTTAATAATTTTTGTGTGGTAGCTGTCATTTTTATTTTATTCATACATGTTATTCACTCTTAAAACAGCTTTACTAAATATGTAGTTTGAAGATCATCACACATTTTCTGTAATTAGAAAAAGTAAAAAATAAAACTTTTTTTGGAACAAACAACTTATTAAAAGTTGTAGGTTATCTGAAAGTTTACGACTCTTAATGGTTGTGAACTTGGCTAAAATGTCAAAAATATTAAACTAGACATTGATTTTATTAGAAATTCTTGTTTATTAATTTGTACGCATAAAATCTATGATGTGTGGGTAAAGTTCGAGTGGAAGAACTGTATATTTGTGGTACGAGGGTGGTTTGATAAGTCAGTGACTTTTTGAATAAAAGATATTTATTTCGGCAAATAAGCGTTTTATTTCTCAACATAGTCTCCTTTTAGCTCGATACATTTAGTCCAGCGTTTTTCCAATTTTTTTTATTCCTTCCAAATAATAGGTTTTCTCAAGGCTCTCAAAATAGGCGTTTGTTTCAGTGATGACCTCTTCATTCGACCCAAATCTCTTACCGCCCAGCCATTTCTTCAGGTTTGGAAACAAGAAATAGTCACAGGGGGCTAAATCTGGAAGATATGCTGGATGGGGTAGCAGTTCGTAGCCCAATTTATGGATTTTTGCCATGGTGACTACACACGTGTGCATTGTCTTGATGGAACAGCACTTTTTTTCTTCGCCAAATGCGGTCGTTTCTGCTTCAAATCAATATCGAATCTGTCCAAAAGCTCTCAATTCGCCGGTGATCGTTTTACCCTTTTCAAGGTAATGGATGAGAATGACACCGCGTGCATCCCAGAAAACTGTGGCCATGACCTTGTTGGCTGACAGACCCACCTTGGCCTTTGGTGCACGTTCACCCGGAGAAACCCACTGTCTTGATTGTTCCTTGGTCTCTGGTGTAGTGTGATGGATCCATGTTTCGTCTACGGTAACGAAACGTTGCAAAAACTCGTTCGGATTGCGGCTGAACATCGCCAAACACTCCTTTGAAGTGATCAATCGGTTGCGCTTATGGTCGAGTATGAGCAATCGCGGCACTCATCGCGCGGATAGCTTTTTCATGTCCAAATATTCATGTAAAATGTGATGTTGAGATGCCTACAGCCTCAGCCACCTCACGCACTTTCATTCTCCGATCGTCCATTATCATTCCATGGATTTTATCGACGATTTTTGGCGTGACGACCTCTTTTGGGCGACCTGAACGTTCGGCGTCACTAGTGCTGGTACGACCACAATGGAACTCAGTAAAACACTTCTTAAACATTGAAATTAATGGGGCAGAGTCCCCATAGTATTTATCAAGCCTTTCCTTGGTTTCAGCATACGAAATTAACTTTTTTCCATTTTCGTTAAAATTCACGAGGTTGTTTGCTTTCAATGGCTGTCAAACACAAACTAAATGGCGCAGCCTTCTCAAAATTTTACAGTAGTCTATTCATAGATGGCAGTTGACGGGAGCAGTATTGCATTTAAAGTTACTGTGCGGGAAATTTAAAAAGTCACTGACTTATCAAACCACCCTCGTATATTTTGGCAGCACTTATGTTAGTACTATGTTCATGTGTACCCAGGGCCGTAGCCAGAAATTTATTTCTGGGCGGGGGGTTCTGGGGGAATTTATTTTCGGGGGGAAGCAGAATAGAAAAATAATTTTATTTTGTTATCATTTATTAGTATTAAGTTTAGTTTCGGGGGGGTTCAGACCCCCTAAACGCCCCCCCTTGAATACGGCCTTGTGTACCAATTAGTTTTGAGTATTCAGAACTAATTAGTACACATGAACATAGTACTAACATAACTGCTGCCAAAACTGCACAGTCAAGGAGTAGCACAGCATAAAAAACAAACAATTTTGTCAAACTTTAAATCTGTTTTTCTAGAAAACTTGAATTTAGGCATAAGACCCATTCTTCAGAGGCGGTCATGCATCAAAGAACAGTATATGTCTCAGTTTACGGTATTTCAAGCGGAAACTCATGCAACTGAAGGCTGTTTGCAAGAAAACATAAGAAGTGAAACTATCAAAGCAGAAATATCGTTGTTCCAACAGACAGTCAGTTGCTATAAAAGCCCTAGCTAACTATCTGAATAAGTCAAGATTAGTTTCTATACCCTAACATATAAATGAAGGATATAAATGAACGCGTGCACATCAGCTGTGAGAACATTACGATAAGCTAAGAATGTAAGCAGAATATCGTATTACCAGGGACGCTTTAAAAAAGTCAGTAGCGTACGTTCGGATAGTACTTTTTAACATTATGTAAATTTATCATCGTTGAAAGTATCTATTCAACCCTAATAATGAGTTATAATTAAAAATCTCATTACGTTTTAAATGGCATAGGGTAATGAATACATTTAAAGAAAAGTAATTGCAAAAATTTTAACTTGATGTTTTACATTCAAGTATGAATCTTGTACTATTTACTTTTAATATGAGATGTAGTTATCAGGAGAGTTATTATCAGTATGCCTTTAATTCATTATTAGAAAGGAAATATTATAATACAATTACTTGTATTATAATTACTTGAACTTAAATATTTGTTACTATATGAATAAAAACAATGTTAATCTGTAAATTATGAAAAATTAATGTCGACATATAAATAATACACACATTAGTGATAGACGCTTAATAATGAAATCATATTGGAACATATATTATAATAATACATAATAATAATAAAAATAGGTTGTTCGTTTATTTATCATCCAAAAAAGGGCTGTTCGTTATATGTTCAATATGACCTACCGAGATATAACTTCTTCTAAATCAGCATTTTCAAATAATAACCAATTTTGAAGATTTACAATTTGTGAAAAAGAATGTTTCTCGTTTCAAATCAATAATCATAACTACACAAATCATAACTGGTGTTAATTTACATTTTTAAGTGCATAAAACTGATACTAAATGATGGCAATCCTTTTTATATATTAGGAATCGTACTGTATAATAATTTACCAATTTCAATAAAACAATGTATAAACAATTTGTTACTGTTGTTAAGGAATTACTTAACTATTATAGTAGTTCTTAAGGATTTTTGTTTATAACAATATTTCTGCTTTCATATGTTTAATTTAATTTATATTTTTTGCCGTTTACTTGCATCCATGTTACATGGAAAACAAAAATATGCCTAACTGTGAATCAAATAGTATTTTATAGGTGGAATGAAATAATTCAACTTGGACGTTAATAATAATTGTTCTTATAGTATAAATTAATTTCATTTTCCCTATTTTGTACGTGTATTCGATTATAATCGAATACACATTAAGCATCAACGTTAGCCTTCTTAAAGGACATTTTGTGACGCTACAGAATCATTCCAGTTCATCAGTTGTTTCTGTTATCAGATAAATTTCTCGAGTCGACACGTGATCGTGGGGTGAACACTGCGTGATTTGTGATGCTTTTTACAATTCTTCCCTCGTGATATCGGTAATCTTAAATCCTTCATTTGTTGGCGAGACTATAGTGATTGTTTCCAAAACCTCTTAACCACAATAAACATCATACAAGACAATGATAAAGCTGATACACTTGTAAAAAAAAATCAGAATCCACATTTACTAGTCCCAAACCAGTATTTAAAATTATCAAAACCGCAGTCCACAGCTATCTCGCTATTGGTCAAAGAACCATTAAAACCACTAGAACTGCAAAGGCCAGAGACTTAGCTAGTCAATGTTAAGAATACTATCTACAAAATTGACAGATAACATGCTGCATAGGGTGGCCGTTATTTTGCAAAAGTTAAAATTTTGTAAGTCCCCTCCTCCTAGATCTCTTTAAAATGTCAAAAAAATGAGCTGTGCAAAATTTCAGCCGATTTGGTTAATATTAACGCGTGCCACCGAGAGGTTAAAGTTTAAATGGGATTTAACATTGATTTGGAGCATTTATACAGACTTTGTGACGTAACTTTTTATCTTTCTATGTTTTAACTTGGAAATTTATATATTTATGTTGTTGAAACTGCTGAACACGAATATGATAAAATTCAAACTGTCAGAAAAACTTTTGACAGTTTACAGCTGTCAAGAAAGCGGTCAACTTCACTAAAATTAGCAGTTTTTTTGGCTTCAGATTCGTGTTAAGCAACTTCAACAACATAAGTATACAAAATTTCAGGTTAAAACATAGAAAGATAAAAAAGTTATGCCACTAAGTTTCTATCAGTGCACCAGACCCATGTTAAATCCCGTTTAAAACCAAATGGGCTGAAATTCTGCACAGTTCATTTTTTTAGAGATTTTAAAGAGATCTAGGAAGGGGCACCTAAAAAATTTTAACTTTTGCAAAATAACGGCGACCCTAATACTGCATCTAAGCAAACATCAATTCAGAGTAGTGAGAGGTCTGATAACCAGTTACTACAGACCATATGAGTAAATAGTAACCTACAGAAGCATATGCACACGATGGGCATTATTAATGCTGAAGAACCGTATGTAAACTTTGTAATGGTGAGGGTGAAACAGCTTCTCACATCATCTGTGAGTGTGAAGCTCTTGCCAGATGAAGACATGCACTCCTGGGACTCTGATAAAAGAAAAGTTGGTGAAAAAACTACTAAAACTGTGAAGCTGTTTGTCGAATATGTAATAAGATGAATCCACACAATCAGGGACTTGGATGCTAATGTAATTTCACTACGGTACAAGGTAACAAAAATGTAAGGGTCAGGTTTTGATTCCGGTACTTGGTTTGAGAAAATAAAGGTTCCAATTCTGGTGCGACACAAATATCAGTTCTTGTGGTTTTTAAGTTCTGGTTCCAATTAGATCAAAGTAGGTGATTGAGACTTTTAATGAAATATACACACAACTTCACTGATATATAATAAATTAAAATTGGTATTGGCAGAGTTATTGTCCATTTAAGGATGAGCATGTCATCATCCAGCAGCATCCAAGCACTCGAAAAAATATGATTACATACATACATGCTTTAATAAAATACAATACACCGATCAAGCAATGCACGTAATTTCTAAAATTATGATATATTATATGTGTACATAACATATAAAAGGATGTTTACAATATTTTTAGTGTGATCTGCTCTTTCGGCGTGTCAGTTTGACATTTTTATTCAGCATGTGTGTACTGAACCGGCAATTAAGTTCTACTGTCGTGCTTTTTAAAATTATTCAACAGTAATTTCTGCACGTAATTTGAGCTGGTATAAAACAATCAGTATCTTTTCGAAACAAAAGAACATGTTTACGTTAGTGAAAATAAAACAAAAATGCATTTTAAGTTAAATTTATTTAAGTATTGATGACAATATTAATATTTAGGAATATTATTTCAATGCATCATGGTTTTGAATGAGTCATCACATTTTTTAAAAGAGTGTATGAAATTATAAGTAAAAAATACAACTAACTTTAAATTTATTTGATTAATGGTCACTATTATAAATGATCAATAAATTATTAGCTAACTATTTGGGGAGTAAATTTACTTCCCTAGTAAACTAATTAGTAATTTGTAATTTTATCAGCAATCAGAAAACAAATTCTATAAGCTAATATTATGAACGAAGAAAATGGCATGTGAAGAATCGTCCAGCGGCGACACCTCAGGTTCTTCACGTCAAGTCAATTGGCCATTTTCTTTTTAGTCGTTTGTTGTCTTCTCTTAGCATTAGGGGTTCTAGAAGTGGATTTTTGTGAATTCCAATGATTGCATAGTGTGTATTACTTTTTTTGTAGGATGAATTCTTGTACAAATGTTATTTTGAGATCATTGTGTATTGTTGCATTGGAAACGAACCACGGGGCATCCAATATTTCTCTCAGTAATTTAGACTGGCATCATTGGATTATGGTTATCTACATTAGTTTTGCTGATGCATCCCTTAGAGTTCAATACCATAAGTCCAGATAGGTATGATTATGGTCTTGTAAATCAGTATTTTGTTTTCGACTGCTAGCTTTGATCGTCTACCTATTAACCAGTTTAATTGTTTGATGGTTAAATCAATTTGTTTCCTTTTTTTTAGTAAATAGTTTTTTCATGGTAATTTGGTGTCCATAGTCATTCCTAAGTATGTTACTTCAGCTTTTTTGGGAATTACAATTTTATTAATATACACTTCAGGTGTTGGGGTTTTACGTTGAGTTAATCTGATATGACTGGATTTGCTTTCATTTATATTTATTCACCATTTAACAAGCCAGCTTTGTAATGTGTTGAGCTGATCTTGTAGATCCAGTACTGCTCTTTTAGGATTAGTATTCATTGATAAAATGGCAGTATCGTCTGCAAAAGTTCCAATCATTGTTTTGCTGGATGTTGGTAAATCTGCTGTGAAAAGAACGTACAGCAGTGGACCGAGTACCCTGTGGCACTCCGGCTTTTATTAGATTCAATTTAGATCTTCCTCACTTTTGTATGAAAAAAACAGTGGTAAGTTAAATAGATCGAGAGCTAATAAATCATATATACTACACAGGTGTAGTTCTGCCTCCTAGGTAAAATTGGCGATAATTTCAAAACGGAGAATATTTAAAAAATGCGTCTCGTATATTACTGCCGTATTTATTTTAGAATATGACCATATTTGGCTGCCATGCCATGCCAAATGTTGGCCGAGTTAAGGCTAGGAGGACATATACGCTAAGGCCCGGTGACAGCTTACGGCACCGTGCCGTTGCTGTAGCTAACGATTACGGCCAACTATCGACCAGAAAAATGTTGTTTGCAGGGAACATAATCTAAACTGACTGTCGAGTTTTTCAAGCTTGCTGGACAACTCTACAACCCACTGGAATGTTCAGAACCGTCAGAATCAGATGAAAATGAGAGGAATGTGTAGGAAGAAGAAGCCAAAGAAAATTACTATAATTGACTTTCCGCTCAAATGTCTTATTCAATAATTACTGTTTGATGCTTAATTGTTAAATATTTATTTGAAAAAAACTGGTTTTGCTAGATACCTGTATACTAAGAATAATCTGAAATTATAAAAGAATTTTATAATGTCATAGAAAACAAACAAACGGATGATACCAGTCTGAAGGTGAAGAATGAAGCTTGGGAAGCAGTTGCTAGTCAGTATAATGCTACGGCTTAAACAGATATAAGATCTGCTTCTCAATTAAGACTTTTACATGATTGTATTATAAAGAAAGCTAAAAAAATCAAGCAAATGAGTCGAGATTTATAAAACTGTAGGAGGGTCATCTAAAGGTCATGTGGGCGCTATTGGGGAAAAAGTATTAGCTTTAAATGGTGCAAATACTACGCAGGAAATAATTAACATCTATGATAGTGATGGTTCATTTAACTAAAATTAAAACTAAACGAAAATTAATTTTATCTAGTAGTCTGGGTAGTTTTTGACCTAACCTCATAGACCTTATATTTGAGTTAGTATTTGAGGGTGTTTAGTTTCATTAGATAATAACCATGTCGCTTCATTTCGTTATATGTCATCAAGTGAATCACTGCCATGAATATGCCATGTAATGAAATATCTGGACTGCTATCACTTCTTTCACCTTTCTTTAGTTGCATTTTGCGGAGCGACCCTTTTATTTGAGAAAATGTGTGTAGAAATGCATGGGAACCCATCTGGATATCTTCTAGCGAGTTTCTGTGTAGGAATAACGCTTACTGTATACTCACATCAGATAGGAGAAGAGAAGCATCCCTGTCATCCAGTTTGTAAACATATTCTCAAAATATGGATTTTAAGAGTATTTCAAAATTAAGGGTCTTCCAATTATGTAGATGTTCTGCAATTTATTTTTTAAAATTTTATTTGTAGAGTTTAAAGCAATTTCGGGGCAATATTGAAAACTAAATAGTTATTTAAATGTCAAACCAATTCTACTTTATAATTACAGCTAACATTTATCTATGTTCTTGACTGCTCTGATGGGGAGAAGGGGGCCACCGTTACTTGTTCACATTGGAAATAAATAATTGGATAAACAATAAGTTTGTTGGTTTCTCATGAAAAAAGATTTCACATGATAGCTACTTCAAACAGCAACAAAATTAAACATTACTGTTTCTGTATTACTATATTTCAAAAAGAATTCTTGTAATTTGAAGCAATTACTCAAACAATTACTTACAATGACAAGCAGCTTTTAAATCAAACATGTAAATCAAAATTCATGCTTTGTTATTTTGAAAATTGGTCAATCATTCAAGTTTTTGCAATATAAATTTACTATAACCGTAAAGGCAGTCGCACAAACATAATGCTACTTAAAACAGAGAACCTTTAATTGTAATTTTTAAGTTATAGAATTTACTTAAAAGTCAACAATAGTAAAGACAAACAAAACAATAGTTCCATATGCTATGGAACCTGGTAATGGATGGACTTTTAAGGAACTTAAAAGACGAAGGATTCTCTTCTGTAGGGTATGCCGATGACCTAGCTGTCCCGGGAAAACCACAATTATACCCTTTACGGGAAGGAAAAAAGTAGAGGGGGCTTATACCTCTCTTCCTTGCCGAAAAATTAATCACCATATCGGAAGAAGTAAAGTATCTAGGAGTCGTTTTCGATTCTAAACTTACTTGGAACCGTCATATTGAGAAAGTGGTTGACAAATCGGTGAGAACTCTAGCAGTTGTCAGACAGATGTACAGTTACAGCCAAAAAAATTGGGGCGCTTATTTGAGGTTACATAACTTTTTTTGTAAATTTGTTGTTTGTAGATCAGGCTTTTGATCTACTAATATTAATATCAATACACAGTAGCGCCGCCTACCTAATAATTTTCAATGAGGCTTTGAATTTAAGATTCAGAATTTTAATTATGATTCATTGAATAATAATAATCTAAACCTCTTGCCCAGATTTTTTTGGCTGTAACTGTAGAACAAGTCGTGGGGGCTAAAACCAGGAATGGTGCACTGGTTGTACACCAGAGTGGTTAGGCCCTCTCTGACATACTCAGCTTTGGTCTGGTGGCGCAAAGTTATACAAGAAACCACCAAACTAAAACTAGTCAAGGTACAAAGACTTGCCTGTTTGGACATTACAGGGGCTATGAGAACCACGCCCACTGCAACAATGGAGACTCTTCTAGACCTCCTCCTCTGCACATGGTGATTCAGGGGGAGGCAAGACTGGGTCACTACAGGCTGCATCATTCACTGTACAAGATACATACGGGTACAGGTCATACTAGAATAATTGATAGTCTGAGGGGGGGGCTCTGCTTCAAAAGAGGACGGACCACATGACCTCAAAAACATGTGACGACTTTCTATTCGAGGTGATCATGTAGGATCGAGGTAGGAGCGAGTCATTTAGACAGGCAATTGCACCTGGTAGCCTAATCTGGTACACAGATGGTTCTAAAACCGAGGTGGGTACCAGAGCAGGAATATATGCTGAGTCTCCCAGAGTAGAGCTAAGCTTTCCCCTGGGACAGTACGCCTCTGTCTTTCAGACAGAAATATACGCCATACTACAGTGTGCGCGTGAAAACGGCAAGAGGACTTACAGGAGCAAGCGGATCTATATTATATCAAGACCGCCAGCTAGCTTTAAAAGCTTTTATCAAGCACTAAAGCATCATCTAGACTGGTATGGGAATGCATCAATGAACTCAATGCACTGGCAGAACATAATACGGTGAAACTGTTATGGGCACCTGGGTATTACGGTATCTACGGCAATAAGAAAGCCAATGAACTGCCTAGGCAGGGATCTAGTGAGGCTTACATTGGCCGAGAACCTGCTTTAGGAATCTCACGAAGTGCTGTCCGAAGCTTTATCAAGGAGAGGACACGCACTCATCATGGAATGTACTGGAAGAATCGACCAGGGCATAATTTCAGCAAAACCTTCAACAAGGGACCCTGCCAAAAGAAAGCTGCAGAACTTCTTAATCTAAGTAGATCACAGCTAAAGACAACCATAGGATTTCTCACAGGACATGCGTCTGTTAAAGAACACCTCTGGAAATTGGTAAATTCAATGGTGACCTTGCATGTAGGCTCTGTAGTAAGGATCCAGAAACAGTTTTACACATCCTATGCAAGTGCGATGCGCTGTGCAGGAAAAGGCAACACATATTGGACACATACAGAGCCAAGTCTGGCGAATAGGGTGCATACTCAATTAACTGGAATCATAGTTCGTGCAGTTTCGCCATCGCAATTGCCGCCTTGTGGGTTAAGGCATTACCCTGGTAGTACAAGGCCTTTTAGCTTTGATTTCTTTGTTCAGTCTGTCTAATAACGACGCATAATACTTGCCAGTCATTATCCTCCCATGTTGCAAGTAATCAATAAAAATTATTCCTCGGGAATCCCAAAATACGGTAGCCATGACTTTCTCAGCAGACGGAATCATCTTTGCCTTCTTTGGAGTTGGCTCACCACGTTTTGTCCATTGCTTTGACTGCTCCTTGGTCTCCGGAGTGTAGTGGTTAATCGACGTTTCGTCAACAGTTATAAAACGTCGCATTTGAACATGTCTAGACATTGCTGAGAAATGGTCATTCGAACTCACTTTTGGTCGATTGTCAGTAAACGCGACACCCATCTAGCACTAAGCTTTCTCATGTCCAAATGTTGATGTAAGATGCAATGTACAGTTGCGATCATTGGCTAAGGAACGATGAAAAAATAGTGATCGCCGATTTTTCAGTTTTTTGTACAATGCACGCTGTAACTCGGCCTGATTTATGAACTGGGGAATTATAATGTTAAAATATGAAGTGTTCTTGACTATAATATAATAAACTTACATTTACACTGTGCAAAAAACTGGAAAATTGGCCATTATGATTTTTTCATCGTTCCTTAGCGAATGATCGTATCTGTACACTGCCGTATGAAATGCTTACTTTCTCTGCTATCTCTCTCAACTTTATTCGGCAGTCCTTCATCACGATTTCATGAACTTTTTCAATTGTTTCTTCATCGGTAGCTGTTTTTGGTCTGCCAGAACGTGGTGAATCCTCTATGCTTGTTCTACGGCATTTAAATTCAGCAACCCAGTTTGCAACTGTTGCATACGAAGGCAAAGACTCACCATGAGCTCCATCTAACTCCATTTTTATTTGTTTAGCATTTAAGCCTTTAAAAAAGAAATGTTTTATCACTGCACGGAACTCGTTTTTATTCATGATTAAGAAAATGCACAAATTGTTTACTTGAATCGAATAGTATCGATAGTAACGGCGTGTGTTTATATCCAATCCATTTAAAAATTTTACAACTGTTGTACGAACAATGGCACTTTCAAAACAAGTGATCAGCACGCATTCATAACGCCATCTTGTGGCTCATTCTAGAAACATTCCAATGTATCCTCGTATTATAATGAATTAATGGAGGAGGCTTTTAGTCTTAGTCAAGTTTTATTAGTTAAACCGATAAAACCGTATTTGCTTTCGGTTCCAATACTGATTCCAGATTCCAGTATAATACAAATGCAGTTTTAGTGGCATACAATCCCACCTCATCTATCATGATTTAATCAATCCATACAAGACAAGTATATGTGATGTCACCAACGTACCAACAGATTCAGCCTTCGTACCATTTATGTGTCTCTGGCACTGAACATGTTAAGAAAAAATTATACTTTATAGTTAAAAATGCAAAAGGTGAATTTGTTTTAATTTTACAGACATATTTAGTTTATGCTAAAATGTTATATCAACTAGATCTTCTTTCTCCTTTGCTAGTATAAAACTGCAACATGACACATAAGAAATACTTATTGTCAGTATATTACTTTATTTAAAATAAGAATAATGCAAAAGAAATGAATCATAGATTCTCCTATTCTTGCTCTTTATTTCAATAAATAATAGTATATTAAAATATTAGTTTCGTAAGACATGCTTTATTTTAAGGACAAGTACGCTAAAACGTCTTATGAAATTAATACTTTATACTATTTTTCTATTTGCGTTATTTCATTATTAAGCCATTAAAAAAACTTTGTTTTAAATACAAATTTGTTAGGAATACTTTGTTAAGTAGTTTGACAGTTGGCAACAGTGAAGACTCTAATTCTGCATTTGTTTTTCAAATCTACAGCGTAAGTAAGTTTGACATTTTAAGAACAGCTGTTTAAAAGTGATGTGAACTTTAAAAAATAACATGTTACTGTTTCCAGTATTCAAATAAATCGCTTTTGAACACGCAAATTTAAAATGTCATTTTTGCTATAAACTGTCTATACCCACAATGTACATTTATAATTTATACAGACTAACAACACCATTTCAGTCTTTATCCGCATAAAAGATAGCTTGCGTAAATAGCACAAACTTTAGATCACCATGAAAATTAAGGTCAAACTTGTGCAGAATAGTAGGTTACGCATGCCAAGTCTTCATTCAATTCTTTGAGAAATGACGAGAAATCAAATTTTGATGAGCTGCTTCTTGGCTTAATTTCCTGCCATTTCATCAAGATCCCCTATATACCTAGAGGTACTACCCTGGGAAAGTTTGAAATGGGTGGTCATGGTGACCTGACCTTCGTATCATTCATCAACCTGGCCCTTCCCACATATCAACATTTAAAGCAAAACCTAATAATTGGAAACTTTTGGATCATTTTGTAAACACACTGTTGCAATGAAATAAAATAGGATAAAAAGGGCATCTAGTTGGTGTAATGTCAGCAAGGTTTACTATTCATTTTTTTCCTAGAGACCTCTGACTTTGAACGTGTATTGCTCATAACTACTGAACCAAATTAAATATTTTAAAACGAGCAAATATTAAATTTATTTCTACATAAAAAAGTAAAGTAGTATATTTCTAAGAAATATGATACGTAATAAAAGGTAGGTACCTATTTTTAGGGGCAATTTGATTAAGAGTAAATGAAATAATTTTTTTTTCAGAAAATATATGCCATATATCTATGGCAAACCTAACCAATACAGGCATTATTTTCTTCCAACAAATATTCTAATTTTAACAATAAAATGCGATAACCAAAAAACATTTTTTTTTGTCTAAATTGTCACTAAAAAACGTTTTTTTGTTATTAAATACATTTTTATTGTTAAAATTAGGAACAGTTTTTGAAGAAAATGTCTACATATGAAAAGTGTTGATTTAGCGAAAAAATCTTGATGCTATCTCTCTCTATTTATTTATTTATTTATTTATTTTTTTAACCAACATCTAAGGTCATCTGTCCCCCATCTAACATGCAACACGAATACACACATCCATAGTTGAGGTGACGAAATTTTCCAATTAGAAAAATCCCGCCGCCCCAAGTGAGATTCGAACCCACGACCCTTGGAACACGAGTGATGCACTAACACCACTCGTCCACCGCCGGCCCTATTTATTTATTTATTTCAATAACCCAAAATACAAGGGTGTTGCCCAATTATAGTATAAGGGGAAATCCCACAAACATAAACTATAGTTTCAATTTATCACTTGTAAACGACAAGTAATTATATTATCATATAAGAATATCAAAATACTAGAATTATAGATTATACACTTGAGTTTTTAGTTACCTAGTCAATCTTTGCTCGTATATTAAATAAGTGACTTTAAGAATGAGTGTTTTAATATTTTGAAAGGGGTATAAAAAATGTCAAAATCAATAGCTTCAGTGATTATATTAACTGTAGTAATCATTCTGATTAATGGTGAAAAGAATCTTATTTATTCTATAAGGAGGAATCTGCAGGATATTTCAAGGTCTAGTTCTATGTGCTTGAACATATATAGACTAACCAAGGGTAGCAGCCCAGGGCAATCAATTCTAGTATTAAGTAATTTATGAATAAAATGTACAGCACATGCTTTCCTTCTTTTGACAAGCTTTATAACATTAAATTTGAATCTTATATCCTGATATTGATTATAGTTTAGATAACGACTGTGTGCTTTATAATAGAGATACTTTAAAAATATGTTTTGAATAGTTTAAATCTTATTGCTATGACTGGTTGGGTCTGGATTCCAAACAGTAGAAGCAGATTCAAATTAAGATCTGATCAAAGATCAGATTGTCGGGTTAGAAAAATCTAGTCTTTTAACAAGAAAACTTAGTTTGCTATTTTTTCATGTAAATCTTAAATAAAAGGTTTTTTTTTAAACAGAGATGTCCATTATAAGAGATTTCACTGTATAGGGTTATTCTAAAAGATTTGAACCTATTTCTAAGGAAAAGTAATACAAAATTCCAATCAAGTCATAAGTGTTCTATTCATAATAAAGTTTTATTTCATGTCTTACAAGTGTTCAATGTGGCCACCACCTGCAGCGTGGACAACATGAAGGCGATTTCAGAATTCTTCCCAGATGCATAGCAGCATATTTCGTAGTAATTATTATATTATTATTATATATATATTACGATCCACTGAGTTGATCGCTGTTGTTATTTTATGTTTAAAGTCAATAAGGTTATTGGGTAGCAAGGAGACATAAACTCAATCTTTTACATATGCCATAAGAAGAAATTACACACGGTAAGGCCTGGGTATCTTGCAGGCCAAGCACAAAGAACAAGATCTTGGGCCTTCTTCCTACTAATCCATTGCTAGGGCACTTCTTCATTAAAAAAAGCTCAAATCATCAGGTGCCAATGCGCGGTGTTCCATCTTGTTGGAAAATGAATTGATCTGAATCTGCTTGCAATAAAGGGAAGAGCCAGTGTTTACTTGGCCTGTGGGATCCCCAGACCTCACCGTGTGACCTCACCCAGACCTTTCTTATAGGGATCTGATATGTAAAAACCTTAAACATCAAATAAGAATCGAGTGGATCGTGATATGTTGCTACGCATTTGGAAGGAATTCTCATATCGCCTTGATGTTGTCCGTGCTGCAGGTGGTGGCCACAGAGAACACTTGTAAGACATGAAATAAAGCTTTATTAAAAACATTATTTAATTTACTCTTAATCAAATGGAACAGAAAAATGGGTCTTTTATTACATATCATTCTATAACAACAAAAATATAGCACTTAGAAATATAATATTTCTACTGTTATATGTAGAAATAAATTTACTACTTGCTTGTTCTTATAATATTTAATTTAGTTCAGTAGTTTACGCGCAATATGCTTTCAAAGTCAAAGGTCTCTTGAAAAAAAAGGATAGTAGTTTACTGCATACTTGAATAAAATGATTTGTTTTAGGAGAACAGAAGTAAACTTCTTTATTGAATGTAAAAAATCAAATTCAAAAAAGGATGGTAGTACTACTGTAAAGAGTGCTAAATCAGGAAATAAAAGTGATAAAAACCACGTCAAGAGTAACAACCATGTTGAAGAAGAAAAATTTTCTACATATTTTGATTTCAAGATTTCTCAGAACTACATTAAACCTCATCAAGTAATAATTATAATATACAGCTTTTAATTTTATTGTATAGTAGATTTAGAACAAAAAAGTGCTGTAACTGCAAGTTGGCAAAATTCCTTTTTTTTTATTGTCGTAACATATTTCTATAACAATCAGTTTGTGAATTAAATTGAAGCTATCTCTGATAGTTGAATGTCTAGTCATGTAGGATGGATTAAGGTAGAAAATCAGTGACATCCCCAGTTAAATAAGGATCCGTATTAATGCTTTTTTCATTAAATTTGAATTCTGCATGAAAAATTACCTCATAATTTTAAATTTCCATTATTATAAATAGTAAAAATAAAAAACGAGAATGAAGAGATAAAAAGAGAAAACCTGGCGATGAGACAGAAGCTAAGAGAGCAAGATAAGAAATTTGAAGGCATGGAAAGAGAAATTAGAAAAAGAAAAATAATAATTCACGGAATGGAAGAACAACCAGGGGAAAAAGATCTACAATTAAAGGAGGCAGTAAGAACAGTATTAAGGGATATGGAAGTGAAAATAGATATGGAAAAAGAAGTTACAGAAATAAGAAGACTGGGAAAAGATAAAGATAATAAACGGAGACCTATATTGATGGAACTGCAGAATGTGGTAAAGAGAATGGATATACTGAGAGCCACAAAACAACTGAAAGGTACAAATATTTTCATAGAGGAAGATCTTTCGAAGGAGATTCAACAACAGAGAAAAAAGTTAGTTGAATATATGAAAATAATTAGATCTAAAGGATATCAAACCTTCGTAAGATATAATAAATTAATGGTAAACGGAGAATCTTTCACGCTTGATCAATTACAAACCATAGAGATTCATGATATAGAAGTAAGGGTAGCGGAAAAGGAAAACCAAAACGAATATGATAAGGCACTGAATATGGAAGAACGGCACCTAGAGAAAAGTAAACAAAACAAAAAAGGAAGAACAACCAGTCAAAGATCAGCAGAAAATATGGCAGATGAGATACTAAGAAGAAAATTATTGAAAATTACCAGAACAAACTATTCATCAAAAAACTAACAGATACAGTCGAAGGACGGATATTGGAGACGACGCAAGCTACGGAAAAGGACTTGAGAGAAAATAAAAGGAATAAGATAAATAAGGGACAGGATTTAATGCAAATACAAGAAAAGGTTATACGTTTAGGTATATGGAATATTACATCATTGAATGGAAAAGAAATAGAACTAGTAGAAGAAATGGAAAAGTATGGAGTGGAAATAATAGGTTTAAGTGAAGTTAAAAAAGTAGGAAAGGGTATAACAAAATTAAATAATTATAGATTATATTTCTCGGGGGGTAGAGCAGGATCAGAGAGCGAAGGAGGGAGTGGGTTTTATACTCTGAGAAAAAGATTTATTTGCAATTAATACAAAACGATTACCGCAAATAAATTGTTATTTTGGATACGGCGGAACAAATATTTAATGACAAGGAACTTATTATTAGTTTGAAAATTATAAATATAGATAATTAAACAATAAAGGATGATTTTTTAGATGTAAATGTAGTAAGTTATCTGTTATAATGTACAAAACTATATTTAAACAATTTAGTTTGTGATAAAAACAGTTTGATTGTAGACATAAAATTAGTTTATAATATTTATACAATATTGGTTAACTGTTAAACAATCTATTTAATGTTAATACACCACGTTACCTACTAATCAATATGTTCCTTAGCATTTATTTTAGTGAATTTATTCTAATTGAATTAATTTACATGCAAAGTAAGTGTATAATATTAGTTACTACAATTATTTATTGGCAAAATAAAGTTATAGTAATACTTATTCCACTAGCTTATCTGCTAAATAACCACATAGTAGTAGTTACTATAGTAGTTTGTGAGGTAAATCTTTATAAAGTAATAGTTAGTGTATTTACTTAACAATAAATTCATGATCAATTAATAGTTACTATATTACTTGGTAATTATACCCATATGTAGTGCTGGTGAAACTTGGGTTAAATTTTCATGTGTGAGCAAAGGAAAAATAGCAAATAGTAATATATCTGAGAAAGATAGATGTTTATAGCATACTTGCCATAGAAACGTTTTTGCTAGACAAAAACTATTGACGTATGTCATTCTGAGTTCTGACATATAAACCACAAGTATGGGATGATGTCTATCTTTCTCAGATAAGTTACTATTCGCTGTTTTTCCTTGGCTCACACATAAAAATTCAAAGCCAAATTTTACTAGCACTGTATATATTATTTGGTTATGACCTCGGTCAGAAAAACACAAACAGTTTTAGGAAACATTTAATTTTTATTGCACTCTCAAAGCTACAAATATATTATAATTACACAGTAACGAACCTAAATTAATGTCATTCACAATCACAATTCACCACTTATTATTAAATAAACCTGCCCAAAGGATTGTGTGTACCCCAAGCAGTGGACATGTGTAAAATATCCAAGGGAATGGACGCCAGCAACCGTCAAGCTATTCTTGCAAGTTTGCGCTTATAATACATAATATAACTGTTAACAAATATTTAATAACAGATAATTTACTTTTTTTATAAACACATAACGCTAAGTAACTAATACTCTGTTAATAAGTTACGTTAATTATATGTGTTGAAATGTTAAAAAATGTATTTTTACGTAGAACATTAAAATGTATTAACTATTACTGTAAGTAATTTGATGGGTAACAAATCTTATTATGGCCAAATGAGGAAGCACGGTAATTAATAAAAAAATATTGCATTAACTGTCAATAAATACACAGTTTCTGTAAACCAGGCTTTGTACAAAATTCACGTTAATTATTTAACATTTAGAATAAGAGTGCTTCTAAAGAACAAATAGTTCACATGTATTATACTATTGTAAATCCAACAAAATCTTGTTTGAACTAATTATTTCTTTGGCTGTATAAATTGCGCTTTTTAAATCTTACACAACGTGTGTTAATTTAAATATGGCATAGTATATTTAAACAAATTGATCTCAAACTAGCACGTTCGTTAACTATAAGAAAGTCTTTTTCTCAGTGATAGTAGTGGAAGGTCTGAGTAAGAGAATAATAAATTATAAGGCAGTAAATTCTAGAATAATCGTAATATCAATAAAACTGGAAGAGATCATAAGTGTGATACAAATATATGGATCGGTAGAGGGAACAGAAGACAGGATAGTGGAAGAATTCTACTCCGAGTTACAAGACGTTTTAGACGAAGTAAGAGAAATAAGCACCAAGGTAATAATAATGGGCGATTGGAATGCCAGAGTGGGGGATGATGTAGATTCAGGTTTAGGATGTATAGGAGAATTTGGCGAGGGGGTAAAAAATAGAAATGGTAATAAAATGTTACAGTTCTGCCAGATAAATGATTTAAAGGTAGGAAATACGTTCTGGTACCAGCATCCAGATGATAGATACACCTTTGTAGCACCAAGTAGGAGTGCCAGAAGCCTAATTGATTACATAGTACATACAACAGACCTAAATATGATAAGAAATAACTGAAAAATTTGCAGAACTGGGGACACAACATCGACTGGTATTGGCAGATCTATGCTGTAACATAACCTTACTTCACACCAAAAAAAGATATAGTAGAATTAATACAAAGGAGCTAAGAAAGCAAGAAGTAAGAAAAAGATACCAGGAAGAAATAAAAAAAAGATTGATTGAGGCAGATAGAACACAAGATAAGGATCTGGAAGAAATATGGAAAATTTTTAAGACAACAGTGATAAATGCAGCTGTAAAAGCATGCGGGAAGAGAGTAATAAATGAAGGGAGCAAGAGAACGGACTGGTGGAGCGCCGATATTAAAAATAAGGTGAAGCAGAAGAAAGAAGCTTGGAAGAACTATCAACAGTGGTAAAATGAAATATCAAGACTTAAATATATAGAAAAAAGTAAGATAGTTAAAAATGCAGTGAGAGAAGCTAAAAGAAGAAGTTGGGAAAAATTCGGGGAAGAGCTTAATCATCAATACAAAACAGACAATAGGAAATTTTGGAGTAGAATAAAGGCAGGCAGAAAGAAGAGAAAAAGGGGAAGAATATGCAATAAAGGACAGCGAAAGTAAAGTACATGTAGATGTAATAGAAAAACTAAAAGTATGGAGGGATTATTATACGAAAAATATAAGGGAGATAATGATGAAACAATAATCGTGCAAAGAGAGGAAGGATCACAGGAAGAAGTCCATGAAAGCATATCAATGGAAGAAATTGAAGAAGCGATAAGGGCTATTAAAATAGGGAAAGCGGCAGGAGAGGACGATATGAACCCCGAGATGGTAAAATGGGTGGGGGAAAAGGGCAAGGAATGGTTGTGGAAGATTTGTGAGAAAGCATGGAGCAGTGAAAATATACCTCAAGACTGGAAGAAGAACCTGATAGTTCCGATACATAAAAATGGGGAACAAAGTAATTGTGAAAATTACAGACCAATCTGTCCTTCCTCAGTGTGCTTTAAGATATACTCTAGAATCGTGGGAAATAGGATTAGGAAAGATATAGAAGAGCGATTAGAAGAAGAAAAACAAGCTGCATTCAGAGCAGCAAGAGGTACAAATGATAATGTGCATATACTAAGGAACATAATGGAGAGGAAACTGCAAACAGGGGAAGAATTATATCTGATGTTCATAGATCTCAAGGCAGCCTTTGATATGATTGATAAAAAAATACTATGGAAAACACTGGAAGAATATAACATATCAAGGAAGGTAATAAATGTAGTAAAATCAATATACAAGGAAGTCCTAGCAAAAGTCCAGTTTGAAGGAGAAAGATCGGAAGAGTTTATCATGCAGAAAGGAATAAAACAGGGTGACAGTATGAGTCCTTTATTGTTCATAATGATAATGGATCTTCTACTCAAAAACACAAGAAAACAGTCATGCCATAGCAAGACAATAATCGCGTATGAATATTTAGTACCTGTAAAAATAGACTCTCTACTATATGCCGATGATATAGTATTAATCTGAGACTCGAGAAAGAAGATTCAGGACCTAGTAAATATATGGCAAGAGGAGATAGTCAAACTGAAAATGGTTATTGATACAAACAAAACTAAATATATGATAATAAGTCAAAAGACGGAAAATGGGAATATTAAAATAAATTAGGATGAAGTAGAACAGGTAACTTGTTTTAAATATTTGGGAAATATAATAACGGAAGACAGTAAAATGGAAACAGACATAAATAATAGGATAAGGATCGCAACAAGAATCTACTACAGTATAAATAAGACCATACTAGGGAAGAGAGAAATAGACAATAAAGTTAAGCAGCAGGTATATAATAGATTAATCACACCAATAATGATGTTTGGGTGCGAAACATGGGTAATACAGAGAAAACACGAATCGCTAATAAATGCCATGGAGATGAAGTATATGAGGAAAATAGCAGGGGTTACGAAACATGATAGGATATGAAACGAAGAAATTAGAGGGACTTGAGAACAAATGCCAATAATGCAGACAATAGAGAACAGACAGTAAAATTGGTTTGGACATGTAGTAAGGATAGAACGAAATAGGGTGGCTAAAAGGATAACAGAAGCAGGAGTGGAGAGAAAAAGAAAAAGAGGACAACATGGATGGAGAGGGTAAAGGAGATAGGACTAAGAAGGTGAAAAACAATACAAGACATGAGAATAATGACCAGAAGCAGAAAAGATTGGAAGAGGTGGGTGAGAGATAGCAGCGTGGATAAATAAATCCGACACCCCAAGGGGTACCAGGGATTTCGAAAAAGAAGAAGAAAAGAAGATTATTATTAAAAAATCGCTCGTTCTAATAATTTACTGACAAATGTATAGAAATATTGATCTAGTCATTGACTTGCGCACCCAATCATACCATTGCATTGTCAAAACATTTTAGGTTAATTAACAACGCATAATAATCAAAATCTAAATTTATAATAACGAAGATGAAGATTCCCTACACAACTGTATGATTTTAAAACAAATGTTACTTAAGTTGAGGAATCAATGGAAGATACAAAAAAATGATTTCAGAATGAGGAAATATGATATTTCGAAAACTTTGTGTAGTAGTATTTACATCCGCTTTTTGCATTTAGAAAATCATATTGACTTATTAGAAGTAACCATGATAAACAAGCAATTGCTAAAAATGAGTTCGAGGCACAGTTGTTAGACTAAAACCTCATTTTTGGGTGTTTGTAATTTTTATATGATGATTATTACAGCATAACATTCCATAGAGAATTGAGCTATTTCGTTAGGAAACTTCAAGATCTGTTTATAGTTCCTACCTCCTCTTCACTAGTTCGTTGGTTCACTTGTCACCACACTACTCACATATTTTATACACTGACTTAGTATTTAAAGGAATTTTTAATCACTATAAATTATCATAAATTTTATTTTATATGTGGCTTTTTAATCTTCTGGTATTGTCACATAAAATCATTAAAAAAAACAAAATTGTCAATACTTCGTTTCAACAAGATACATGCCACTACATTCTCCTGTTTCTGACTGACAATATTTGAAGTACTCCTCAACAATGGATTGACAGACGCTGACAAGAAGAAGAATGGCCAAGTTGGTTCTAACAAACCCAACAAAAACAAAGCAAGTTTCTTCATTCTCGAGATTAAACATATATTTATTGAAATACTATAAAGTTGGGCTTTTCAAAAATATAAGAACTGATTAGTAGGTTGAATGATCAAATTGTCATCCATGAGTCTCTTCCAACATAAAGATGGTTTTGAAATTTGTTAAAAACATTATCCGATACATTGGTCAATATTCCTACACCTCAAAGTTATCCCTCCTTTCAGCTGTTAGATTTCTAGCTCAGTTCTGGTATGCTTTAACCTTTAAATATTCCTGAAGAAAGAAATTAAGGGAAGAAAGGTCAGAAGTCAATATCTGCTAATATATTTGTTGGAAATACTTCATCCAGTTGTCCGACAGGAATGCAAAATGTGCACTATCTTGTTTATACCAAACATTGCTAATTTTGTTTTTTCAATGATTTTATCCGAAAATCATCGCAGATTAGAAATCTCCATCACCAAAAATCATTTCTTTGAATATGTCGACCTTAAACTATTTCAGACTTCCCCCGTTCGATATTGCAGAACTCTGAAAAGCGAGTAATAAAACTAGTTAGTGACACGTAAGGTAGTGGGGGGAAAAAAAATTCATACAAGCTAGACCTCCAACAAAAAACAAAATTGTCATGTCTGTGTTTTGGTCAAAAGTCAACCAAAAAAATAAACATTATTCTATACTTTTGTCCTTACATGAAATTCTTTGAATTAAGTATTAAAGAGCAAGATATTTATGCATATATCACTTCTATCTGCCATCCATTCAAGAAGAGAACTCAAGAACCCCTTCACCAATTTCAAAGGTTATATAAATCAAATTCATGTTATGTTATATTGCCTTTTATTTTGACAATTAGCGCACTTGCTATAGGTTGCAGCACACTTTTACATCCCGTGTATTTCAGTGTAGGTACTCAAAAAAGTATAAATCTTGCAGATATTAGCAATCAACAGGGGAGAAGCCTTGAAGGTACTTTCAGTAAAAGTAGTTATACCTGATTATGTATTTCATAAATTTTCAAACTTTTGTTACAACAAATGGATTAAAATAGGCAATTTTAATCAAAATAGAAAAAGAATATTGGAGATGGCTTTTAAAGACTCATACACACGATTAAGTATAATAAAATATAAAATATTGATAGTTACCTACATCTAAAGTTAAATGTTTTAGTTCAACCGTATATAATTAGAGAAGTTCGTTCTGAATTAAAATCAAAAGCTGAAAAGGCATCCTATGAAGTTTTCAGCACAAATTTAAAGCAATTACTTTTAATGCCACCACTTAAAGGCAGAAAAATCTTGGGTATTGATCCAGGTTATTCTAATGGATGTAAACTAGCTGTCATTTCAGAAACAGGATCGTTATTAGCTAATGCTGTTATCTATCCCCATAAAAATAAAAATGATAGAAACGTAAACATTTTTAAGGACATGTTAAAAGATCATAAGTATGCTCTTAAAAAAGCTTTATATAATTTGATCTAATAATTCGATATTTTACAGTTGCAGCTTAATTGCTTTAGGAAATGGAACTGCTTGCAGAGAAACAGAACTTTGGCTTTCAGATTTATTGCAGAGCAATATATTTGCACCTCTTGATGTAACTTACACTATTGTTAATGAAAGAGGAGCTTCAATTTATTCTTGTAGTGCAGAAGCTAAGAAGGAATTTTCATCTTTGGATCCAAATATTATAAGTGCTAGTACTAATAAAATTGTTCCTTTTAAAATTATGAATTTTTGATTTCAAATTTTTATTTTCAGTTTCTTTAGCAAGAAGGGTACAAGAACCGCTTGCAGAATTAGTCAAAGTAGAACCAAAACATTTAGGAGTGGGAATGTATCAACATGATTTACCAAAGAAGCAACTGGAACAAGCTTTGGATGAAGTAGTGATGGAATGTGTTAGTTTTGTCGGTGTTGATCTTAATACTGCTTCTCAGTGTCTACTGAAGTAAAATTAAATTGATTATTTTATACATTTTGATAAATTATAAATTTTAGGCATATAGCTGGGTTGACTGAGAAAAGAGCAACTCAAATAATGGAATACAGAGAGAAAAAGGGTTCATTTGTATCTAGAAAAGAATTAATGGATGTTAAAGGCATTGGTTCAAAGGTATTTGAACAATGTGCCGGTTTTCTACGTGTGGGTCCTGTAACTCCAAATCAATCTAATGAATTTTATAAAAATACTTCTACAAATAGATTGGATTGTACATATATTCACCCGGAATCATATGATATTACTTTAAAATTACTTAAGAGATTAAATTTAAAAGTTAATGACATAGGACAGGAAAGTTTTATTAATGCAATTAAATTAAAAATTCCGCTTTTGAATATTGAAGAACTTGGCAATTCTTTTAATAGTTCAGAGGAAACTATAAATTTAATTTTAGATGCATTAAGTAAGCCATTGAACTTTGATTTGAGAAGTGATTGTAGCCAAAAGCCATTATTCAAGAAAGGTTTGACAAGCATCTACGATTTAAATGTAGGTTGTACTGTGACGGGTAGTGTTACTAATATAACACATTTTGGATGTTTTGTGGATATTGGGGTTGGTCAGGACGGATTAATTCATCAAAGTAAGTTGAATGGATTTAACTTACAAATTGGAGATAAAGTTGAGGTTCAAGTCGAAAATATCGAAATTACTAGAAAAAGGATTGGCTTAAAAATGATGAATAAATTGTAATATGTATCAGTTCCTATTCTTATTTGTAATATTGTTTATTTTTTATTGTAATAATTTATGGATATCTTACGATGAATAAAAAAAAGACTTAGAGAACATGCTTTAATGACTATTTCCTGTGTTAATTATAACCTACCTTTACATACTGCATACATGGATTGCAAATACTTCAAAATAAGTCTATGCGGGTAATATTGACATGCAATAGACATACTAGTATAACTTACATGCTTACTACTTTAAATTGGTTAAACATAAAAAGTTTGCTGTACTTCCAAGCAATGATATTTATTTATAAAATTATTAATCATTTATTATTATTATTATTATTATTATTATTACCTGATTATTTGCATATACAGCTGATACCGGTAAATTATGTTCATAATTTAATAACGAGAACTGCTACAACCTTAAATTTCTATATTAAAACAACTAATAAAGCTAGTTCTATGAAAAGTTTATTTCTTAAAGGTTTGTCTGAATTTAATTTTCTTCCTCAGGAGTTAAAATGCAGCCCTAGTCTTGCTGTTTTTAAATCTAAATTAAAAAATCAAATTAAAGATGATCAGATATTATAGTTTAAATTTGTGTTTTTTATTTTATGTCTAAATGTTATTAGTTTTATTATGTTATTATTATCAAGATGTCTTTTTTCCTTTGTATCTTATTATTATTGTTATTTAATTATCCTTGTGATAAATAAACCATTCATTATACATTATATATACTGCTGTGGATTTTAGTATCCAAAATTGGTAATTATTTTAAAATATTAAAATTTTGTTTTGAAATTTAGACTTTTGAAATAATTTATCAACTTTTCCGTGTAAATTTGAAAATAATTTATTTAATTGTGTGCCATTGATTATAGAATCAGTATATACTTTTTACTAAGGTTAAATAATCCATGTTTCTTTATTATCAAACAGTTTACTCACCAAGTTCTTAAGAATACGTAACATCCAGGTGTGCGTAATGTAATTCATTTATGATTAATTTCAAATGAGTAATATCGACGAGTAATGAGATTCTCTAAAGGTTTTTGTTAATATAAATAAATTATTAATATTATAAAGTGTTCTAATAAACTATAATAGATATGTGTCACTTTTACAAACAATGTTAATCTGTTGTTATGTATTGTATAAGAGTGTATAGTCATTTTATTAGGTTGTGAGGTGTGACCTAAAATTGAGTAATGTGATGATGTAAATATTAGTATTTAAGCGAAAGGGACATTATTGTTTTTGGTCAGTCCTGTAAATAAAGCGACAGAGTAAAGTTGTGAAAAATAATATAGTACAAATGTAAGGGGTCAGTCTTGGAAATAAAGGGACAGAGAATAGATAGTCATTATAAGCAGTCCAGTAAATAAAGCGACAGAGTAAAGTCATGAAAAATAATATTGTACAAATGTAAATATTTAGTCGTGTATAGACAGTCAAGTTGGTTGGTTAGTTGATGATAAACGGCAAAAGTTATATAGAATGGTTATATAGAACCGCCTGCAATATTTAATTTAAATCACTTACTGAAGTAATGCCAATGAATAAATTTTCATAAAAACCATAAATTGGTGTTTTATTTTAAATAAACAGTTAAAATACGAGGATAAATTGAAAAGTCTCCGGCCTAGGCAATAAAACAAAAGAATATCAGGTTAACAAAAATTTTATTTTTCTACGTAGTCCCCATCGAGTTCAATGCACTTGGTCCACCTTTGTTCAAGTGCTCTTATACCGTCCCTATAAGCCTTTTCTTCTAACTCGTCAAAATAGGCGTTTGTGGCAGCAATCACTTCTTCATCGGACTCGTATTTCTTTCCAGCGTGAAATTTTTTTAGGTTTGGAAATAAATAAAAATCCGATGGGGCTAAGTCTGGTGAATAAGGGGCATGGGGTAACAATTCAAATTGCAATTCATTGATTTTTGCCATGGCAATTGCCGACTTGTGACAAGGTGCATTGTCCTGGTGAAACAGAATTTTTTTCTTTGCTAATCCAGGTCGTTTTTCTTCAATATTTTTTTTAATTCATCCAGTAAGGTAGCATAGTATACTCCGTTGATTGTTTTACCTTTTTGAAGATAATCAACGAAAAGTACTCCCTTGGCGTCCCAAAAGACTGAAGCCAAAACTTTTCCGGCTGACGGAACTGTTTTGGCTTTCTTCGAAGCAGGTTCTCCTTTGGCAGTCCACTGTTTTGATTGCTGCTTTGTTTCGGGTGTGTAGTGATGAATCCACGTCTCATCCATTGTTACAAACCGTCGCAGAAAGTCCACTGAATTTCGATTAAACAAGTCTAAACACTCACTTGAAACTGTTTTGCGAGTCAGCTTTTGTTCCACTGTGAGCAGCCGCGGCACCCAACGTGCCGATAACTTTCTCATTCCCAAAATTTCGGTTAGGATATGATATGTTCGTTCCGTTGAAATGCCCAGGGTATCTGCTATTTCAGCCAACTTCAATCGCCGATCATTCAACACAACTCTATGGACTTTTTCGACAATTTCCGTTGTGGTGGCAGTTTTCGGTCTTCCTGAACGCGGTGCGTCATCTGTGCTTTTGCGACCCCGTTTAAAGTCCGCAACCCAGGTTTTAACTGTGCTATAGGAAGGAGAAGATTCGCCTAATGTCCCGTCTAGCTCAGCTTTGATTTCTTTTGGGGATAAACCCTTAATGTGAAAATATTTAATAACCGCACGAATTTCAGCTTTTTCCATTTTAACACCACACAAAACTTTATCGACTTTGACAACTTGCCAAACAATTATTGTTTGACAGAAATTTTTGTTATTTCACAGCCATACTGATAAATTATGAAAAAATAAAATGCCGTAAAAACATTGCAAAAATTTGTATCCCATATGGGTTAGGCCGGAGATTTATCAATTCATCCTCGTAAATATTCTACGAATAAGGGAAATATTACTATGAATTAAAAACATAAGTGAGTTATCACGATTGTTATTCCTATGTGGAAAGTGTGTGGATGGTGATATATGGAAAGTCCATGCAAAGGCATTTTAAACTGGAATTGGAAACCAGCATTGGAACAACATAAAGTGACATATTCTGCCAATGTTTTGGAGAAGGATATGGTGAACAAAGTTGTGACGACCATAATAAAAGGGAAGAACCAATTCTATAAAAAGGTAGGAAAGTTATTTCCTTTTTGTAACTGGAACCTGCTAAAAGGAAAACAATCTTTGTGAAGTGTAATGAAGTGAATTAAACAATTTAGTAATAATTAAACTTAATCAGTGATTTCAATTTAAAAGTTATTTCAATTTTTATTTTATTTTTTTTTAACTACGAGAATCCACATTCACCCTGAGATGAGTGTTTCATAATAATTTATTTCAGTTATTTTAAGTTACTTAATTGGCGCCCAACTTATTTTACGAAATCTTGAGTTAGTTAAGAACTCACGTAACATTTTCTTATAACTATTGCATTATTTAAATCTAT
This sequence comes from Agrypnus murinus, assembly GCA_929113105.1. NCBI lineage: Eukaryota > Metazoa > Arthropoda > Insecta > Coleoptera > Elateridae > Agrypnus > Agrypnus murinus. The sequence goes on from OV816030.1 coordinate 39,597,140, forward strand.
TAAAAGTATTTTAAAATCATATAAGAATTTATAATAAAGGGAAGTTGAAAAGTATTTCCAAAGTTCACTGTCATTCTAAATCTCGATTTAATTATAAAAAACATCTACGATCTAACGGAAATTACTCGTAATTTTCAAGATATGATGAAATTTAATAAAAATAATTTTATTATTTTTAGTTATGCCTAATTACACTGCATATATTTATTTTGCTAGCCAACGTGAGGAAAAAGTTCAAATTTTTCTTTTTATGTGATTTCATTGCAATACACATTTTAATTCTGTATAGCATTAATGTTTTCAGCACCCACCTATTAAGATTTTTTCCTGCGTCCCCTATCATAACTGACACCTTTTACATTATATTGATAATTAACTTCATAGTGTTGTAGACCAATGAGACATTAAAAATAGTGTCACATGCACCAATCACAAGTTAGAAATGATTTCTTTAACTGAAAAGAATGTATGCTACTTTTCTTGCCGCTACCTCATTGTTTTAGCATTATTTTAGCAACCATTAATATTTAAAAAATCAAATGTCATTTTGACAAAAGTAAAAATGTCGCGCTTTGGCAACATTCCTGACGCTTCAATTAATGAAAACATTCAAAATTCACTTTTAATTATAATTATAATTGTTCTCATAAATAAAGTTGTAAAAATTTGACGTATTTAACGCTTCATTCAGTTAATTCTCCAACCGAAGATCATTCGTTCTCAACTCTTGTCAGGCAAGATTTTTATTTTTTTTATTCGCATTGATTGCTAAAAGGCAATTAAACTCTATCAAATTCTTGGGAAAAGAACCCTCGCGTTCCGCGCTCGGGTCTTTTCGTCAATTTGATCTCGTTTAATTGCCAAGCAACCAATGCTCATACAAAATAAAAATCTTGCCGACAAGAGTTGAGCACTTTTGCACTTATGATCTTACTGTTGACAAGTGACAAATGTCTGTTAAGCACAACATGAGATAAATAGTTATTTACATTGTGAGATGTGTAAGTAAACTTTTCTGCCAAGGAGACACTTTAAGACAGCTGAGGCCCGTAAAGGTCTTCAAGGTGAAGCGAAAAAGCTTACACATTGTGCATTGTATTAAATCTTTCCTTCTCTCCCCAATATTTAATTAATAATAATGAAAAAAATTAATTGAAACTAAAATTACAGCTGAGAATCATGAGGCGGCTGCTTGTGAGAACCTTGGTAACCACCTAGCAACCTGCCAAAATTTCCAAACAACAGATTTCTCCGCATAGAAATTTGATATAACTCACTATTTTGTCCTGGCAACGTAAGTGTTATTTTCCTACCTAGCAACAAGAACCTTGCATGTTTCACTTTCGGTTGCAGTTGCCTTATCAAAATGGTAAACTTGATTTACGTAAGGGAAGAAGGAAAATAATGTTATCTTTAAAACGTCAGAAAAACATGACATTTTACGACTTGGTTGACAAGATAAAAGTATGTCTTTTTTTATGTTTATTAACAGCGGCAGATAAAGTATTTTATTCACAATCATATTGCAATATGCACATTTCATATGTTGTAAAAACCTTGGAAAGTAAGCTATTGCTATAGCAACACCAAAGTGGTTAACAATTTCCTTTACATGTCTGTAAAACTGACATGTAAAGTTATGGCCAACTTGTTTTTCTGAATAATTTAAAACAGGACGTTTTATCCGATTTAAATTTGAGTTTTTATAAATATATTTAACGCTAAAAACATTTTTTTATTTAATATTAGTTTTATTTTTATTTTTCCGTATTTTATATTTAATAATTACAATGGAATTAATTAATTTCTAATTTTAAAAACTGAGCGCATACATCGCCATCTAGCGGCGAAGAATGAAACCTTACTTAAAATTTCTTTTGGTCGATAGATGGCTTTGATTGAAATTATGACAGTTTATAAAAAAATTTTTTTTAAATTTAAAATTACTTTTTATTTTGATTATCTTAAGTCTAATTATTGTGAATAAAATAGTATACATGTTTCGTTGGTAAAGTTTCCACGCCTCGCGATAATTGTTTGCCCTCGACGTACCGTCTCGGTCAAACAATTATCGCTTGGCTTGTAAAGATATCCTTTACCAACTCAACATGTAATATACTATTACATCCCGCTGATGGCGAGTCAGGACCAAGTTAACAAAAACAAAGAAATTAATTTTTTCAAAATTTTATATTTTTTCAAATGTCAGATTACCTGACATTTTAAGAAAATTTATATTTTAATTTAATCTTTACGTTTGAAAATACAATATTTTATGCGGAACTAAATAAGTGGCTTTTTGTGCTTCAGTTGTTTTTAAACTAGCAGCCTCGGCAAAAGGCTCACTTAGGTTTTTTATAAAATAATATACTATTGATTCACTTGTGAAATAAAGTAATCATATGATTTATATTCGAAAACACTAAAGTATCTAGCTATAATAAACAATTGAAGGGTCGGCCATAACAACGTTGTATGAAACAAAGAAATTTAACAGCAACATGCACTGACAACAGACGTACAGCATTGTTAAACGGCATACTACAAATTCAAGCTTTAAACACTAGCCTTCCGGGAATCTGTTTAAGAATATTTTATATCTCTATGACGCCAACATGTAGCAAAATGTTACATACAACGCTGTTACGGCCGACCCTTCAATTATTTGAGAAGTCGGTAATACCGAAGGGGCCAAAACTATATACGTATATGACTGATGTGAGTGGAAGTGAATCAAGTTCATACTTAGTATGAAAGTGTGTATCTTATATTATTACAGTTATACTTAGTCGGCTGAAACTGATATGTTTTAAAAATTATGATTAACGTCAAGCAATTTTAGTTAATACAACAGAATGTATTTGTAACTTAAAATTAAAGGAATAGTAACTGAAGCAAGAAAAGAAATTCTTATCTCTTTACTTTTATTCGAGGGAAACAATCATGTGAGCATTTTTTATCATCTCTCAACTGTTTATGACATTTCCACTTTTAAAATATAACATGCAGGAAATAACTTTGTAAGTTCGTCAAACATAACTTTTTAAATAACTTGCTGATAGCAAAGAATGCAATACATGCAGAATATTAGTGCAATATACAGTGTAAATGCATTTGGATCTCTTAAGACAAAAGAAAAATTGCATTATTTAAGAGCACAAAAGTGTCGACCTTTTGCTTACCCAAACCAGTACAAATTATTTTTTCTGCGACCACTATAGAAAATTACACATTTATTCATACAGTCCATGAAAATAACTAATTGTTCACAATCTCAAAACTGTATGGAAATGACTGTGCAAAAAGATTTCACAGTTTCGGTGGTTCTATTCAAATGCCATAGATGTCCACATTGTGTGGATATGAAATTAACTTTATTTGTGAAATTGTAGCTTCAACAATTATACTTTTATAATAGGGAAGACGCATATGTCGTCATTTGAGGAAATTCTTGCATTTTCATAAACGTCATTACTAAATTAGTTAGAATATTAGTTATAAATGCATTAAACAATTACCAATTTTAAGTAATTAATTTTTGAAAACCTTAAAAATTAAATAAATTTAAAATGCAACAAGAATGCAATAGGTACTGGTGTCCTCTAACGGATAAAACTCCGTTACATCACACAGTTCCAAAGACGACCCACTGTTGGTGCTAATGTACAGTTAAGAGTCCTGTATTACCCGTCAGTTTGACAAATGTTTCATAGTCAAGTTCAAATATCGTCTACTTAGTAACGAGTAATAATGTACGTTATGTTGTATAATTAACTGCCATAATAAAAGTGGTGTAAAATATTTCTGTTAATATAAATTGAAAATTCAATTGATTGGTTTTCATCAATCGGTGAGTAGATCGTCAATGTTGCCTTTTCTCATTCATAGCGGTACCTACTTTTTTACATCAAATAGTTTTGAGGGAAGTTGCTCAAGGCCAAATTCGGTTTAAAATGAGGAAACTTTTCAAATTTAATTTTTTCAAGTAAATTAAGCGTTTTTACAAATTTCGCTTATCTGGAAATATTTTTCTAACCAAAACAAACGAATATAAAAATTAAAGAAAATACGTGCGTCTTCCCTATTAAAAATACATAAATATTCGTCGGTAGAACCAAGGATTAATTAGTAAACTGAAGTTGTTGCTAACTCAGGTTCGTTACCAGCTGGGAGATAAAGCCATTTTAATTTTTTTTTAAACAAAATTTAAAATAATAATTTCTCTTCGAATATGTTCAATTTCTGCCAAGTCTTAATAATTCTCTTAAAATTGTACAATTACAGGGTGAATTTACAAACCATATTTGAAGAGCGAAGATTAATCTCGATATTCGATTTCTGAAGGAAACCTAGTAATACAATCTATATTGTAATAATTGTTTTGCTCAGTTGAAAAAATATATACTGTAAAACTTGAGTAGAATGCCCATATATCAACTCCGTCCTCGTGAGATATGGGCATCATTTCCACTCACGTTGTACAAACTTAAATGTTTTACATTAAATTATATTTTAAATGCAAGTCCGTATAGAAAATTTATCATCCCAACTGGGAATTGAACCCAGGACCTTCCGCTTTTCAAGCGACATCTCTACCTCTGAGCTATCTGAGACGATTACCAGCTTATGAAGTTATTATTAGTATATAAAGTTATTATTAAATTGTTATTGAATTAATAACGTAAAATTGGTTAATTTTAACATTATTATATAATTGTTAATATTATTCATTATTATTGCTAAATTACAACAGGAAGTTTTATAATTTGCTACATTCCTTATATCCTTATAAGTACGTATATACGGCGAGCGACTTGTTTAATAAGGCGTTCAGTATCTCGGCGGCCGGCGCACTGTGGGGCGAAAGATAGAGAAGAGCGCGCAAGCCCTATAATGAAGTAAAATACATAATAATTACCGATTTTTGTTGTTCATATGTACTTTTTAAGTTATAGGAATTGATATAACCATGGTAGAGCATTATTTATTAAGTGCAATTAATAATTTATGGCATTATGCTTCATATTGGTTAGAGGAAGTTTATCTATTTTCTTCATTATACCTGCAGTTTATTAGAAAAAGTGAGAGGATTTATGTTATTCCAGTAAAGGTACCTATTCTATAATATCTCTATTGTAATCTTTTTAGAAGTATACGAGAAGACTTTCTAAAATTAATAAGGGTGGCGAGTTGTTCAAGGTACGTAATTCAATTTTCAATCACTTCGCCATGAATTCTATATTACAATGAGAGATTTGAATATTTAAGAAAGAAAATATTTTTAAATCAGTATTTTTAAAGGAATTACTATCCCTTAAGAAATAACAGTACTTGTAACTTTTTACAATAATTGCCAATATTTAATTCATAAATAGTCTCCATTTTACTAAAAGGTTTCAATCATGCTGTTTGTTATGATGCTTTCAGCTTTGTTAGACTTTTATTGCAATTATTGGAAAACCCCACAATCTGCGTAGGTAGGTATGGTAAAACTTAAATAAAACCAACTTCTTAAGGGGTGGTATTTAGTTGTTTCTAACAGTTGAGATATAAGGTGCAAAAACACAATGTTGCATCATCAACAACTATGCATGGAGTAATATGAATAATACCGGTAAATATTTCTTGCAGTCCCTACAATAACGGCTTTTAACTTTTTAAGTTGGATCGAGTTGGATTTGGTTTTTGTATGAAAATAACCAGGAAGCTTTGGCTCTTTATTCGACATAAATTTTAAAGCGGGCATATGCGGGCGTTTTTTTACAACTCCAGCAAAATTTGAATTTTAGCAAAATAAAAGCTCTTACAATTTAGGATTTTTTTAAATAAAAACTATAACACATTTTCATGTTTTTTTAAGTTGCGTAGCTACAAATACTATGTCTCTTTTTCATTTTTAATTTTGGTTTCAATAAGTTCCATACAACAAAAGTAATTTAATTTTAAATCTCAGCCTGGAAATGTTGAGAAATTGTTAGTTCAAAGTAGTGACAGCTTTAAGCATCAACATTTTTAACAATAACAAAGATTTTTAAATTTTGCCACCGGTTCTAGATGCCCTGAACATTTTATAATCAAACGCCAATATGTTTTTTATTCTTTACACAAGTTGGATTTTTACCTAATTGCGTAGTTTTTGTTAAGGCTCGTCCCACAGTGCGGCGGGTCACTTCACTCGCTTCGGCCGTAGTATGTAACACGTTCAGACACAACATATCCTTCCAATTATCTTTTCATCGGTATTTGTAAAATAAATTGATTTAAATAAAGCATTAGGTAATCAATGTATTTGTAAAATCGAGATTGTTTTATTTGTATTAACAAAAAGCAGCGGCAGAACAACACAGCGTCCTAAATACATTTGAAAATGTGTCTATGACATTTAAAAAATGGAAGACACCAACAAAACCGTTGTTATTAACTTGACTAATTGTTCAAATTTCAGTATTAGTTTTATAAATAAATTATTATCACATTGAACACATTTCTTTTTAATTTTTACAGTTAACTATTTTTTCGTGTTAGGTACTGTATACCAAATACTTTAATATTATTAATACCGGAAACTCCATATACTTTATCATATGAAAATAGGCGACATTTTTGAGGCGTCATCTTCGCAGATGGGTGTGCAATCTTTTTCGGTCAGATACCTGCATCTAATTAAGAAATAATATTATTTTTGATAGGCAGTGGTTTATTATTTGGATGCTAGCATATATCAGCCTTTACAACTTGAACTTATCTAAGCTAGAGTTCCTAAATGAAAACTTTAACTGTGTCATTTTAGAGTAAAGCTAAGTACTCACAGCAGCGGATCCGCAGGCGGATATCATACGATTGGTCGGTTTGAGTCGATTTGACTCAAGCTGACCAATCGTATGACATCCGCCTGCGGATCCGCTGCTGTGAGTACTTACCTTAAGCTGTCTGAAACAGAGATACTTTTTTTTCTCTCTTTTTGCTTTAGTGACAACATTCAGCAGCTGTCAGTTATGAATTTTAGGTTATGCTGTCATGTTATAGCGATAGGCTTTAAAATGGCAATCATATCTTCTATATTCCGTTTCAACATAACATTGGCAACTTTTCCTTGAACATTACTATCAATTTTACCTCGATTGTCTTCACAGATTTTTAGAAGCACAGGCCAGCCTTTGATGTAAGCCTCCACACAATCCACTAAAGTATTCCAACGAGTTTCAGCTGGCATAATAAGTTTCGGAGCACCTGACTGCTTATAGAGAGCATTTGCAAAGTGGTTGTTACGAAAATATTTGACAACAACAAGAACATGTTCCTGGATGCTAGGAAACTGACAGTCATTAGCAAGAAGATTCAAAATATGTGCTGAACAACCATACGTTATTATATTTAAGTCATCACGATTTCTAATATCTGTCGCATTTTTGTCACATTATTAGCATTATCAGTCACAACTGAACGTATATAGCACTTGAGTTCTTCTTTGCATTTCTTGATGCTGTTACAAGCTAACGTTGCCAAGTATTCAGATGTGTGTGAATTTCCCGATGTGTCAACGGTATCTACCAAATATGTCTCACCTGTTGCAGTTGTTACAGTAACACACACAATTGGTTCATTGTGAACATTTGACCATCCATCCCTGCACAAACTGTTTTATATTGTAACATATCTGAGCACCTGCGTTTTTCTTCGATGTACACTGTATCCAGTAAAGAACCTCCAATTGCTCTTCTGCTTGGAGGATTATATCCGGGACGTAGTTGTTCCATTAATTTAATAAACTGCGGATGTTCAACACTACGAAATGCTGTATTGGTAGCATAAACAAATCGAGCTACTTGAAGATCTAATGAATCTTTTTGCTGTGATGTAGTTTTCACAACAAATTTATGTAAGGAAGACAAGCAGTTTTCTTTGCCGTACTTGGAGTGGGTTCTGTTAATTGGCTGATACTTCTAGAAAACTTGTTTTTCTGGCCTGTATGCTCTTGGATATTTTATATCAATTTGTTTGAAGGAAGGAAACGAAACTGTAATATTTAATATTTTGATTTGATTTTTACTGTATTACATCATTATTTATTATTACTAGTTGTATAAGCACTCGGCTGTAGCAGTGGAAATATATTAGGATTTAATTGTTAGTTTTGAATGTAAGAGAAATAAGTATTAAAATAACACTTAAAAATGTCCCCTAACCTTATGTTAAAAAATTAAATTCATATCATTTACCATCATCATCACTATTGGTTCCTCCTTTACACCTTTCTAAATGTTTTTTCATTCTGCTTACTTGGCCTTCTAATTCATGCTCACATTTTTTACACTTAGCTCTATGTCCTTTTCTGCCAGCCGCATCTTTCAGTTCATCAAAATATAACCAAACTAAATCACGTTTTCTTCCACTCATTGTAAACTGCACAGTTCACTTTCTGATTGTAAAAGAATTTTAAATTTTCACTCCCTATCATCGAAAATTAGGGTAATCCCCTAAGCCTCTAAACAAAGGCATTTAGTTCAGTCGGCAGGGAACCAAAAGGATCTGTTTTTGGTTCTTTCGTGTTAACAGCTATTTTATTGCACAAACCTATTAAAGTGGGTAGAGCAATATATGTAGTTGCGTACTAAATCGTAGTGACAGCAGAAAAGTTATTAACAATTTAAGACGCCATTAACCGTTTTCGAGGAGCTTTTATTCCGTAGCTCATCAGGATGATTTCCTACGAAAAGATGTTTAGTATATGATTTGTTTATAATAAAAATAGCTACAAAATGGTACCGGTTCAATTGTTATAACTGAAATAATTAAGTTGCAAAATCGAAGAAACTGCCAAAATCGCGTACGCTCTTTAAGTTGCCATAAAAATCTAAATAGTCAACCAATATTGATGGCACTTACGTTAAGTATAGTTTAGATTATGTACAATAAGCACTCAAAACCCGTATGCCAGGTATGCAAAACTTTTTGTTTAACAAGGTTTTATAAATCTACTGCGCCGAAAACTTTGGAAGTTTGCAAAAGCTGTTTGAAGCTTTGCATACTATTGCAAATGTGCATATATATAGCTTAAGTCATTAGCAATCGACCGCAATTTGTAAAATTCGATTGCGTTTATTTTTGCAATTTTGGCGACGTTTTACATCTCTTCACAGTTTTGTTACGTTTATAAATAATTAATTTTTTTTGGTACGTATACTTGGTCATTTACGAAATATTCCATCCGGTTCGAATGGGCGGCAAGAAAACACGCAATTTAAAAAAAGAAATTCAAGTTTCGAGGCTTGGATCCTAAAATATTAAACTTTTTGCGTAAGTATGCACTACTCGTATATTATTTACCATATTGAACTGAGTCAAAATCGAGTGTATAGTGTGAACCTTGTAGAATAAGTATGCAATTGCCCAAAATTATTAGTTGCATATTTCTAATAGAAATTATTAAAATAGAGTGAGACCCGCGCTCAAAAATCAGACAATCGCCTATTTAGTCTAATGCATACTTACGCAAGAAATCGTAGGATCCAAGCATAGACTCTTGAACTTTTTTTAAATTGCGTATTTTTTGCCGTCTATTCGAACCCAATGGAATATTTCATAAATGACCACGTATACGAACCAAAAAACTAATTATTATAAATGTAGCAAAACTATGAAGAGATGCAAAACGTCACCAAAATTGCAAAGATAAACGCAATCGAATTTTACAAATTGCGTTCGATTGCTAATCACTTAAGCTATATATATGCACATTTGCAATAGTATGCAAAGCTTCAAACAGCTTTTGCAAACTTCCAAAGTTTTAGGCGCAGTAGAATTAGAAAACCTTGTTAAACAAAAAATTTTGAATACCTGGCATACAAGTTTTGGGTGCTTATTGTACATAATCTAAACTGTACTTAACGTAAGTGTCACCAATATTGGTTGACTATTTAAATTTTTATGGCAACTTAAAAAACATACGCGATTTTGGCAGTTTCATCGATTTTGCAACTTAATTATGCCAGTTATAACAATCAGACTGATGCCATTTTGTAGCTATTTTTATTATAAACAAATCATATACTGAACTTTTTTTCGTAGTAAACCATCCTGATGAGCTACGGAATAAAAACTCCTGAAAAACGGATAATGGCCTCTTAAGTTGTTAATAACTTTTCTGCTGTCACTACGATTTAGTACGCAACTACATATATTATTCTACACACTATTCTGAATAGGTTTGTGCAATAAAATAGCTGTTAACACAAAAATACACTCTTCACATCTCTATTGACTGAACTAATTGTGTATGTAGGACACAATGAGGGGATTCCCTCACTATTGGCTAGTGTTGTCACTAAAGTAGAAATTTTATTAAAATAAATCTATAAATATATATATATACACCAAAAAGTTAATAAAAATCACATTGGTTTTTTTCATAAAAACCAATTAGTTTAAATCTTGGTTTAAACCATTTGGTTTAAACCAAGTGGTTTAAACCTGCCGACCCTGTATAAATTATAATACATATTTCATTATTTGGTCAATCGAGAAAACGAAGTTTCATGTTTCGTTCATGACGACTATCAATTAATTCTAATGCATGATTTGTATGAAAAGATTTTAATTTCTCGATCATTCGATTTATAAAAGCATCGTTTGTACTTCAATTCCTTTAGGGGTCCAAATTATAAAATTACATTCAGGTCTTTCTGTAATAAACAAAAATCCCTGTATTTAATACCTAATAATAATATTTCAGCTTCATTTATCTGCAGCTGTATACTTGTCATTTTAAAAACCTCATTCATCTGAAAGAGCTATATTACAGTTTAGCAGATTATTACTTACTATCTTGTGAAGCGTGAATCTATTACTTACAAAAACTGTAATAAAATTATTTCAAATTAGTAAGCTATAATAGTTGTTCATAATATTTGTAATTGGCAAATAAAAAACTAAATGAATAATTGACTTGAAATAATTGGATATGGAATTAACTTATGTGACATTTTAATTTAAAACAAAAGCTTTTTGAAGTAATACTTTTTTTAAATGATCAATCCTTCTATGAATTTTTAACAAAAATCAATGCAATTCAGAACGTATTTTGGAGCTTCCAAACCCAACTTACCCAACCCATCGCATTTTATTGCTAGTCATAAATAATAATTTTAGAGGGAAAAAGGGTGCAAAAATGCATTATGTTTGCAACCTTGAATACTAGGAAACCTTCCAAATAGGAAGATAATAGATATTCTTTAAACTATTAGGATTTATTTGTAACAATTTTTTTTAATTTTTATCAATTATCGACACTTGGCTTAATGCTTCACATTTGTCCTTAATTAGTAGTAAATGTGGCAGGGTAGATAGAATTTTTATTTTTATAATAGCGAGGTTGCTCACTTGATTATTAATTCGCGCTGCCAATCTTGATGTGTGAATAGCGGCTATATGGTTGTAGTTACGAAAAAAATAATTGGGGTCCAAATTTGTCCTTAATTAGTACTAAATTATGGTGTAGAAAATTTTCATTTTTATTAAAGTGGGGGTGCTAGCTTGAGCTCAATCCAGCACCCCCACTTTTCAATTGCGAATTGCGGCCAAACGGTTGTTGGTACAAATTTGTACTTAATTAGTACTAAATTATAGGCTTATTTTGGGTGGGGGTGCTAGCTTTATTGACGTTAATCTATCCATTAATAAAGAAAATCTGGGAAGATGAAACGTTCCCGAAAGAAGGGAAAACAGGGATGGTGATAGCAATACCAAAAAAACGAAATTTACAAATCTGTAATAACTGGAGAGGGATCACACTGCTCTGTGTAATAAATAAAATATTTTATAAAATAATACTAAATAGAATTACAAATATATTAGATTTGTAGCCGGTTTTGGAGCTGGTTGTTCCTATACAGATAACATAACTACGCTGAGAATTATAATTGAACAGTCCCTTGAATTTCAGTCACCATTACAATTACTTTTCATAGACTACGAACGAGCATTTAATTCTATCAACAGAGAATGTATATGGAATGCCCTGGAGAACAAAGGAATACCGGGAAAATTAATCCGCCTAATCAGAGAATTATACTCAGATTCAAAATGCCAAGTACTCTTAAATGGAAAACGTCACAAGCTTTTGCAACAGAAAGTGGAGTCAAGCAAGGGTGTATTTTGTCGCCATTACTATTTTTAATTGTATTAGACAATGTAATGGTAGAAAGTAACGAGAGAAAATCGAAAAGGAATAACTTGGGGCCTAACAAAAACTTTAGAAGATCTAAAATATGCAGACGATGCCTACACTGAAAAAAATTTGTACATTTAAATGTAAAATTACACGAGTATTTATCTTGTAGATATCTAACATTTACGGTAGTAATGTAAGATTACCTTTATTTCCTTGTAATTTTAAAACTTTGCGTAAAAATACACATTTTATTCAATTGTATTTTGTAAAGATACGAATGTTATGTACTGATACATTATTTAACAAGTAAATTGAATGCTCAAAATGTAAATTATACAAATGTCCTGTACTATTGCATTTTTTAATAAGTAAATTTAAATTTCAAAATGTGATTCTGCGTTTGCCAAGAGAAAATACATAATAAAACTTATCTTTACACTCCGAATCTGCGATAAAACATACATTTACGTTTTAATTGCAAGTATACGTTTCAGTATGCACTGTGCTGGCCAATAGCGTTCTTAGAAGCCTTCCTGTGACCCAGAGACGCCATGATATAGGAAATGTTCTTTTGTTTTAATTGTTTGAGTGCATGCGATGATTGTGGAACCATACTGCATAAATAAATAATTCGACCTATGTGTATTACATACCTACATATCAAGTGATCTATCTGGCTAAAAAGTGCATCTTAAAAATGGCAACATTACTGGAATGAAATCATTATCAATAATAAATTATTATAATAGTAAGTACAGCAAAAAGGGAAAAGACACTGAAATAAATTCATTTTAGGCACACTTATTGTTAAAATCATTATATTTTTAAATTAATAAAATATAGGTATATTTTAACCGTATTACTTATTTAATAAATAATAATTTATTATTCCTACAAAAATGTCATTTTTAAGATGTTATGGTATTACGTGTTAGATGCTAAATTACAACTTATTTAAAAAATACATTTTAAATGTAAGTGAAAGTATAAATATAATTACATCTTGATATGGGTACATACGTTCCAAATGTAGATAGATTATATTTTATTTATTATTTTACATTTTAAATGTATACTAAAGATAGTTATGATTACATTTGCTATACTTTTATACAGACTAAATGTATAAAAATTACGTTCCAAATGTTATTTTACCATCAAATGTATAGTATAGATTACATTTCATATCATAATTTACACGTCTTACATGGAAGAATATCAGCTGATGTAAATATTTTACGTGAAATAAAAAAAATGAAATTAAAAAAAAATTACATAAATATTTTACATTTTGAAAGAATAACTTATATACATGAACTGCAAATTAAATGATGCATATAAAACTACATGAAAATGTAATATTTCTGTTAACAACAAGGCATCAAAATAACCAATGTTCCTTGCTGGAAATTTACATGAAAATTTTTTTCAGTGTACTCTCACATACATTACCGAATATGCAGACAAAACTAGATAGATTGAAAACTGAATCAGAAAAAGTAGGGCTTAAAATAAACGGAACAAAAACCAAACTTATGCAAGTTAACACAATCAATGTAAAAAATATATACACCGTGTCCGCGTAAGTTGGCTACATATGGAAAACTTTGTTATTATTGATTTTATGAAAAACAGTTATTCTTCATAAAAAGTTCTGCATGTTTTAAAACCCAAAATTCAACCATCAGATATTAAATTATATCAGTCGTATCATAATAATAATTATATCATTTTTGTTCAAGAGTAAAGTATCTTCATTTTTGACCATATAGAAAATTTTTAATAAGAAAAGATGTTATGGATTAAAAATAATTTTTAAATATTCAATATTGTTTATTTACAATTACAAAATATTATTTTTACATTTTATTATTATTATTATTATTATTATTATTATTATTATGATACGACTGATATAATTTAATATCTGATGGTTGAATTTTGGGTTTTAGAACATGTAGAACTTTTTATGAAGAATAACTTTTTATATGTAGCCAACTTACGCGGACACGCAGTATACAGATGAAGAGAAAGTGGAAGAAGTAGAAGAATTTGTGTATCTAGGTACTGTGCTATCTAATGATGGCAGCTCAATAAGAGATAAGAGCAAAGGATCAATAAAGCAAGGGAAGTTTTCTCACGGATGAATCCAGTGTGGCGCGATAACAACATAAGTGTGCAAACCAAAATAAACATATTCAATATTACAGTTAAAGCAGTGTTACTATACGGTTGTGAAACGTGGTGTATAGGTAGTTCAACTCAAAAGAAAATAACGGGTGTTCATTTAAATTCGTAATCTAGCAACCTTTGGAATTTTAATAAAAGAAGGCAGAGCGACAGATATAATACGTCGCAGATAGAGACAGGCAATAATCCAAAGGTTGCTAGATTACGAATTTAAATGAACACCCATTACAAGCTTTTATAAACAGATGCCTGAGACACATCTTAAAAATATGGTGGCCAGAAACAATCGCAAACATTGAACTCTGGAGAAGAACCGACCAACAGGAAATAACTATTGAAATTAAAAAGAGGAAATATGGCTGGTTAGGACATACATTAAGGAAAACAAAAGAGTACCCATGTCGAAATGTCCTGGAATGGAATCCTCAAGGAAGAAGAGCCAGAGGAAGGCCACGGCTGACATGGAAAAGAAACATAGCGGAAGATACAGCAATGCCCTTTTCACAGTTAAAAGCAATAGCGGACGACAAACAAAAATGGAGAGACTTCACAAATTATTCCCATTATTCCCCAAAAGGGAATAATGGGAACTATTATTATTATTATTATTATTAATACTATAAAGTATTTGTGTATACTATTCCGAAAATTAGAGGCATATTTAGAGGGGGCTAACGGACTGGAGCCCCCCTCCCCGAAAATTTTTAAATAGTCGGTCATTTATGCCAAAATCTATAATGTGTGAAAAATCTAAGTATATTGACTCGGAATTTTTATAGAGTAGCCCCGCCCCCGAAAAAAATTCCAAAATACGCCACTGCCGAAAGTACTAACTCCGTAAAGCACTGGCAATCAGGAGATTGTTAGTGAATTAGATTTCAATAAAATAATCAAACATTGTTAACCATCACATTGCAATTCAAATTTAAACCTTTCCTAAGCTAAAATAAACCTTAAAATCATCATCGCCTATTTTCCTTAAATGACAAACCATGGTGTAAGAATAGAGGTGTCGCGTTCCCAAGAATAAATTTTGTTGCTTTATATGACATTAGAGTCCATGTGAATAATTACAAATTAGCGCGACTTCGCATCCTGCACTCTCGACCAACTTTCATTGGTTCACGAATTCTGTTCCTCTCTACAAACCTCTCTAGATCCGCAACGCGTCACCTGCATACTTACGCCATGTTATAAACCCATTTTATGGGTTTGTAAATTGTAACATATTTATACATTGGTAGATTTTTAAAAATGTTTATTAACTCTCGCTATGAAAATCAAATTCGTTGTCTTCATCAGTGTAGTCAAACAGTGTATAGCATCAGGTTGATCTGATTACTATATTTTTGTCAGTGTTATTAACATTCAAAAGAAAAAGACAGAAACGGTGATCTGATGGATCCCTTTTAATTTTCATAAATACCTTAATCAAAGCCTTAATTGAGACGCGTCAATACATATAGATGACGTTTGCAGCAATAAAATTAGACAAAATAAAACCTCGATATGTGGTAGGTGATAATGCATGTTTTAGTTGTAACATAGCCTTCCAATATTACGACAATTATCTTACCGCATATTTAGATTAAATAAAGTTCAGCTAGATAGTTATAAGTTATAACAAATTCTACAACTTTCGATAACTACATAGTATTTAGGTAACCCAAAACGACCTGTCAAATGTAGCGCCGACGGGAATGTTTCTCCACAGCGACCATTTTGGTTTGGATTCCCTAACTGTCGATTTTGAGGTTAGATTCTAAGATTGAGGTTAAAAATCTAAGAGTGTTGTCAAAAAATAGTAGAATTCATTATAATTAAGTATTGATTGAACTATAATCCAAAAAACACTGATTTTTTCGACAAAAAAGTTTAAAAAATCACCGAATATGTAGTAGGTATAGGTATTTTCCAAAATACTTTTCGAATTTTCTTACTTTCATGAATCTTCAAAGTATGTGATTTCTACTTTTATTATTACCTAAGGACGTTTTTTTGCAGAAAGGAGTAAACTTTCATGATCCATTTGAGAAAGTCTATTACAAGGTCAAACAGGAAAGAAATACTTGACGAGAACTCACCATCTACAGAAAACATCTAAAATTAGCCACCTACAAATCTAGTTCGTTGTTAATCATGGAGCAAGTCTTTCAAGAAGTTGGTATCAGAACTGCAGATGATGATGAAATCAAACCTCCCGAGACTCAAGGCAGTTCAAAAAATGTAAAGATGATGGCAGATCACAGTAATGCTATTGTACCTGAGCTTGTCGATTGTACAGAGAATATTCAGAAGATTTTAATGATTACTACTGCTGTATTTATGGGCCCATTACAAAGACAACTTGAAAAGAAGAAAGTGTCCACTGTTGGTGATCTGGCAAAATTAAGCAAAACTGAAATTAGAAGGCTGCTTAAAACACCAAAGATAAAAGTTGTGCGAGATGTTCTTCTGCAATATTATGAACACTCTAAGAATGATAGATTAAAAGCTAGTTTAAAAAAGTCTAGTCGTAAAAGTAGTGGAATTAAAGTTATTACTGAAAAAATACTAGCCAGAGATGAAAATGAAAGCCAAAGTGAATCAAGTAACGAAAATGAATCAAGTACTGAAAGTGAATCAGGTAATACAAGTGAATCAAGTAATGAAAATGAGTCAAGTAATGAATATGAATCAAGTAATGAACATGAATTAAGTGATGAGAGTGAATCAAAGCATGAAAGTGACTTTTCTTCATCACCTAGCAAGAATGCAACAGTGGAGAATTTCATTAATTCAGTAAGTATTTATGTTCAATATTTGTAGCTTCATTTCCTTTTAGTAATTTTAAAATTAAGGTCCACTAATCCATCTAAATAACTTTACAGAATGCAACACTGGCTTTACCACCAACAAATATTGAAGATAGTGCAAGTACTGGAGAATGTCCTTTGCAACAAGGACGATTTAGTGAAATATGCAGACTACGATCACCTCAAGAAAATTATATTACAAGAGATGATAGAGTATGTAATGAACCTTCTAGTTCTCAGACTAGGCCAGATGACTCTGAGGCTTGGCAAGTAGAGAACGTTGAAGAGTTTATGCAAATGCTGGATTCATTTAAAGATAAGGTAAAATAGTTTTTGCTTTTTCAATGCAAAATTGCACATCCAAGGTAGATTTCACATAACCAAGCAGTTGAGCGAAACTACCTATCATGCCAAAAAGAATTGAAGACCTTGGTGCAAAAACAGGTCAAGTCCATTTTTGAGTGAGATTTAGTTTTCTCACTTGGTAAATATTTTAAACGATCGCCGATCGATTGGTTCCAAAATCAGGCAATCCCGAAGCATAATAACAGATCGATAAGCTCCTATAGACTTGATCGAAATTGTAACGTTATATTGTATTATCTGCAGTTTTTTTGTTTTAAACAAATAGTGATTTAGGTAGGACTTGGCCTGTTTTTGCACCAAGGTCTTCAATCTGTGAGGAAAAAAATTGTTTAAAAATACTTTTGATAAGCTGAATGGAACACCAATAGAAAAGCAAAGCAATATGTAAGTTGTTGGTCCATGATAAGACTAGAATTTTTATTAAGACATTCCATTTGATATAAATGAAAAGCAGTTGTTAAAAAAATAATAAATGGTCAAAAATTGTTGTTATATATATTAGGTTTTTTATAGTTAGCTTAAACACAGGGACAGTCAGATGCTTATTATCACTTCCAAGCTGTAGTAAAACAGTTAAGTAGCGTTTTAGACCTTGTAAAAAAACATTATTGCTTACGGTTGGTCTTTTCATCTCAAATTTATCTGGAAGTTAATTATGATTAGATATGGTTACAATTATTTCTACAATTGTATTGATTGACTCTCAATCTTGTATGGATTTTGATATTTAGTACAAATCGATTTGAACAACAAACATTTCTTGTTCAGAGTTGTATGAAAAGTAATCCAGCTGCTGAAACATTTTCGATGTCAATGTAATGTTCAATATTGTCCTTCAAAGAAAGCGACAAGTGTGCAACACATATAATTCATTAAAATCAAGTGTCAAACTAGGTCTTCTAGATTAAAGAAAATAAGAAATAAATTGCAATATCAAATCTCTCTAATCAGTTCACAGAGTGAACCAAAAGTCTAGAAAAAAAATTATTTTTTACTAAATAATTTTTGGCGGGTTTGTCGATTTTATTTTAATCGTTAGTAAGCTTTAAATCTGTTTTGGTTTTATGTGTTCTTTAAACAAGCTGGAGACAAAGAACTAATTTTTTTAAATTAAAACACCCTGTATACATGTATATCATTTATTTTTTATGTCATTTTATTTCTGTGGACAGGTCAGTTCAGAAACATCCTATTATGTGTAATCTGAGCCTAGTTTTCAGCACAATTCCAACCCTGTCATATAAGGCAACTAACGAGTGAATATAAACCCTTGACATCTCAGTTGCTGTGAAACTTAAAACATATGTGTTTTATTACTCACCAACAATAATTTTTTGAACGTTAAATAAATTACATTAATTGTCACTGTCAGTATACCGTGCTAGTTAGCATACTATACTGTAATGATTATATACTCACCATACCCCTTGTGCGACACTTTTGTAATGGTATGTCTCTATGAATAATAATAATAATAATAATTGCTACAACCCACAGCCTGGAAACCAGGCCCCAGAAGCTATTAGCTTGTGCGGGAGGGAGGGGGCGATTATTATTATTACGTAGGCCCTAAGTGCGGCTGCAGTCGACTTACAGATGGAACAGCACAAATCCCACATTTGTGTCACAGCTAAGGAAAGCTGCAGAAAACCTTAACCAGATCTGCCGGCACCGGGAATCGACCTTGGGCCGCTTGGGTGAAAGTCCAGCACTCTAGACATTACACTACCAAGGCTGTCCTTTATCAATTTTTGAATGAACTTGTAACTTGCCAGATACTTTGGTCGACAATTAGACTCTTTATATCTAAGGGTTTATGTTATATGTTACCATAAATACTATGACAAATTTTACCTGGGTTCTTTTGTTGAGATTTTAAACTTTCAGCAACAATAATTTTATCTTATGGTATTATTAATAACCTTCAGTTATTGAAGAATTCAATTTTTACAACATTTAAAATGGCAGCTCAAAAATTTCTAATCTCTGTCAGATGAGTATAACACAATCTCAATAATCAATCCTAAATGAGAAATCAATACAGGTGAGTTATTAAAGTTTATTTATTTCGATGAATAATGTATTTGTGATTAAAAAGATTTTTTAGAGCAGATGAAAGTGACCCACAGCCCTCACAACATTTTATAAGTAAGTTTGCAAATACATTTATACACTTAAGTCAAACACTGAACCCTTTTTCTTTATTTATATTTTTTATTCACTTTTTCACTAACCTGATCAACCCATCTGTTTCCTTTTGTTATCAGGCACTGTTATTATGTTGACTATCTATGACTAGATCCTACTTCCATCATTCAACGTGGACACCATGCATGACATCGATTCTCGTTCGAAACTTCTTGCTCTTTATTATCTTCACTTGACGTATCGCTTCAACTGCCTTGGACTTATTTGATGCTTTATAATATTAGCTGCACCTTGATTTTTTTTGTTTGATTTTGATTTGATTTACCAAATAAAACTTGTACACTTTTTCCTTGATCCTGTACTGTTTATTTTATGTTGTTACACATGTACATTACAATTATAAACCTTTTATAATTAACAATTTAATTAATACAATGTTATAATCTCTTTTCATGTTATTTTTCTTTTAAGAAAGATTTGAAGTATATACCCTTCTTTTATTTATATTTTATCAACATTATTTTTTTCACCTTGGTGACCAATACAAATTTCATTTTGTACTTTTCCTTATTGTAACCCAATCTTGATTAAATTTCATTTTGTCTTTTTATTACAACATTTATGAAAATTCTATTGGTAGCCATGGTTCATGGTATTTTGTTTTTTTTATAAATACTGATTACATTTTTCTTTTTAGGATTGACCCACAAGTGACTTTCAATCGCTCTATTAATGTTTGACTTGACTTGTATTTCATTATAAACCTATACTTATCTTGGCTTGTTTACGATCTAAATTTTTTTTTAAGCAACACTTTTTTTACCCATTAAAAATCCTATATCTTCATTTTATATCAAGATTTTTTGAAAAATGAATATCAATACCATTTTGATAAAATATCATTACAATACATCCTATATAAAATACTTATGTTTTATTTCTCACAGCAATCAAGATGTCGACAGTTTATAATCACTCGTTATTTATGCTTAAGTAATTAACACTTTGGCAATTTCTAGCAATTTTACATAACAGTTGGGTATCAATTAATGGAATAAGTAGGATACTTGATGTTAGTTTACTTTGCTTGTAAGCATCCTGCAAAGAAAAACTCAATGCTGTCTTCAAGAATTGTTAACGTGTCTCTCAAGCATTTAAATGGGAGTAGTTCTCTTCTGTTAATATGTATAGATTTTCATTTCATGGATCAAACATACAGGATGACTTATTTTTATTTCTATTAATGAATTAATTCAAACTGATAAAAAAAGTTTATATAAACATATATTCGAAAAGGCACCATTTTCAAGATACAGGGAATTGAAGTTTTGATAGAAGAGTTAAAAAACAATATTAATGATAAATGAATGTAGATAATGAACAGATCGTAAATGAGGAGAACGTCTGTTATCTACATGTATCATACTTAACACTCGCAATTAAAACTACTAATTTTACAAATTGAAGAAGCTTGTAATTAGGTATATGAGGTAAAGTACACTGCGTATTTCCAGCGTGATCATTCATCATTCATTAGCCATTATAAGAAACGTATCAAACGTTGGTGGATTTCATTTTGAACATCTACTTAACTAATAAATAATTAATTGTAATACTATCGTTATTGAAATATTTATGTACTTCTAATTTTATTAAATAAGTATTTTTTTGCAAATTGATTTTTAAAAACTTCAACACTTTATATCTCAGAAATGGTGAAAAATTTTAGGATATGTGTTTATTTGAACTTTTTTCATTAGTTTGATCAGTAGAATACGTTTGTAAAGTTTCTTGAAAAAAAATTAATCACCCTGTACCATATCCAAAAAAGTTGTGACTAACTAAATTCACAGTGTTGCAAGTGTCCATAATTATTATCGTTTGCATGTAAAGTATACAGCAGCATTATTTTCGCAAGCACAACATTGTTTTGTGTCAATGAAAGATAAATATCTTGTACTATAAAATAATTCAAAGAATCTGTTTCACATCAGCGCTGAAATAAAAAGTTGGTAGATAAAAAATGATACAGCCAAAATCTTTCACTTCCACATACAATGTGAAAGAATCAGATGAAATCTAGCCCGGTAGGCTAGTAAATGGAAAATGGCTAAAGACATGGGAGTAGTCGCAATGACAATGTAATGACTGTTAAAACATAATTTACAAGAAGGAAAATGGCTAAAATTTGGTTTGGGTTGTAGATACATACATTTCAATAAGATTGGTTGTATGCATATAAAATATGAAAAATGTTTTTTGCGGTAAAGTAGTGTATTATTGAATTGTATAGAAACAAATATAAATAAATTTTTTACTTTTGATAGTAATAAAAAAGTATTTCATTTTAATAGTAAATGGAATTTTGCCAGGAAATGGGTATGAAAGAAAAAATTGAGAATACAGTGATGTGATGCTTTACCGATAAAGTTAAAGAAAATATAAGTGGAAATTCTGCTCTTGGGCCAGAGCAGCATTCTGCAGACATCCTCAAGTTCATTGAAAGAATACGAGCCCTGATGCATATTAATTCATCTACTTTCATTTTTGTTAATAGTCACCCAACAATCTTTACTCTGAAATTATCTTCTGGGCTAGAGAGCGACTCTTTCTTGTTGCCAGAAGTGAAGTACTGCATCGGGATCTACATTATGTGCCGTTTCATACAATTCTATAAAGGGATTTCCTGAGACCGCTTCTTGTAAGGTTTTTTGGGTACTCTTCTCAAGTCCAGTAAATAATAAAAAGAGATGTAACAGTCACTCCGATGTGCTGCTTACAGATCAAGTTAAAGATAATACTCATATAAAGTGGGAATGCTGTTTACGAACAACCTGAAAATTGGACTAAAAATAATGGTTCCCAGTCAACTTCCGTACAAACAGTTATGTTAAATATGACCTCAAAAATTCCTTCTTTTTGGTAAGTTTGCTCATTTTGAATCGTTAGTAGCTACATATAGGCTCGGATATATTAATTGGCACAATTTGGTGGTAGCGAACTTAGAAAGAGTAGAAGTAGAGCAGATCGATGATAAACTTCTTGTACCACCTGATACAGATAAGTACGAAGCTGAAAAAAAACGTTTGCTGTCAGTTTACAAACACGAGTCAGTTTCATCAAATTAAAAATGACACGGAATTAGGCGATATATGTTCATCTCAGCTATTATGTCAAATGCGAGAGCTTCCACATTAAAGAATTAGCTATGAAACTTTAAAAATCCTGTGACTCGATCATTTACCAAGTCAAATACAATCAGTACTGGTAGTCAACGAGAGAGCTGAACTAGTCTTGCTAGCTGCCATGGTAGACAAAATGTCTGAACAAAATCACGTCACTGGCATAGAGACATTAAAAATGACAATATTTCTAGGAAGATAGAACTTACTCTACAAGTTGCTACACAACAAAGGAAAAGCAACACTCAGAATTTCAAACAATAAAAATATTCCTTATAACCATCGTTCTTGACCTGAATCAGCAAAAACTAACCGGTTCTATTTTGCACTTCAGATTTGGTGCAGAAAACATCAGCTGTGACAAAATTAGGTAAGAAAACAGTAGAGCCTACACCTATACACTACATGCCGCAAATGGAACTGTAATTAAAACTTTTGGAGAAAGAACTACTGTCAACTGAGGATTTTGTAGAGTTTCCTGCTGGATGTTTATAGTTGCATCTGCTGTCAATACTTGGTCCTGATTTTCTGCGACACCACCAGATTATCATTGACCTACATGCTTGCACACTCACCGATAAAACAACTCAGCTATCGGTTAGAGCAAGATAGTTACAATATCCAATCAACCTCTTCAGTGAACAAGACAGATTGTAACATAAGTATCATGATATAAAAGTTTCAAGATATATTAAGACCGTCTATAGAAAAGGCCTCAGCAAAACATGATATTGTTCACAGAATTGTTAATATGGGCTCACCATTATATGTGCGACCACGGCCTTTACGTCTAGAAAATAATGGTGGAACAAGGAATAGGTCATAAATCCACAAGGAATATACAGTAGACTTCAATTATAACACTATTTGGGCTGTTTGGATTTTTTGAATGGGGTTTGGATTGTTTGGAATAAAGAACTCGGAACAGACATTCTAAGGATTTACACATACTGTACTCAGAGGATTAGATTTTGTTTTCATTACATAGACACCGTCAACATCTAAAATTAGTTTTCGAACATCTCAATAAGTATGATATCACCAGTTACAATAAATCTAGAAAAGTGTGTATTAGACAAGACTAACGTTAATTTCCTAGGATACTCTGTATTAGCTGATAGCATTTACCATTACCAGACCTCACAAATACAAACACCAACTATCCGAAACCAACTATACAGGAATTATACAGGAACTTCCAAATGCTGCTCAAGTACAAAGTAGTTATTGTCAATGCAAAATGGCAGCTTCTTAGTTTTTATTCCAAAGCATCATCTGATTCTGACCGACTTACACAGCTACAACAATCAGATTTTATATATATATATATACACCAGCACGAGCTCGTCAGCAAAGTTTTCAATAATAAATAAAAAGTGCGGTGCATAAATTGATTCACCCTGGAGTAAGGGGCTAGAAGGCTAACTAGAAAATAACTTACTGATAAATATTTCTGGTTCAATAAGGACACAGATGCTGCTAACGGTCCAAAGCGTGCATTGATTGTCAATGTTCTAAATTAAACCAATGTGTTACGATTCAACTTGGCACTTTTGCAGCATCCGATAGATTTGATCATATTGGTCTTGGGCTTTGTTGAACTACAACTACTTGCTAGAGGTTTTTATGACAATTGGATATCAAGATTCGGTTGTCCAATAAGAATAACAATGAGCTGAGGCAAACAGTTCGAATCAAAATTATTTACTGCACTATATTCCATCCAATTGAATTATCACATCTTTCTAAAATAATTAATAAAATTCCAAATAAATCCTCCAGTGAAATAATGGATAGTAAGTTTATTAAAATTGTTTTTGGTAATATTGGCCATTTACTATTGCACTTAATTAACACATCTTTAACTAGTGGTAAATTTCCTAAACAGTTAAAAACTAGTATTATTGTACCTATCAAAAAGTTTCCAATACAATCAAATCCTCAGAATTTCGTCCAATTAATACTCTTCCTTGTGTTGAGAAATTACTTGAATTAATAGTGTATGATCAGTTGTTGAATTACTTAAATCAAAATAATGTATTGATGTTAAATCAGTCAGGCTTCAGACCATAACATTCTTGTGAATCTGCATTGCAGCTTACAGTTTCTAGATGGAGAAATTCTATTGATGAAGGCAAATTTGTAGTTGCTGTATTTCTCGATTTAAAAGGAGCATTCGAGACTCTTGGCAGAAACATACTTGTTGGTAAATTGGAATCAATTGGTATTAAAGGCACGGTCTTGGCATGGTTTAAGGATTATCTTCATGAATGCCAACAGATAAATGCTTTCTCTACAGCAATTATTAACAATTATGTGAGGATAGACCTACAAAACTGAAGGATTAAACTTATAAAAAAATTCATAATTATGGTGTGTCCCAAGGTAGTGTTTTGGGACCCCTTTTATTTCTCATTTACATTAATGATATAAATTACCATGATCAATATGATTTCATAAATCTTTTTCCTGACGACACACTATTATCAATTGCTAGCGATAATCTAGATAAAGCATTGACCACGATGAATTACTACCTCGAAACAATAGTATCATATTTTAATACAAACAAATTAAAACTCAATATTTCTAAAACTAAAGCTATGTTATTAAGGTCTGTTCGCCGAGACCTGCCGCAAGACCAATATACACTTGAAGTTCGCAATAAACAAACTATAAACGATGCTATTGGTCGGCGCAGACGTGGTCGCATTAACGCTTTACATAAATGCGGAAACACGTATAATGGAATCACTTTCCATTCCATATTACGCTGCAACCGTAAAAGCGCGTTAAGCGTACACGGTACGCAAACACGCATCATCGTAAATGAAGCTTCAAGGGTCAGCTAACTTCAAGTGTATTTTGGTCTTGCAACAGGTCTCGGCGAACGGACTTTAACTACAAACTTTAAATATAAGCAGGCTAACACTGACTAGTTAAATTTGATTGTTGATAATTGTGTAATTGAATTTGTGACAGAATTTAAGTACCTTGGATTTATGTTAGATTGCAATTTGACTTGTAATGCCCATTTTTCCTATATATCAAAAAAGATTTCAAAAAAACTTTACTTTTTTTCTAGAATATCATTACATCTATCCGAATATAGTAAGGTTATGTAACCCTAATAATGCCAAAAAAATAGTTTATGCATAATGTCTTAATTTTATGATGGCACACTTGTTTGTTTGTTTGTTTGTTTTTGGGCGAGGAATCAGGATGGCGGAGCATCCTTCGTACCTCATGGCACCGATTGCTATGATCATTTGGCCAACCCTACTAGAATTTAGCCGAATCTGGGGGAATTCCACCCCCAGTAGGGATCTTTATCGTGCCAAACATCGCAATATTACATATTACAATAGATAAAATAAAAAATAGACCGTTGTTTTTTGCGTCATTTATTAAATAAATGAGCCGAGAGATATTTTATAAAAATGTAAATTGTCGTATTTAAAGATTAAAGCACGTAATTCAAAGAGAGGTCCAACACAGCCGGATTTCCCACTGATTACTTAAAAAAGTTATTGTAAGTGAAATTGCAAATTCCCAAGACTCTAAAAGAAAAGCTTTAAAATTGAAAAGCTGATATCCATTACAATGTGTCTACGTTCAAAAATGTTTATAACCACTTAATAAACCAAAAATAATTAAAGTTGTGGGTGTAATACTAGATTCTTTTCTAGTAAGTAGCAAGGTGGCTTGCAGGGATGAATGTATAATATTTAAAACTTGATTTTGAAATTTTAAACAAATCTCTGAAATAAAACTTGCTCGATTGGATCATAATATTCAGAAAAAATATATTTTGTAAAAAGTATGAATGACTAAGACTTGTTGACAAACAATTCACACTAGATAGGAATAGGAAGTGGACTACGTTGCGACAAAAGAGAGCAAAAAGAAATAATTTACTTATTATGTTTTTTATTAAATAGTTATTCTTCAATGGAAACTTTTGAGGGAATAGGATACCGAGAATAGAAATATTATCAAAACTCAGAAACACTAGTCAGAAATCGAACTCCAGCAAAAAATGCTATGTGGTGAACATTTAGTAAAGTCATAAGGATAGTGCATAAAGGATAGCATGAGTTGATTGGTTAAATCAAGGTTAAACAGACTTCCTGACGGAATAGGACTAGCAACTTCGTTTGGCATTTAAGTGAAGTATGAGTCGCCTCAAAAGCGATTTTGAAATGTTCTTGGGAGATTTATACTAAAATATGTATAAGAACTATTTTTATATTTCATATATTCTTCACTTGCTAAATACATAAATGTCTTCATAATTTGTTGATTCTTGTTATATACTTTTATATTATTTTAAAAGTAAAGTGCTATGGGTCCCTCAAGGAGTTACCCATTCTCTCTTTTAAACTCTTAAACTTGATTAAAAATTTTTTTACAATTTTAGTATAAGCAATTCTAAAAAATGCAAGGAAAATTAATTATTTGACTAATATATTTTGCTTTTTCAGAAATTGCCATTGAGAACCCTTTGTAAAATAACATTGGAAATGTTTGGTTTTGAAAACTTCGTCTCTATATTAAAAGATAATAAGGTATTAAAATTTGATGATATTGTAATAGATGATAACGTAGGCTGGAATATGATTATTAAGAAAGCCGTAGATCATCTTGGTTTACATAAAATGATGATATTATTAATTGCCTGTATGGAGTTAACACCATCGAATATGTTTATAAAGATTGATGCATTACAAGGCTGTTATAAGGATGAGGATGGATTACAAGAAATTGAATGTCACTTTCTTAAAAGAGTATTACCCCTCACTAACATCTTAAGAAATTATAATGTTAGTGCTGTGCTAGATGCCTTATATGAAATGCATGAAATAAACAAGCAGCCAGTGTCAGATTTTTTCAAGTATGCTACTTTTAAATTTTATCCAAGTATACATGAAACAGCTGCAAGTTTTAGATATATTAATGTAATACAATTAGATTTTACTAAAATGACTGAAGAAAATAAAAAAATCTTAAATATATTTGTCAACAAAGTGTCCTGTGGATTACATAGGTCTATAGTGAATGTGTCAGAAGTGCGAGATATTATGAAAAATATTCCTTTAAAAGAAAAAGAGACATTCATATCAGCAGCAATTGACGAGTTGCCAGTGAAAAGTCAAGAAAGTCTTGCATCATTAGTTGTTAATAAAATACCTATCAATTGCCAAAAGCGAATAGTTACTGAAATGGTTGATAAAATGTGGGAAACAGATCCAGAAGCAGCAACTGATATCCTAATGAATAATCCGAGTTGTGGACAACAAACGGTCGTGCTAGATTTGGTTAAGCGATTACCATTGACTGGACAAGATACACTAACTGATTCTATGTTTAATAACTCAACGATAGACAAACAAATAGAACTAGCATGGTCAGCATTTGATAAATTGTCAAATGCTGATGCTTTTGCTCATATTTTAAACTATTTTAATCAAGTTGTACAAAAAAAGAATATTGATTAATTTGTGTTGAAGTCTGTAATCAAGACGTCGTGTATATTGTCTTAAGTACATGGGCATAAGTTAACTTGTTTTATTGGACTTTTATTTTAATAATAGGATGTGAATGTATTAATTAGTTGCAGTGTTTAGATGCATATCTGTCAATTTTTGATATAGCATTGCTTTTGAAGCAAAATTCTTGTATTATAGGTTTATTGAGTTAACTGTAAGTCTAAAATCTGCCCTTCTTGATATTGTAATATGCAAGTACAATTTGTAAGCTTTATACTGTCTTAATTATTATTAACAATTTTGATCATCTTCATTTCCTATATTTTAGTTATTGAAGTTCTAGAACTTCCATAATCTAAGTACAAGGAATCATTTTAGGTAAGGGTGACTGTTTTGTATGTATAAATATAGCTGTGCCGCAATTTTTATTTTGTAAATAAAGTTATTAAGTTTTAAGGTTATAATCTAGATAAGTGCTTCATTAATGTAATTTTGACAACTGTTTTGTATGTATAAATATAGCTGTGTCGAAATTTTTATTTTGTAAATAAAGTTATTAAGTTTTAAGGTTATAATCTAGATAAGTGCTTCATTAATGTAATTTTGACAATGACAGTTCTTGTCAATATTTCAGTACGACCAAACTGAAGCAGAAGGAATGTGATGGCACTTAAGAAAATGAAATCATTAAGTACATAAAAAGATTGTAAAAACTATATATATCTAAATATCTGAAAAAGAGATCAGTGAATTCTAAATATATTATTAGTTATTAGTAAAAAGTTATTGGAAAAAAATGTTCAGCTATGGGTAGGTAAAAGAAAATGTGTCTACTTCCTTGCTAACGTAAACTGAAGTCACATGTTAATCTTCAAGGCAACTATGTACCGTATTTACTCGAAATTAAGACCCCCTCGATTATAAGACCCCCTATATTTTGGAGTAAATTAAAAAAAAAATTGTATGCAAATTTTGGACCCCTAAAAATATAAATAACATAAGATATTGAACATTTTTCAGTTTTATTTTGTTAACAAATTCTGTTAGCTAGTTTATGGGAAAGATTCTACCCTTTATATCTGCGCGGAAACAAATGCCTTTGTGGAAGCAGTTTACCTAAATTCCAGGAAAACTTCTAAAATTGTAGGCAGTTCATTCAAAAAGTGGTCAGATGTCACTCCAATTGATAATAAAACTTTGCACACTTACTGGAAAGATTAAGGTGCTACTATTGTTAACAATTAGATAATTAATAGGTTACAATTCTTCAGTTTTATTATTATCGTAATTAGTGTAGTCGTCACAATTTTTTTTATAAATACTGGTAAACATTACTTAGTTACACTCATTGTTTTCACTTTTTATTGAGTATATCTTAGTATACCCGATTATAAGACCCAACTCAAATATAAGACCCTCCCACATTTTAGAGCAAAAATCTAGCAAAAAAAAGGAAGCCTTATTTTCGAGTAAATACGGTAATTACTAGTTATGACGTATTGTATCCGTATGGGTACTCGTTAACTACACTTCCATGTTTATGTGTACCAATCTTTCCATATCTCCTCCAAAACGTATACTGAACGGAAATCTTTTCAGTATACTTGTACGCCCATAATCTAAGTTAGACGAAATGTGATTTAGTTAAATCTGCATTTGGGCTAAACGACAAGGCATTTAAAAATGGCTTTATTTAAAATAATATATGAAAAGATTAATAGAAAAAAGCAGTAGTGTATTAAACCCCATAGCAAAGGTCTTTTCATTTACTTTTGTGGTTTAGCATTTTTGATGTAATTAGCACTGTAGGTCAATTTGCCTAATCACAATGTATTTTTTTATTTATACATATTGCTGTGATTCCAGCACTGATAATTGAATATAAGTCATTTGGGTTGCTTATACATTTAGGGGTTTGGACTTAACTGGAACAAATCTGAATTGAATAAATTAATTTGTTACTTAATAGGTATAGAATACACTCTACATCACTTGATAATAATAAGAAGTAGATCTTAAACGGATTTTTCACTGAAAACTGAAAAGTTATTTTGACAAGTTACGATTTGCATAACGTTAGGTCGTTGGACTTGGTTTTTCATAATTGAAGCCATTGTAAGGTGTAGTTTTACCTGTAAATTATAAAAGGCATAGATGGAAAGGTGTATGCAAGCAATCACCACAATACTCACAGTTTTTGTTGTTGAATTTCAAGTAAATCCCATGCTGGTTTAACGATTCATCAAATTTCATGATAAATGTATAATTTTCATTAATCTATGCATTTGCAGCCAAAATGTTTTGCTGCAATATTCTTAATTAGATTTTAGAGCACCTTTAGCAATAGAATTTTCAAGTGTGCAGTTCTATATGGAGAAGGTTTAGCCTGTTGAAACCTAAAATTTGTATCGGTTTAACCTGATCTGTTAATATGGTAAAATTTTGTTAATATTTAAAGTTTTGGTGCCAAAATTATGTAAATATTGTGTGATAGGATATTAGGATTCATTTAATAATTAAAAAAGGAAGTAATAAGGTGAGAAAATGTTATTATCTTAATTTTGTAAAAATCATGTTCGTCAGGAAATTCAAGATGGTTGCCATTGAATCCTGGAGTTAAATTTGCTTTTTGTTAGACATGCAATATACCAAAATATAGGGAAAATTATCCTCTTTCCGATTATGTAATTTGTTTAAACATTTAATTTAATTTTTTAACAATATTTTAGTTATGTAGATCTTGTTAGGTTAGATGTTCAATTGTTTTTAGTAACTTCCCAGATTTTGTTAATGCAAAAATGACGTTTGTCATTTGTTTTTGAAAAAAGTATAAAAGCAGATCGAAAATCTGGTTACTTGCTTGTTGCTTTCATATAAAGAAGAAGCCATGTTAGATCACGCAATAATAAAATTTTGAGGTTATGTGTGACAGATTTTACGTCAATGAAATGCCAAAAAAGTGAGGTTATGACAAATGTCATCCAAATTTAATTTTTTTTAAGCGTTTAATAATGATAATAATAATTGCTACAACCCATAGCCTGGAAACCAGGCCCCAGAAGCTATAAAGCTTGTGCGGGAGGGAGGGGGCGATTATTGTTATTACGTAG
This sequence comes from Agrypnus murinus, assembly GCA_929113105.1. NCBI lineage: Eukaryota > Metazoa > Arthropoda > Insecta > Coleoptera > Elateridae > Agrypnus > Agrypnus murinus. The sequence goes on from OV816030.1 coordinate 39,628,589, forward strand.
GCCCTAAGTGCGGCTGCAGCCGGCTTACAGATGGAACAGCGCAAATTCCACATTTGTGTCACAGCTAAGGAAAACTGCAGAAAACCTTAACCAGCTCTGCTGGCACCGGGAATCAACCTCGGGCCGCTTGGGTGAAAGTCCAGCACTCTAGACATTATACTACCAAGGCTGTATAATAACAATGAACAATTTTTTTCCAAGTTTTTGGATTATTTATTTATAAGAAAATTTTTTGGAAAACGTATTGTAACTTTATTTCTGGATGGAAGGAAATTAAAACTGGATGTAATAAGCATTTTTGGAAAATAGACAATTGATTTATGTACTCAGGTATTGGAGGTAAATTGTTCAATATTTAATAGTTGTAATAAATTACAAAAGAAGATCCACAAGCACAATTATATGGAAATGCGTGTTCACCAACGCAACAAGTAAGCAGGTAAATTTACTGACTATTACAGAAAACTGCCAAATAATATAGTGTGCAAAAATTTCCAAGAGTGGCGCAAGATTTTTGAATTTAAAAAATTATTTTCAAACTTCAACTTTATTTTTTTTTGTTTCATTTCTTCCTTCAATTATAATTTAAGATCGTGGGATTGATCAAATAAAGATTGAGCAGGACAAATAGAATTAGACTGTCTCTTAGATTCTTATTTTGTTAAATCCAATTGGCACCAATAATTATTAATTAATTATAATTAATTGAATCCATTTTATGTAATAAGAATTTCTTTTTTGTTTTCGTTTCTCTTTTCATTCTTTTTATGTGTTTATTAACAAAATATTTTAAATGTTAAAAAGGAGATTCATTTGTGTATTTTTCTTGTTTTGTGCCCATTAACAGAATTTCACAGGTATAAGTTGAACAATATTTTATTATTTTGTCAAAGAGCGACCCACCCGCCTGAAATTTTCTCATGCAATTTTCTTGAGCTTGTCTTTGGATTTTAAAATCATAGCCGGAGCAAATTTTCTTTTCATCACAAAGGTAAGTGGTGTTTGTTTTTGTATGTTTGTACTTTTCAGTTTGCCTTGCTACTATTAAACATAAGTGATAGTGGTCTTTAAATTTAAATAAATTTATGATCAAGTGTTGTGAAGTGTATACTAGTACAGCGCTTATCACGATCAAATTTTATTGTCGCACGAATGCGATGCTTATTTACTTTTAAAATATCATAGCAATATATTTCAGGGAAACCCCATTACAATAAATTATAATCGATTTAACATGTGCATATTAAAGCAATTTGCTTACAAACTAAAACAAAATTTAACAAATCATCACAGTACACTAATCAAACAACAAAATAATGAATATCACAACGCATTCTTAAGCAACCTCTTAAATATAGATAAAGACTTGTCAAACAAATCGATATTAACATTGTTTGTAGCTTTAAGAGCTCTATTGATAGGATTATGTTTGACATAATTTGTTGAATAATGACCAATAAGGAAAAGTTCACTATTGTTTCTTAAATTTCTTGATGGAACGTGAAAGCCTATAGATTCTAGGTGTGGACAGTCGATTAAACCATTTACAATTTTATATACAAAATCAGTGTCACTAATGGTTCTGCAAACACTCAGTGGTCGTAATTTCAGAATTTCCATAATATCAGAGTAATTATGATCTTCAATTGTAATATGACATTTAAATGCACAGAATTTAAAAAAAAATATTCTGTACTCTGAAGTTATAGCATGAGTCTGATTTAATGAAGACCAGATTATTGAAGCGTAGTCAAGATGAGACAAGATTAAAGACATGTAGATAGTCCTAACAGATTCTCTTCTATAGTCCTGGCAATTTCAAAGAATATAACCCAATAAATGTAACATTTTTGAGGCTTTAATTAATATACTATTATTATGATCAACAAATGTTAAATGTTTATCAAAAATAACGCCCAAATCTTTGATTGATGTAAAAGATTTAATTGCTTTATTATCTAAGAAGTAATTTGACTGAAATTTTTTATGTCCTCTATAAAAATTTTTAAAACCACATTTATCGATATTGAGAAAAAGTTTGTTTTCACAACACCATTTAAACAATTTATTTAAATCGTTTTGTAATAACTCAGTATCATTTTTGGATTTAATAGGTCTAAGAAAATTTTAAGTCATCGGTAAATAGTAGATATTTGGAATTTGCAAAACAATTACCAATATCATTAATAAAAATATTGAATAATAAAGGAGCACAATTTGCACCTTGAGGAACACCAGATTTTACTATAATATCTTTAGAGTAATATGAGCCTACTTTCATCTTCTGCCTACGGCCAAACAAAAAACTAGAGAACCATTGTACAAGATGCTCACTAAAACCAAATTTGCCTAATTTAATCAGTAACTTGTTGTGATTTACTCTATGGAAGGCCTTGGAGAAGTCGGTGTAAACAGAGTGTACTTGTGTCCGACTCCATCACCTTCAATATTTCTGTCTCATATACCAACAGGTTAGTGACGGTAGACCTATATCGAATAAATCCATGCTGATTATCATCTAGCAAATGCTTACAGTCGAGATTAAATTATCATAAACCAAACTATCAAATATTTTGGGAATAGCACATTGATTTGAAACACTCCGATAATTCTTTATGTCGGTTGTTTCACCCGATTTGTGAATAGGTATCACAAAGCTTAGTTTCCATATATCTGGAAATATGCGTAATTGTAAGGATTGGTTAAATAGTAAACAAAGTGGCTGAGACAATGACTACACACAATTCTTTAAGAAAACGTTTGGTATTCCATCAGGTCCTATAGTTAACTTATTTGGTAGACTTACAATTTTATCAAAGATCTTCGATGTAGATAAAACTGGACAAGATATACCAGGTGGGGCAATAGTGTGGGGAAGTCCAATAGCTGCTAAACGGTAACAGCTAGAAAAATCGTTCTAATACGGATGTAAACAGTGGATAGAGGCGCATCTAGAGAAATTATTTTCAAATATACAGGGTGTTGCAGAAAAGTGTGGCACGCTTAAGGTAATTTTTTTTAAATAGAATGCCCCAAATATTTTTGCATATTTAACACCTCTCTTGGCAGGTTTATTCATATCTAAGATTTTAGCGCCATCTAATGACCGGTTTAAAAGTTATAAATTAAAAAAGAATGAGTTTTACATTATCCCACTTAACAGTTTACCGCTTTCACGTCCGCAACTGTGAAGACGAATTTAAGTAGGGATTTTGTTGCAGGGGCTAGTAGGGTGCTCTTCTTTAAAAGAAAATGGACCCACCATGTACAGGGTGTTGAAAATTAATTTTTAAATTTAGAGAACTTCAAAGCTAAAATTCACAAATTTTTCAAATGGTACACCCTGTATATTTTGTACCCTTGTGATGCAGAATTAAATAACGAACATTTTTTGTATGTACGTCTCTATAGCTATCTGTAACCACTTTTGATTTATTGAGAAAAAACTGCAAGAAGTACACAATTAAAAAATTATTAATTATACACAATTAAAAAACAAAAGAAAAAAACTATAACAAATGCTCCATATGCTGCCCATTTGCATGGACACACATTTCGATGCGCCTTTGGAACGATCTTTGTACGTTTCTTAACATTACCGGCGTGATACTTCTAAAAGCATGTATTATTCTATCCTTCATATTTTGGATTGTGGTTGGTGTCTCTGTATAAACAATTTCTTTCACATATCCCCATAAAAAGAAATCCATTTTTGTAAGATCAGGAGATATTAGTTAGGTGGTCTCTTACTGCATGTAAATAATGCGGTGGATCACCGTCTTGCTGAACTCACATCCCATTTCGGATCCTTTGAGGAAGGTTTGCCAATACTTGTGGCAGATAGTTCTCCAAAAAATGAATATAAATAGCTCCAGTTAATGTACTATCAAAAAAATGTGGCCCTATTACATGTTCTCCAATAATTCCCCCTCCAAACGATTATGGACCATCTGTGCTGGTTATCAAGTTATCTGAAAAAGTGGGGATTTTCTGTAGCATAATAATGGAAATTGTGCCTGTTAGCAAATCCATTTTTATGAAACGTTGCCTCATTAGTGAACAAAACATTGTTGAAGAATGTATCGTCTTGCATTTTATGTATGGCCCAATTACAAAACTGTAAACGTTTTAGAAAATTGTCATCAGTTAATTCCTGGTGCATTTAAATGTGATATGCATGAAACTTATTTTTCTTTAAGATTCGACCAACAGAACGTCTACTTATTCCTACAGATGAACTCACTTCTCTGTGACTAACGGGATTCTCAATCGTTGCCAGCACAACAGATAACTCATTTTCTTCGTTCACAACATTGTTAATTCGTTCACTTTTTTCATGCTGTACATTGCCGGTCCTCACAAATGTGTGAACTGTGAACTTTAGGGAGCCTCCGTTCAGGATACCGTTGGTAAATTCTGCGGGCAAGCAAACAATTTCTTTCCGACTCGCCCAAAACAAAAGTCATGTCTACAAGTTCTTCATTACTAAAATTCATTTTAAAAAACTAAAGCACCTACTAGAACTAAACATTGATGGTCGATAACTGCGAGAAATGTACGTTTTGCATACGTGCACAACAATTGCTAGATGCTTTAATGTTTTGTTGAACAAAAATAACCAACACACTTGACAACTAAATAAATAATTGTTTTTAATTGTGTACTTCTTGCAGTTTTTGCTCAATAAATCAAAAGTGGTTACAGATAGCTATAGGGACGTACATACAAAAAATGTTCGTTATTTAATTCTGCATCACAAAGGTACAAGATATACAGGGTGTTCCATTTGAAAAAGTTGCGAATTTTAGCTTTGAAGTTCTCTAAATTTAAAAATTAATTTTGAACACCCTGTACATGGTGGATCCATTTTCTTTTAAAGAAGAGCACCCTACAAGCCCCTGCAACAAAATCCGTACTTAAATTCGTCTTCACAGTTGCGGCCGTGAAAGCGGTAAACTGTTAAGTGGGATAATGTAAAACTCATTTTTTTGAAAAAAAATTTATAACTTCTAAAACGGTTATTAGATGGCGCTAAAATTTTAGAAATGAATAAACCTGCCAAGAGAGGTGTTAAATATGCAAAGATATTTAGGGCATTCTATTTAAAAAAAATTACCTTAAGCGTGCCACACTTTTATGCAACACCCTGTATATTTGAAAATAATTTCTCTAGATGCGCCTCTATCCACTGTTTACATCCGTATTAGAACGATTTTTCTAGCTGTTATCGTTTAGGAGCTATCGGACTTCCCCACACTATTGCCCCACCCGGTATGAGAGTTTGATAGAAAAGTGTTCTCGTTAAGATTAATATCTATATCGTCTTCCAAGTAGATAGTTTTAAAATAATTAGCAAATAACTCTGCTATTTCATAGCCTTCAGTGCTAGAATTATCATCTAACATCATATTATTAAGCAGGTTGTATGAAGCGATTTTTTTGTTTACAAATTTCCAAAAGGACCGAGAATTTACTTTCAAATTATTCTCAACAGTTCTCGTATAGTTCTAATAAGATTTCTTTGAAAGATCTTTACATTGATCTCTCAAGTAAGTAATGAATTACTTACGACGTTCGTAAAGCTAGAAAGCACTTAACGGCAGAACTGAATGCAAAATATACCATAATTATCGGCTTTTTATCGGCTATTTAAATGCTCAAAATTTTATTTTTTTTGCTTCAATAACTTTTTTTAATACACAGTTCTGCTAGCTTTACCGCAAAGTTAGCAGAACGACATAGAAATGTAAAGAACATTGCAATACTCTGGACCAGGATAATAGCAATAATTATCGGCTATTTAAATGCCCAAAATTTATTTTTGTTTGCTGCAGTAACTTTCTTTTAATATAAGGTTCTTCTAGCTTTACCGTAAAATTAGCAGAACCACATAGAAATGTAAAGAACATTGCAATACTTTACTATATTTAATAGGAGTCTCCTCTATTTTGTCAAAATCTCCTATATCCTATCAACCTTTAGATATAGGAGCAAAATTTCCTATATTTTGGAAATATAGGTGATGAACTACGTGAATTGCGTGAAACCCCCCGGGAAAATCTTAAATTTTGAGCAGAATATTCTATTTCACGCGTGTATATAGTATGGTTACTGACCCGGGAATTACTGTATTTTTTGTTGTCTCAAGTCCCGGGAAAAATAATTCGAGGCACGGGACTTTTGTATACAAGGTATTCAATTAAAATCCTTACTTTAGAATTAATGTTTTATTTGTTTCAATTGCTTCAGCAAAATATTAGTTAAAATTGTAATTCTGAACAACAGTGTTGCTTTGCACATATGGTTTTCTTAACCAATTTTTTTAAAAGTACTAAACAGTCTTTGCAAACACATAAATTATTTACAACCTGTCTATAAACAATCAATACAGGTAAAGGGATTAGTTTCAGTAAGAAAGTACCGTTAGGTATGGTGCCTCGCCACAGCATTCTTTAGAAGTAAGCTTGTAGTTTCTATTCAATTATATTCAAAAAATGTCTTCATCCGAAATTTCCTCTCTTATTTATAAACAGGTAAGGTAGTAACTAATTTCTTAAATGTATCGTTAGTGCGCATGTCGGCTAGGAATCAAAACAGGTTAGCCACTACATTATCACGAAATTGCCCTTGAAAAATTCAAAGTTTTGTGGCGGTATTACGAACATATAGCAGTATGCGCACGTGTGTATATTTTGCGTGTATGTTGCTATATAAACCGGCATTACTTTTCTTTACTTGTTACGTGTTAAATTAAATTTACGTGTTAAGTGGCTGTATAAACCAGGCATAATTATATGTATCTTTGATCTACTCAGCAGTGCTAGGTTGGAAAGATTTTGTTTTGCGTCATCTGCAGGCATTTAACCATACACTTGTCAGACATTAGAATGGCTGACTACGATTAATAAAACCCTAAGCAGAGTTCTATATGGCTGGCCCATTCAATTGTAAGGACGCTGGCTAACGTGAATTTCTTGCAATATTCTCTGGCTTTAAAATTTTATAGGTTATGAGTGTAAATTTAAACGTCATTATGAGTTTATAGTAATCTATACAGTATGTGTGTGCAGTCTTTTTCTGTGCAACTAACTTCTTTAATTCATCGTTAAACCATTTTGGAAAGTTTGTTGTTTTAAACTGTTTAATAGGCACGAATAAAGACACAGCAAAATTTAGAATCATGTAAAAAATCTCAGTTACCTTATCTACATCCTTTCCATTAAGAAGTTGTGACCAGCCTATCTGATGTATAAACTTCATGATGTATAGAATTATTAAATAAAGGATCTAAAGCTAAGTTTACATTTAAATTATGTATTGATGCAAAAAGTAACTCTAAAAATACATTTCTTGAATTCGGAATATTAATCGATTGTTTAAAATCTAGGAACATATAACCTTGTAAATACTATAATATTTGCTGGTGAATTCAGTAGGTTCATTTTAACTACACCATCATTATTCATCTGATATAATCCTAGCAGATTGTAGTGACTAAAAATGAAGAAGTCAGATGAAGGATATTTTGCTCTCACTGATTCGGTTGACTGCATGTGATTCACATAAATGATTTCACCTGAATGATTCAATGTACAGGTATATATCACGAAGGAATTATGTTAGTGCTAATTACATCGAAAGCGCTACACCACAAAAGCAATGGGAAATACCTATATTGAGTTATTATTATCACGTAAACCCAAAATGACGAAAAAAGTTGCAGCTACCTATCTGGTTTTTCGTAAAACATTTCCACTTTAACATTCTCTTGTTTTATAATCTCCCATGTGAACAAACTAATACTGTACTGCATAATCAATAATTCTTTCGTTAAAAGATTCTTTTAAATTGCTGCTTTGAATTGTCCTACTCAACCTTTTTCAATATTTTTGTGGGCTAATTTCATATTTGTTCATGAATTCCTTTAATTCTTCGTAGCTTCTAGATTTTTGTGTTTGAAACACACCTTCAAACACAAATAGGAACTATAATCTTGTCGCCACGAATTATGATTATGTTCTATCCGATGTATGTGTTGAAGGATATTTCAAACAATCGTTACATGTTAGCGTGCAGTGGCGATTAACAGATTACGTATACAAAAATAAGATACGTCGTAACCAGTAAATAGTAATTGCATGAAATGACATATGAATTTGGATCACGTTATAATAGAGTGGAAGCAGACAAGGCATTGATTTTATGTATTGGTTTCTAATATTAGAAAACTATTATTTTAGTAGTTACCCAAACTTCTTATTGTGTATTATTCAATTTAATTTAAGGAAACCAGATTCAACAACAATTAAATTGTTAAGTTCTCAGACAAAAAAATAATATAGACACACAGTAATACCTGGATTTGTTTTGAAACTAACACTGAAATCAGTAACATCATTACTTAACGTATAGATTGATTTGATAACAATGATGGTAATCGATTTTTCTTACTAAACTCAAAATGCATAACATTCTATTCTTCAGGAAAATATCACTGCACATTATTTTACACACCAAACAAAATATGATAATATCCTGATTGTAGGTATCTGTTTTTGCAAACAGCAAATGTTAAAATTTTAAAACATTATTTAAATCTATAGGTCTATCATAGTACTTGTCTGAGGCTGAATTATTTAATATCTACTTATAAAGTACATTAATAAAAGTAGTAATTGTCTTTTAAATAAACCAAAGTCTTTAATACAAGATATATTTTATATTAAAAACCCCCCAAACCTAACATTAAAGTTGTACTAAATGTATTCTATATATAATTTACAAAAATATTTTATTTCTTTCTAAAGTTCTCTATTTAAAATTAAAGAATCTATCGATTTAATTGCAATGTTTTCAATACAAATAACACTTTTTCTTTGGCAGGTTTCTCACACAATTAGTGTTATTGATAAGGAAGTTTAAATAAATAGAGACATATCAAAATATAATAAACATTAAAAGATTAGTGAAAGTTGCACAAGTTTTAATAAATTCTTAACCTTACTTGCAAAACTTTAACTAATCTTTTGATTTTTATTATATTTTATGATTATGGAGTTCCACGAAGTAAGGCTGGAGACAGTAAACTCAAATATAGACAGACATATGCTAAATTTTCATTCATTCATTTTCATCATTGAAATAAAAATTACATAATCTGCATGTATCATTCCATACATATAAATTATGTTACATCAGCGGTGTCAATAATGTTGATCACGATCTAATGACACCTCTATCGTTTCATTTATATTTACCACTAAACTCTTATTTACTAGAAACGGCATATGATAGGAATATTCGTAGCCCGGATAACCTCTTTATTTGTTTACTGCGGACACAGCTTTCGATTGGTTTGGTCAGTAAAGTGACGTAAATAAGACCTTCAACGACCATCAGCAACAGCTGAGGAGAAATAATTTTTAATTATACGTAAATTTAAAGAAATATAGTAAACTGTGAATAGTTTATTAATAAAATGGTGAATTAATGTATTGTTTGTGGAACTTTGTACAAAAAAGGGACATCAGTCTTTTTTCATAAGTATTTTCAGTTATTTTGTGTAGATTGACACAATTGCCGTAGATGTTACATGAGGATTTTACCTAAATCAATATAATTATATCTTTACAAATGCATTGCATAATGAGAAGAATACAATTCATATGTTTTATTGAAACAACTTACATTATTGTTTACACAGTTACTAATACTAGTGTAATTATAACAGTGAGAAATTAACCAAATTGCTACTTATTAATTCAAGTTAATTTCTTAGCATTTATAAATTATAACTGTAGCCTTGATTGACGAGGCGCCACTGGTGCTGTGGGAGATGTAAACAGACATAGGTCAAATTTAGAGGTTATGTTAGCGACATCTGCTTCATACATAATGCCTCTTCTAGTAAATAAGAGTTCAGTGATATTTACCTGTTACATTTTTAAAAAAAAACCTTTTACGCCTTCATTTTTCAAAGAGTGGATTGTGGTGAGATCTTTACTGGTAACAGTGGCGTGCGGTGAGAATTTAGGCTAGAGAAGCAACCACGATTTTAATTTTAATATACCTAGGTACAGGGGCAAATTCACGGGTAGGGGGGGAATTCCCCCTCAAATTTAGAAATAAATATACATAGAATAGAAACAAATAATGTGTGTTTAATTATTATTTATTAAAACAATTATTTTTCCAAAAGTTTCCCCACCAAAATAATTCTCTGGATCCGCCCCTGCTAGGTAGAATAAAAAAAGTGTTATAATTATTAAGCTTAAAAGTTTTTCAAAGAAGAACTATTACACTTTATACTTATGGAATTTGTTGACTGTTATTATTTATTTATTTTAAAAAACTACTACTAAGTATTTGTAATGCAGCTCGATTTTCCGGTCTTTTTTAGTAAAATACCTGGTGCAGGTTTTAATCTTTGTTGTTAAATTTGAAAGCTCTGGTTTTGATCTGTCTATTGGAGCACAGTAAAAGTAACGACCTTACAATGCCAACCGCATCGTCTGTATCACCACGCCCACTAATCAAGGCTAGGAGAAGAGCAGTAAGCAACGAAATCAGTGCTTATATGCAGTGTATGTAACACATTCGAATCGGTATTACCTTTCCGCAAAAGTTTAATGAGCCTAATTTAAAATAGTACTCTAAATAATTATACTTTTTGCTATACGGAATTGATATTTAGCTTTAAGTTGATTAAATATATCAAATTTAAATAAACGACAACCATAATTTTATAAAAATATTTTTGTTAGCATTGGTTTTTATTTTTAATAAATTTTTAAGGGAAGCATTGCTATATGTTGTATATACTTAGAGAGATTTTTAAGATTTTCTTCTAATAAGATGACCATTATAATCGTAGTAAGGGTATCCCTGCAACACAAATTTTGGTTTAGGGGGGGTTAAGTAAAAAAGATTGTAATTAAAAGCTTTGTACTTATTCTTGAATACATTTGAATTTGGAAGGTTATAAAAAGTTATATTGTTCATGTCTAAAGGAAATACACAGGAGAAACTTTTTTCTTGAATAATGCTTCCAATTTATTATACTTAAAAAAAAGCTAATACTTGTCTGAAGAATTTGCACAAAAATAAGAAATACATATTTCAAGGTTCGATTAGCGTATACAAGTGGAAGGTCGATTATCTCAACAAATTTAGAAAATGTAAGTTTTGTAATTAAGTAGATTAAATTTTTCATTATAATTGGGTTATCACAATTTGCACAAACATAGGAAATAATCCAAAAGGTGCAAGTTATTAAACATCTTGTTAGCGTGGTGGCATATTTTACCTAAACAAACGATGAACATGCCAATAAAACAGCCAACACTTCTAAAAGAAATTATTGTGATACTAATACAATAAATAATACTTACCATTATTTTGCTGGATAGAAAACCTCAAAAACATAGGGCATTTACGATAATTAAATCGGGTTAACCGGGTTACTATTTCTGTCATTGTTATTGACATTAAAAAGAAAATGACAGAAATAGTGACCGGACTGAACTGCTCCAATTATCGTAAATGCCCATATTGAATATTTTAAATAGTGTTGTGAACTGCAGTAGTGTTAATGTCAAATATTTGTCAAAGAAGTGCTACACTATGTGTATTTGTTTAATCCAATTACTTAGTACATTAATTTGAGTAACTTATTAACAATGCCAAAATCAAGAAAATGTTACAGTCTGATTAATAGGAAAAATATCACAGCTTCAATGAAAAGATTGAGAGCAAAATAACTAATATTGCGTAATAGTATTCTATGTATTATAGTTGGATCTGCTATCACTATATAACTCATTAGTAGGTAGTTAAAAATGTGGATTGAACGGAAGTCGATTTTGCGTTATCCAGTGTAGTCATCATCAAACATAATAATAACCAGTTTGAATGTCCGATGTCCAATGGACAATATCTCAAAAACTAGAATACTTAGTTTAGTAACTTTTTCTCTATACACAATCAAATAATAATAATAACAATGGTGACTGTAATAATGTTTAATTATACTAAATGGTTACATAGACCAGTAAAATTAGGTCCAAATAAGGAGCTACCGTCCAAAAACGAGTGGAGTTCTGGAAACTGTTTTGATCACTGAAGTAGGCTTCTGATATGAATAATCTGAGTTTGCCCCAATTTCCAAGTGGAGCTTCAGCCGTGATGTTAAAAACCTCAACATTTTATTTCTTTAATTTCAAAAACACCTGTCTTAAACATAATCACATCTATAGCCTCTCTATTTCAAATAATAGCAACATCCTGGAGCAAACCTCACACAAACTTTAATAAAGAAAAAATTACTACATGCGTATTGTTGTGGAAATTTAATAAAAAGTTGTTAAAAAATTACAATTATGGAGGTATATATCATATTAATATGCTTGTTTTTATAGAACGTGAACGCCCATTATCGAATTAATGTTAAATTGTGATTATTCTTGTACATGATATTATTATTGAATGTAAGGTTTATTTTAAGATATAATGTCAAATCTGGTAACATTCAATGTCGGCAAGATCGTTGTGGTGCTTTTGCTACAGTGACGAGATCAATCACTGTCGCTAACTAAAGGGGCTATAATCACATCATAAACAACTTTCTTTTATTTTTTTGTCATGACAACATGATCAGTTCTGCCAATCTTTAAATTAAATAAAATAATATCATTTGGCAGGCACGTAGCCATGGGGTTCCTGGGACTGAAGCCTCCCCCTGAAGCATATATGCATGCAACTTCGAATTATTTCACTTTAAAGTTTATTTTAGTGTATAAAAGATTTTTTTGTAACAATTATATTCGATTTAATATGTTTGCTGCACCCCCCCCCCCCCGAAAGAAAATTCTGGCTACGAGCTGTCGTTTGGTAATGCTTTTGCTACAATATAAGGTCCTTTATATTTTGGAATAAGTTTCTTATTAACTCTTAGGGGTTACGTCAATATTCCAAATCAATACATAGTCACCTTCTTTGTATTCATAAGGAAACTTGTGATGGCTATCATAATATTTTTTATTATATTACACTTATCAAGATCTCTAATATTATCAATTTGATTTTCTAAATATAATCTTAAATTATCGTCTACATTTCCTCTTTGATTAATGCCGATTTAATACGGTTATGGCACCTAAAAAATACATGTATTAATAAACTTTCAATGATAAACATAACCTTAAAATGCAGTAACAATATTTACCCTTACTTGTAAAATAATGGTAGTTGCTTCTCAATAAATAAAATGTATATCAACCTTTAAAGAAACAACAACTTTTAACAATAAAGATTTTCCTATTTGTAATTAATTGTTGTAAATGGTTCAGTTGAAAGTAAATGTTATGGTATGAAGTTAGGCACAAACCCGGTTGTCATGTCATAATGACGCCATAAAGAATTTTGTTATGCGTTGTTATTTATGCACTGACTAAAAGTATAGCTGTCACTATCTTACAGTCGACAATTCTAATAATCTACTATGAAAAACTACTTCTACTTCTACTATGAAAAAGTGGCTACTAGCTTATAGCAGGATCAAGCCAACACGATCCTATAGGCTAGGTATTGTAGGTATATTTTGTAACCCTGTTGTAGCCCAAATTTAACTTTTACCATGCTGCTTAGTATTTCTGGAAGTATATTCTGTTTCTTCGACCCTTTGAAACGATTCTTCACTAAAAGTTAGATAAAGGTACAAAGCCAGTGGTGGCTCATCCAGGTAGACAGGTTAGACAGTGCCTACCATGGGAAAATTAAGTGAAAATAAATCAATAACGGTTTCAAATTTCTTCCAAGTAAGTTCAAGTTTCTTCAAAGTAAACCAAAATAGAAAAATTGATTTTATTTTGTTTACATATTTTCTTTATACTGAGTCTGTTATATCAAACATTCCGCTGAGTTAATTTGCTCGAGATAATTGCAAATGCAAGTACGTATCACTGATAAGAATTACCTAGTTAGATTCATGTGTTATTAAAAATTATTAAATTATTTTATTATTAAAGTTAGATAGCATCGGCAATTTGCACAGATCCAGCATGCCTGGGTTGATGATAAGCTCTGTGCAAGATTTAATTCTAGGTACTGTTGCTGTTATTATGTCTGCTGGAGTGCTCCATTAAAAAATACAGACTAATTTTAAACATATTTAAAAGTTTGTTACAGAAATCCAAAAGTCCATCTGTGTGTCCGTTAGTGTGTCTGTGGATTTTTGGAATTTTAAAATCTCCACCACCAGTTCCTTTCACTTAAATTAGTAAAAAGTGAAAATTTATTTTCTTGTGCTCATGCTTTTGAATTGGTTCTGGCATTGCAGCTTGTTCACTTTTGATTTATTTTTTATGAGGTGTATTGTTTATTGGTATCTTTATCTGTTAACTTTCGTTTTCTCCAGAATCTTTTTATTTCTTGATGCATATGATAGATAATTATTTTTTTTGGAAAATATTGTTTTTATTTTGCTGTTTTTGTGTAGTTTTTTAACACCATGATTCATGATACACAGTGTCCCTCAGTGCAAAATAGGTCAAACAAAAATAACCCAAAAAGTTGTTTTAGAGCAAAAGGGTGTTTAAGGACTGCTGAATGTAAAATCGTAGCTGATTCTTCACAAGACATTTTCTTAATATAACCAAAACTACATGAATTTTTAAAGTTTTAGATAGTTGTGTGGCTTTAAAGGTACTTATTAAACGTTTAATGTTATTTTCAAAATTTTTCATACTACAAATGTTTTCGTGGTACAAGAACTTTCAACAATTTTGTTCATAGTTTAGTAGAAAAGTAGAAACAATGGTGTCACACAAATTGAAGTGAAATTACCAAGAATCTTTTCGTTTAAAGGTTCATATGCTCGCTTTAGCATTATTCGACATGCGTTGCCCTCGAATATTTCCCCTTAGTAATTCTTTGCCACTAAATTTAACATTTTTGGCCAGAACAACAAATTGTTTTATACAAGAAGAGGTTGTACAAAACTTTTCCAGAACAGATCATTAACGAAGACTTGAACAATATGTAATTCGTTTAATTGTTTAAATTAATCGAAAATCGTTTAAACCTCATCAACCTCACAAATTTCTTGCGCTGCAGCCAAAGATTTAAACATTTTTCCAATAATGCTTCATTAGCCCCCGAAGAAGAATTTTTCAACATTCGTTCTAACCACGTTAAAGTTTTAAAACAGGTCTTGCTGTTAAACGCAAATATAGAATCTCACCTTATTATTATTTATTTATTTTTGGGCGAGGAATCAGGATGGCGGAGCATCCTTCGTACCTCATGGCACCGATTGCTATGATCATTTGGCCGACCCTACTAGAATTTAGCCGAATCTGGGGGAATTCCACCCTCAGTAGGGATTTTTAACGTGCCAAACATCGCATTGACACGGGACCTACCGTTTTACTTCCTATCCGAGAAGAAGGCATGTTTTTAATTTTTCTCCGCTATGAAAAATTACCAGCTCGGGCGGGGATCGAACCTGCGATCCTTGGATTATGAAGCAAACATGCAAACCACTAATCCACCGAGACTGGCTTATTATTATTATTAAATTAGCTTTAAAATGACATATGTAAACGATGCAAAATGACATACGGTGCCTATGATAAATTCTTCAAAATAAAATGAGTCAAAAAGTGGCGGAGACTTTTGACATAACCTGGTATTAATCAGCTGTAATAAAGTTTCGATGTTGTTATATGTTTCTTTAAATACTATACTCAGTATTATAATTCTTTGCACATCTGCAAGTTTCCCCCTTTTAGCAATGTTACCCTTACTACAAACAGATCTTTTTCTTTTACTGCAAGGTATAGTGGCAGTCAAAAAAATGGAAGCAAAAATTATTTGCTATTGAAAATGGATGCATTGAGTTAAACTCAAGATTGCTGATGTCATATTATTTTTTAATGTATTTGACAGTTGTTACCAAAAGTTTCTGACATTTAACTAACCTTTAAATAGTTTATAGCACTAAACCTCATTTACAGTATATAAAATTATAAAAAAATCATTGACTTGATTAATGCTGGTGTTTCCATTTTTTTTGGCCACCACTGTATATGCTTACAGGTATCGTATATATGTATTTGACTTTGCTTGGAAGGCCAATAAGGACATTTATCATAAAAATATCTGCAAAATGTAATAGTTAGAAACAGTACTGCACAATTAAAACATATTTCAGGTTTTCGACTAAGAGCCCCGATGCAAAATACTTTGTCTGGTGCAGCCGACTTGGTCGAAGTAAAACCACAATTGAAAATAAAATTACTGGATGTCAAGTTTCATAATAATGCGATATATTTATGAAAACTAATTAATTTAGTCTAACTTTTTGAACAAAAAAAAACTTAATACTACTAAACATCACTAAAAAATAAAGTAGAAACAAAAAGTATTTTAGCGCAAAATAATTTGTCTACTTGAGAAATGTTGCAAAATAATTCGTCTAAATAACAACTATGTTGTCTTAAATTGCGTTTTCTACCATTTTGTTGTGTCACCCTTATTGTCTATCACCTCTTTTATTCTTTTTGGCATTGTATCTACTAATTTTCTGCATTCTTCCGCCAATACTCTGCTCCATACTTCCAAATTTTTTTGTCGAAGTTCTCCTATTGTTTTTGCAGGTTGTTGTCTTAATTTCTTCTTCATCTTCTACCATAAAGTTTCAATTGGTGACAAATCAGGACTATTCATAGGCCAATTCATTAGAGAAATGCTCTGATTTTTAAACCAACGTTTGGTTAACTTCATCGTGTGGCAAGAGGCCCCGTTTTGTTGAAATATGTATTTCACATCAGATGTCTGTAATAAGGGAATGGATGGCAACAAGCAATCCTCTAATAGAAACTGATAGTTGAAAGCGTCTATAGTTCCATCTACAATTTTTCAAATGGCCAACACCACCAGACGATATACAGCCCTATATCATAATTGAATAAGAGTATGTTTTAAACAGTCGGCATTGAAAGCTTCTTGTGAGGTACGGATAATCTTTTTTTCGAACATCACCTACAGATACTTCAAATCTGGATTCGTCACTCCAGATAACGGTTTCCCACTGTTCCTTAGTCCAGTTTCTATGTTGTTTTGCAAAATCTAGTCGCTTTTACTTTTGACTCTTGGTTAATAGCGGTCTTTCCTTCGCGTATTACAGAAAACAGTCATAACAAATTGGTTTTAATTATAACTAATTATTTTTGACTTAGTGTATAAAAACCGTATCCCATTCTTTTTAATACTCTTTCATCTCTGTCAACGGAGATTCTTGGGCGACCCGTTCTTCGCTGTATTTCTAAACGTTCTGTGTTTTTGAAAAATTCAATGATATCTTGCACACTTGAACGGGATATATCCAATTCTTTTGAAATCTTATAAGATGATTTTCCCTCTCTAAAGTGTTTGATGGTGAATTCTCTCATTTTTATGCATATTGGTTTACCACGAACCATACCTTACTTTATTTTACACCTTATAATATTCTATTTTTATAAGTAAACTCACATGGACTGAACGAGATTTGCATTAAAATACTATCAGTTATTTTTTGTTTGTTGTTTTTAAAATGGTAACTCGATGTATTCATGTTTTAAAATATTATAGACGAATTACTTTGCAACATTTTTTAAGCAGACGAATTATTTTGCTTTAAAATGCGTTTTGTTTCTAATTTCTTCTTCATTGATGTGATATTAGTATGATTTATATTATATACAAAAAATAAGAATAAATTAATGTGATTTCATAAATGTATCTCATTATTACAAAACTTGTCAAGTATGAATTTTATTTTCAATTGTAATGTACTCCGACCGAACCATCTTTACTAGACGAATTATTTTGCGTCGGGGCTCGTAAACATAAATCACATTTTTTATCCTAGATACCAGATCTTTCAAAACCGTGGTGGCTAACTCTTTTTCTAAACATTTATAATATACTATGTATGTATCGTATGATCAAAAAGTCTTTGGATCGCAATAGCCATGAAATGTAAAAACCATCTATAGAATTATTTACTTCTACTACCTGTAGTTTTTGTGAACTGCACAGTAGCGCTAAAAAACTGATTTTAGTGCTTTTGAACTATTAGACCAAGAGCCAGCAACGTATTTCGAGTTGTCATTTCAACAGTCGTGAAAATTTGGGTACTAAATCTTATATACCTGCTGAACACTAAAAGTCAATTCTGGCAGCCCCCTGCGGCCAGGTTATACCACCCCAACATTACTAAGAGGGTGAAAAATAAGATTCTCTCTCTAACCCGCAGGCCGCTATATAACTGTCTCGCTCGCACTAACATGTAAACCTACATATACCTACTTTATTTATTGTGTCAAAATTCAAGACTTTTAAAATAACACAAATGTCACTTTTCTAAATCAACATTTACAGCGTTTGGCAACATTTAGAAGGGGAGGAAATGTTCTGGCAATATTTTTTATAAATAAAGAATACTATCGAAAGTAACCTCCTGAAATTTCATGACTGTTACTTTAAATAAATTGAATCTTATTTCTCACCCTCTTAATAATTTTGGGGTAGTATTCCGGCCGCAGGGGGCTGCCAGAATCGACTTTTAGTGTTCAGCAGGTACATAAGATTTAGTACCCAAGTTTTCACGACTGTTGATATGACAACTCGAAATGCGTTGCTGGCTCTCCGTCTATATTATTTTATTGAATTATTATTTTGAACTATTATCTATTGACTTGCCAGTTGTGAAGTAAATGTCAAAAATAATAGAAAGAAATAATTTCATAGATAGCTTGTTAATTTCATGGCAGCCCTGATCCAAAGACTTTTTGATCATACTATATTTGTATACTTTCCTTAATATATGTTGTTACTTTTCTTTTTAGAATGATTTTTGTTTATATTAATATTTAACTTGGAATACAAAACTGTAGGAAGGAACATAATCATCTACTACATACGACCGGGATGGGATCTCAATATGGCGGAGGTTTTTCCGGTTTTGTAATGAGATATTTCCATTGGCGGTTCTCACTGTCACGAAATGCGCACATAACCTACATAACCTCAATTTTAAAAAATAGTATTTTGAAATTAATCTTATTAGAATATAAATTTTATATTTTAAACAAACGAATACTTACTTATAAAATGTAATTCCCTTCTACATATTTATCGGAGTTTGAGAGAAAAGCAAATTTAGATGGTGTCTAATGGCGGCCAGTGTAACGTCATATCCGTCGCTTTTAAAGCTCATTCTGCCGGGTAGTTACGCTCCTTCATACAGTTTTATATTCTAAGATGTTTAACTAGCTTTAAAAATAAATCCTAGGTGATTATATTAAGAAAATGTCTTGTGAAGAATCAGCTACGATTCAGCGGTTTTGAAACACTCTTTTGCTCTAAAACAACAATATGTGATGACTTTTTGGAGTCATTTTTGTTTGACTTACTTTGCACAAAGGGACACTGTGAATAGTATTTAATTTTTTGCGAATTGCAATTTTGATGACTATTTCATTCATAATGTTATGAACCAATAAGAATATGCGCTTTTCCTGAGATACCACGTATTCCAACGGTTATATTGTAATTATGTACAAGTAACCATGACAAATCGAATATACGAACCTTTGTATAATCGCTGTAATACAAACCTTTGTATAATCACCCGCATGAGACTCAATTCTTAAATTTCAAGATATCCAAGAAAACTCCACAACAGTCAAATAATTTATTAGTAAACAACACGATTTTTTTCTAATTGTGCGTTTTAGACTGTGGTTTTCGTTTTAGTTGCAAAATGAATCTTTTAGAACAAACTCTACAGAAAATATCGAACTAAATTCATGAAATAGTCTACCTGTATACAACTCGACGATCTAAAATACTTGAAACTCGACATATTGCCTAAAAAACACCACTCGACCGTCGGTCTCGTGGTGTTTCTGGCAATATGTCTCGTATAATCGAGTATTTTCATTCGTCTTGTTGTATAATTACTGAATATATCATAAATTATGCCTTTGTAATTCTGCCTACCCAGAGAAAATGACCATAAGCCGCCCCTGTACAAAACCTGAAAGTTACTCAAGAGGTGAACATATTTCTACACAAGGAAACATTTGTAATGTAGCTAATGCTCCTTAAATAATTTATTAATACATGTAACTTAAATTATATAATAATAATAATAATACAGTGTTGTTTTGATTTATGAAGGAATAAATTAATAATTATTATAAATGGAACCTTTTTGGATCATTCTTACTGAACATTATCTTGCACTCTTCACATATTAAACTTTTACAAATATCTAACAGGCAAGTTCTACAGTATAAATGACTACATGGTATAACATACAAATTATTAACTCCTTTACACCTAATACATTCATTAGTGCTTTTTACATCGCAAACTTTATTTTCTTCATTTGTAAAGCTCATAAAACCGTTACTATTTATGGTTTTATTTATAGCTTCGTTTAATTTTTCATCTAAATCATTATAGTTAACACTCTTCATTGTTTGTTCACTAGGATCACTAACTTTAAACTTTTTTATTTCTTTATTAACAAAGCTTTCAGATTCACGTTTTCTACTATTACAATTTATGTTAACATCACTTAAGCTATTAATTTTATTTCCAAGCGTCCTTTTGACAGTAAATGTTTCAGCTTGACTGGAATTTTTCAAAAGGAACATATCAATTCTGGCCTTAAGTGCTGCATTGAATACAGGTTTATGACTATCAGTAAATTTTCGGCCAGTAAATGGATCTGAAGGAGATCTGCCATAATTGGCTTCATTTTGGATATATTTCTCAAGGGTACTTTGATCTATGGTATTGCCACTAGGTAATGTTATTGGAATAGCCATCACTTCGTATGTGAGAGAATCTTTAAACTCCTCGGGTATTTGCCATTCTTCTACTGATTGTGAACCTTGAGTTTCTAATTGTGATGGATTTTTATTTATTAATTTCTTTTCCTTTTGCATTAAATGATTAATAGTATTTATAGTTGTAGGAGAACATATTTTAGATGGTTTTCCCCAGACCTCTATCTTTCCCATGCATGGTGCTCTTTGTCCAGATTGTTTAATAAGTACTTTTATAACTTTTGCTGCAGTAAAAGAACGAAATGCTGAATTTCTAAGGAAGACTAAGTGAAAATTCTTATCAATATTCTCTGGTAAATTGCTAACGGAATATATTCTACTGTTACAAACAACAATTCCATCTGTATTAAAATCGGCAACAGCAATTGAATTAAATTCTTTATTAGCATTGTCACTTTTAGCAAAAATCTCCAGTGAAGTACACTTTTGAATGCCTAATGTTGTCCATAAGATCATATAGTGTACATTAATTGGACAAATTAATTCAAATGTTATATGGATAGGAGGTTTTATATTACAGTATGCTGAAAATCCTCGTGACTTTTCACTAAAATTATCACTAATTAAGTTACTAACTTCATAATTATCCAACGAATTTGCTGAAGAATATACTTTTGGTGATAATTTTGGATCCAAGAAATTATACATTTCTGATTTGAACTGTGCAATTTGAAATATTACTTCATTTAAGTGGTCCAATCAGGTGGTTTTCCTGCAACAAAAAGATTACCCATGTACGAAACTTTATACAACCAAGGATGTATCTGTTACAGGCTATTTTTGTCTAAGGTTGATGTGCCACTCTACTATAAACGTCACATTAGTCACTTCTCATGATTGATGTTAATTTGGGACATGTATTTAAGCCTGGCTAGTGTGTGTATGAAACTTACATATGGTTAACCCTAGCTGACAAGACCATAATAATGTCGAATCAATACAGTTCTAGGGTGTCGTTTGAAATTTCACACTTATCTTCATTGTTTTTGTAAATTCTGTCTATTTTAATTAATTATGTATTCAGATAATCACATTAGCCTATTGCAAGATGTATTTTTATATTTTGTTTATTGTTGTACATTGAAAAGTGCATATTTTTCTCCAGGGAATCCTTGGTATATTTTATGTATCCTAGTATCTACTTGTCAAGATCTATTCAATGATATACAAGTTAAAGGCATACATCAACCTCAGCCGAAAATAGCCTATACTGGATACCTCCTTTCGATTTAGTGATTTCTAAATGCCATGAAAAAGTTTGTAAGAACTATTCATCTCTAATTTCCGAAATAGTGTGTTAGTCTTAAGGAAACAATTGTCGTATTGAAATTGTAGGTTTGTAGTGTAAAAAAGACAATTGCACAAGAGTTACTGCTAGACTTTTCAACAATACTCATCCTGGAAAAAATGCTATACATAAATACGTAAAGGATTGGTACAAGAATCTCTGGAAACCAGTGGCGTATTTAGGTTGGCTATCAGGCTGGAGCTTTCCCCCACGAAATTTCTTTAATAATAAAAATCTATATGTTATATGAAAATCTAAGTATTTTGATTTGTAATTTTCATACAATGCCGGCAGTACGGCAGAGTGATTATAGTGGATTATATCGCTTAACAGAGTTAAGTCAAGTTTACTTTGGAAATAACTTGGATGGGTAAACTACGAGCACAGTGTACTTG
Organism: Agrypnus murinus; assembly: GCA_929113105.1. Lineage (NCBI taxonomy): Eukaryota > Metazoa > Arthropoda > Insecta > Coleoptera > Elateridae > Agrypnus > Agrypnus murinus. The sequence continues at coordinate 39,651,175 of OV816030.1, forward strand.
CTTGCATGGCTCCGCTGCCTCGTCTCACACCCACATATCTACTCTGCGGCTCGGTGCATCCAGGCACCTCGACACCGAAAGGTTTAAAGATAATGTATCTATGTATTTTCATAGAGTAGCCACTGCTAAAAACAAATCATCATCAACAATCATAAAAATGGTCATTTCAGTGTTCAGCAGTATGAATTCTTGCTATGGAGAGCAAGCAAAAAGTTAAAAAACCTGAGCAGCACAAATCTCCCCTGCGTACTGGAAATGGAAATTGGACCTGAACTGATCAAAAAAAAGTCTTAGCATTTACAAATCACCTAACTCAGGTATTCCAACCCTTCATATCTCAAATGAAGAAGAAAATGAGATACAACTTCTCAAAGTATCTTTCCAGATGAGTCTACCAATGAAGCGATTTACTGTGAGACAAAAACTCTAAAAATTTTATGTAAAGCACCCGGATATGACCTAATCACATGGCAAGCTTTGAAAGAACTTTCAAATAAAGGTCATCAGTTCATCATGTATTAAATGCAGTATCAAGACTACGCTTTATCTCCCCGCAATGAAAAGTTTCTACAATTATAGTAATCCTCAAACGTGGAAAGCCTAAAGAAGATCTAATGTCATACAGGCCCATTACTTTGTTACCAGTCCTATCCAAAGTATTTTAAAAATTACTGTTAGCTACAGTGACACCCATATTACAGAGTAATAACTTAATTCCTGATTGCCAATTCGGATTTCGGCAACGACATACTACCATTGAACAAATTCATTGAGACGTGAACAAGATAGTATGTAAAAGATTTTGAGGCAAAAAGATACTGCTCAGCTATATTTATCGACGTGACACAGGCATTTGATAAGGTGCGGGGTACATGGCGGTGTGCTTCTTAAAATCAAGAATAAACCCTTAGATTGCTACCAACTCATCAAATCTTATCTTGCCAATAGATATTTCCTCGTTTGATTTGGAGATTAGCAAACAACACAGGGCAGTGTACTGTACTGTACCTTGAATTTACCGCTGATCTCCCAACCACCAGAGAAACTATTGTAACGAATAGTAAACCCACATATGACGTCATCAAACATTCTAGATGTATGAGTCATCAACTGTATGACTCATCAATAACACGTGCAAGTATGACTCATCGACACACCTCATCGACGTGACTTATCGGCAGCTGCGTGTATGACTCATCAACACGTCATCGAACATTCTAGATGTATGAGTCATCGTATGAAAGATATAAATTGAGATCGCGAGTAGAAGGGGGCAGTTAATGTTTAACCGGCGTCGTGTTGAAATGTACTCTGAATAATTAGTTAATAATTATTGTTGTGTTATAGGTGTGGAGTTTTAAAATAAATAAAATCGCGTAATAAACAAAGTGCTGTGAGAATAAACTGTTAGTGTTAAAAACAATTACAACTAATAATTAAAATGGTGATGAAATTGTTAAAAGATCTGAAGGTGATAGACTTAAAACGAACTGGAAGAACGAGATTTGGACACAACGGGCCTTGAAAGCGTGTTAATAAATCGGCTAAGAGAATGGCTTTTAGAACAGAAAGAAGACCCTGAAAGTTTCCTATTCGAAATACCAGGACCGGCAATTGATACTAATTTGTTGTTAGGTAAAATGGAAGAAGTACTGGAAACATCCGAAGAGAATTCTAGAAAGTCTGAAGAGAATTCTAGAATGTTAAAAGAAGATTTACTGGAAAACTCTAGATTGCTCAAGGAAGAATTATTAGAAAAGTCTGAAGAAAGTTCTAGAAAGCTCATGGAAAACACTAAAGCACTGGAAAAAAAAGTTTTGGAAAATTCTAGAAAGCCCGAAGAAAATGTTAGAATGCTAAAGGAAGAAATACTGGAGAATTTCAGGAAATCTAAAGAAAATTCCAGAAGGCTTAAAGAAGAATTGCAGGACAATGTCAAAGCGTTAGAAGATAAAGTTTTCGAAGAATTTTTTGAGAATGCCAGTGCGTTAGGACTGTTGGAAGGTAGATTGGCGGAACAAGATAGGGTAATAAAGATGATAGAACAGAAAATAGCTCAAATGCAATTACCACCAACAGCTAAGAAAGACGACATAACCGAAATGTTGGAAGATAGAATGAATCAACTACGGTTTCCCTCAACTTCTGAGTGGCCGTTTAATGAAGTAAAGAAGCAATTTAAAGAAGAAAAGGGTCCTGCCGTAGGGATAAAAGTAAAACCACCCACGTTCGATGGAAAGATACCTTGGTCCACCTACTACAAACAATTTGAGGCGGCCGCTGGGGCCAACAGATGGACAGGCAAGGAAAAGGCCGTTTCTTTAACTGTGGCTTTGCGAGGAGACGCGTTGAACGTCCTGCAAACAATCCCAGCAGGACAGGAAAATGATTACCAGTTGTTAGTGTCTAGATTGGAGATGAGATACGGAGACGCGCATCTTCAACAAGTGTATCACGCGCAAGTGAAGAATGGTGTCCAGAAGAATGGAGAAAGCCTGCAGGAGTTTGAAGCCGATGTTGCGCGGCTTGTCCGATTGGGGTATCCTACGGCACCCGATTTATTTCTGGGACAACTAGCTGTGCAGACCTTCATTGATGGGTTAAAAGACGGGGAAACACAACAATCATTGAGGCTGGCACGACCAAGAACAACTGATGATGCGCTTGCTCACGCCTTAGAATTTGAAGCTGCAAAACAAGCGTCCCGAGGTCACGGGTGTGTTCGGGCCGTTGTGGAAAAAGAAGAAGGTTGTAAAGATCACCTAGAGGAGTTAGTACTGAGAGTTCTTCGGAAGGAAGAAAGCCGTAGGAAGAATCATCAAGAGGTTCGAGGGCCCCGTTGTTGGAATTGCGGCGAACAAGGGCACATACAACGTCGTTGCCCTAAACCAAAACAAGTTCAGCAGTCGGAAAACTAAAGAGGGTCGACGAGAGGTGGCGAACGTTGACCTTGAGTGGAGATGCCCCGGAGATCACCATCCATGCCGTAACATCGAAGAACAGTACCAGCAGTTTGTTCGTAGATGGGAAGATTGCTAATCGAACTGTCCCCCTACTCATTGATACGGGGGCGACAAAATCAATTATACGCCCTGACGTTCTACGAACAAGCATGAAGCTGTTACAGACAACTACTCAACTCCGTACAGCGACGGGTAAACTAATACCAACACGCGGAGTGATAAAGATGAAGATTCGCATTGGAAGTGAAGAACGTGATCATGAGGTGCTGGTAGCCGACATCACTGACGAATTCATCTTGGGAATGGACCTCCTGAGAAAATTTGGTTTTACATTGGACTTGAAGGAGGGTGTTTTGAAGGTTGGTAACGAAGAACTTCCTTTGCATCCACGAGAAGACCCTATCGTAAGGGTGTTGCTGGCAGAAGATGTGATATTGCCGGGTCAAAGCGAGATGGTTGTCGAGGCAGGTTTGGATGGAGATCTTCGGGTAGGATGTGTGCGAATGATGGAGCCTGTTTGTGATAAGAAGATCAATAGTGGCATACTGGTGGGAAAAGCGCTGATCAAGGTTGGAAAGACAGTACCGGTGAGAATTATGAACGTTAATATAGATCCGGTGATATTAAAGAGGAGCACCCTTGTGGGAAAGTGTGTGCCAGTATTCCGCGTAGCCAGGTGTATGGCTGATGTTCCAAAACCAGTGCCCAAAGACCATGGTGGAAAACTAGTGGGTATGGTTAGTAGTTCATGCGAAGACCTTAACAAAACGGAAGTGAAAGAGGTTCAGGGTTTGGTTCACCGATATCAAGATATCTTCGCTCTTGACGATACCCAGAAGGGACGAACCAATATTGTGCGAGATAAAATCAATACATGGAACTCTGGGCCAGTACGACAGCAACCGAGACGTCTACCTCTAGCAAGGCGAGCAGAAGCCGAGAAAATCATTACTGATATGGAAGAACAAGGGGTCATCAAGCCATTCAGCAGTCCATGGGCATCGCCGGTGGTCCTGGTCAGTAAGAAGGACGGGGAATGTGACCAAGAAAGACAGCTATCCCTTACCACGCATCGACGACACGTTAGATACCCTGTCTAGTTCACGATGGTTTTCGACTTTGGACTTGAAGAGTGGTTATTGGCAAGTTGAAATGGAACCTGAAGACCGGGAGAAGACCGCTTTCACTATTGGTTCCGGACTATGGCAGTTTACGGTTATGCCTTTCGGTCTATGTAACGCTCCGGCCATCTTTGAGCGTCTAATGGAGACCATCCTGAGGGGGCTGTCGTGGCAGACTTGCCTGGTCTATTGGCCTGGCCATTGGGGGTGTACTTTCTCAGATACAGGATGGACCAGAATATTTAATTTTAACAGTAAATAACTTGCTACAATTCTTTACTTCACAAGTCTATTTAAATAGTATGTAATTGTTGAAAATCAACTGTTCAAATAATTTTTATTTCACAATTTAAAATCTTATTCGTTTAAATTATTCTTACTTTATGGCCTGAGTGGATGAGATATCCATATTTCATCATTCATTGCTATACGCTAAAAGAAAGCTAACCACCGAAATTTAATGTGAATTACAAAGTGAAATTCTCGTCGGCAGATTTTTGTAATGCACCGTGACTTGACATGTTTTGAAGTAAAACCATCTTCCCCAGTAGAATCTTGGAAAATGTTGTTAGAATAGAACACAAATTCTAACAACATTTAAGGCAAAAACTGTTATCACGTACAACTTTAGAAAAAAAATCCGTTTGTCGAAAACACCTTAGGTAGAGAATTTGCGTTTTTCATTGTAACGTAAAATTTCTTCTCATGAAAGTACACATTAAGCAAAGCTTTTTCATCACTATTTAGTAAAAAATATGAAAAACTGTTATTTGCACCTGTAAATATGCCAGAGACGGCGGAAAATGCAAAAAGTCGGTTTTTGCGATTACAACGCCACCTGTTGCCAAGATAAAAAAATGTTTTAAATAAATTATTCATATTCTGATGAGTAGAATCTAAATATGCAATAAAATTTAGGGGTTCCCATTTGAATTTTCAAAGTTGCCCCCCTTACCCCCTACAAGGGGGAACTAGGGGGGTTTCATTTTGGCGTCATTCGAAAGAGCACATTGACGTAGTAAGATAACCCATCGTCTTGTTAAAAATTTTTAATTCCCCGCATTTTAAAAAGGGTGTAGGTGTGGTCTGGACCATCCGTGTGACCGGTAAAATGACCTGTCATTTATTGTAGGTCGTTTTTTTCTTTTGAAAATGACTGGTCATTTGCCATACTTTTATTACTGATCAGATATTGTTAATTCTGTGGTCGGCGCTTAAAAGGTCATAAGTCGATTTTGGAGAATTTTGAGATTTTGATGGCAGAGTGTTAAGAATGGCAAACTACACTGATAATTAAAAGGACACAAGTTGACATAAGCCGGGAAGTATTTTAAAAAGCATGTAAAAGAATTGACAAAATTCAGTATATTTCTCTTCGAGACGGTTATAGTGGTGTAAGTATACATATAACAATTATAAATGTAATACAATACTGATAAAAGATAATAACTATACATATGATACTGTAAGCATTTTTAAAACTTAATTTTATAAGACAGAAAGAAGTATACTTACGACGTTTTAAGCGTTTTCCATACAGCAATTTTTAAGAGTATGTATTTAGACTTACACCCTTTTATGAGAACTACTTTATTATTTACGTCTACTTACTTCCTACTTAATTCTTTTGGATTTAGCAAATTAGGTGATCAGTGTTCCATTTATTTTAGTGCTGTTTATAAAATAACAGTTATTATACTATAATAATTATTATTGGGAGTGTATTTCTTAAAAATAGATGTTTGAAAATGCCAAAAATAAGAAGAGGCAGGACAGAGAATTCTAGCTGCGTATAGAAACCTATTTCCAGAAGGTTAGTTATGTTTTAATTTTTTACTATTAGTTCAATTTATTACTAATTTGCATATTATAACTGCATTGTGTGTATGTTTACATAAAAATATTTCTACCTAACATAAAAATATATACATACAAGTAAATTAAATGAATTGTTTTTTGGTGTTACAATAATTCTTATCTACTTTCATTGATTTTTGGAATGTTTTTAAATTGCATAAAAAGCAAATGCTTGCAATTCCCAACCAAACAATGGGAACCAATTTTATAATAAACAAGAGAAAAAACACATACTTTTTTCAAGTAAGTATACACTATTGAAATTGTCCACCTACTTGACAACGAGGTACAAGAGTTTTATCGAAATCTTAAAGTAGACAAAACTATTACCAAAGACACAGATCCGGATATCGATAGATATTATTCAGATGACAATGATGGATAGAGCGCTTTTTTATTAATCTATATTTAACCAATGTTTTGTAACATTACTGTGCCATTCTTTAGTTTTTTATGTACTATATGTAGATATTTTTAATAATTAAAATAATACCAAAAACTCTTTTATCTTTTGGCATACCTTACTATAACCTAAACAGACAGAATAACACCCATCAATATGTTTACTTACGCCATTATTGACGTATAATTTGCTAGGAATTTGAAGAATATGTACACTTAAATCATTTATAGAAAAAAAAATACATTCATTTGAATTTGTTAAGTAAATTTATGCCCTTTTTATTGTTGAAATCATAATAATCCAACTAAATTAAGTATACATATCACTATTTAAGGGTTTACGTATGATATGTCTTTTATTATTATAAATACACTTATGCCATTTTGATCGTTTTGAGGTAGTAGTTTAGATTTACTCAAAAAGCCATAACTGTCGATTTATTTGAAAAATCTATAACATTTAGTCAGTGTGTAAGCATAACTCAACAGAAAATTAAGTACAATATTCTAATACCAATAAATAAGTACTCTTAGCGCATAGGTACATGCATTTCACAGAACACTTCGAATTTTAAATGTGGTTTTCCCAAAAACATCAAAATCAGACTTATGACCCTTTAAGTGCCGACCACAGAATTTACATATTTACATTATAGGACAAAAGGTTCCCACATAAAAATAATGTAGGATGCAGAACCAGTTGTTTAAATGAAGGGCCGACTGTCCTGTTAAATGTAAAACGGGTGCAACCCTACATAAAAAGAATAACATAAGACTAAGTAAAAGACAGTAAGAAATAGAAAAAAATCTAAAATTGAAGAAAATACAAAACCTTGATAAAAAGAGCAACAATAGGATAGAATGCCCTATCATAAAGTTTATAACGAAGCAAGTCAAAGCGAACATAGAGTTAGCAGCTAAAGAAGAATGTGTATATTTAAGAACTTATCAAAGTAAGTTTCGGGGGACTGATGTATAAACTTCAGGTAATTTGTTTATAAATTGCAGTTTATTAATATTCAATTGTAAAGAAATTAAACATATATCAAACTATTAATATTTTTGGGTACTGTCAGTCAATTAAAAACTTGTTAGTTTTTTAGTATATACCTATATTTCGATTATTTTTACAATCTTCGTCAGGGTATAACTAATTAAAGTACACATATATATATAGATATGTGTACTTTAATTAGTTATACCCTGACGAAGATTGTAAAAATAATCGAAATATAGGTATATACTAAAAAACTAACAAGTTTTTAATTGACTGACAGTACCCAAAAATATTAATAATTAAACAATACAGTCATAAACTAATTTTATAATTCATATCTCAAACTTGTACGGACTTTTTATAGTCACATCCTTAGTTTTGACAATAATCTTACTATTGAATAAGAAATCATATTGGTCGTATTCTCATGCCACTATTAAGTTAATAGCATGTTTAATTATCATGGCGCCCAATTCTAACCTTTTCCCACCTATTAGAATTAGATAAAGCTATCTCTTTTTTTTGTTGATCTTAATTTAACTTAAGTTAAATACACCTTTAATAGTGGCATGAGAATACGGCCCATTATATTTAAGTTTTAAATTGACTTATTGATTTAAAATAACGTTTCTTTTAAATCAACCAATCAGGTAGCTTTAGTGCAAGGAACATTATTATTAATCATGTTTTATTTATATTAATATTAATTTATATTTAATATTATTTATTAAAAAGAATCTAATAAAACATTTCATAAGAAAATGGTTACGTGAATTATCAGCTGATAAAAAAAAATGTAATACATATTTTATTGTTATGATAATGACCACAAGACGCTGATTTGAGCACAACGTCTATTTTATGGTTTGTTTTGTTTGTAACGGTTTTTGAATTCGAATAGTTAAAAGAGAGACACAGAGTCGTCAACAAAGTGTCAGTTGGACATAAGTTAAACGTAATCGGTGAAATATATTCCGATTTTTATAAATTACGTAATACAAAATGAAAAGTTTTATTTGAATTAATATATAGTTACAGAACGATGTGTAATATCTAAATAAGTGTTTGTTAAAATAATTATAAAAGTTACAATTTAATTTTACCATTTGGCGGTTATAAAGTTGTGTACAGCTTTTTCATGAAAACCTCATTTAAAATTACTAACCTTAACATATGATGTTAAAATTACGTCTGAAATCTTGAAGTTGTGTAAAAACGTAGTGTAACTTTTTAAATCACCACTTTATAACAGGTGTGACTTTAAAATGCAGTATTTATAATAGTAGTAAATGAATTAATGAATCTGAAATTGATTTCAGTTTCTCACTAAAATACACGTTGTAAACATAATTTAGTGCTTTTCGTTTGCTTAATGTTGGTAGGAATCGTTGACGCTTTTAATTTTAAAACTTTTTGTTTGTGTATAGATTTGTCCGACAATGGAAAGTAATTCCGGACGTTTTGGTTCTTTGGAAGTATTAAGTAATGATGTTAATTGCGACAAAGGTGTTTTCTACTTGGACCCTGGTAAATTTAGTATTGGTAGTAACATAGCCTGTAAAATCCGTTTATTTAATGCTGATAAAGTTGGGTCTCACCATTGCTTTATACAGGTGTCCGAGAATGGAGTGGTAAGTTCGCTTTTATTGCTTACAATTCGTTTAATGCCACCATGCTAAATAATTACAAAGTTTGTCTACACTTTTTTTTTGTGATGATGTTTCCTGTTAAATCATATGCACACCCGTTCTGTTCTTCAGTTTTTGTCAGTGTCATTAATTGTCAAAGTAATAAAATTTAATACATATACTGCTCATTTTACCCAACTAGAAGTATAATGCAGTCATGCCGTAGTCAAGCTGGGCGTATACATTTTATGGCGACATCTTCACGCTTGTCATTGCCGATTGCATTACTGTGCTCTTCTTAGTTCTGTGTTTTTACAATTCTCTCTAAACAGTTTATGAAAACATTACTTGTAGTTCTTGCATTGATGGAAATGTATTTATTATGACTTTTATCTAGGCGTCGCTGCTGACATACCAGAATTACTTCCAACATCCCACACGAGTTAACAATCGGATCATTCGGCCCAAGAAATTAGTATTTCTCAAGCCAGGTGATGTGTTAAATATTGGTGACATTCTGATGCAATATAAGAACGATTTCTTAAGTGAAGAGGTAAACATTTTTAATTTTGATTAATTATTCGATATACGGACCCTTCTGAACCCAGGTAAACCAATGACACTGAGTTGTAGAGGATAACTAAGAGAACAATAATCCAAAAAAATTTGCGCTGGTCGCCGGTAATTACTAAGAAAAACAATGCTAAAATCACTATTTTGAGGTTAGAATGTTATGGCGTTAGGTTACAGTTAGTAAAAAAGTTTGCTGTATTTACGTGAAAATGGCATAGCAATGGTGTTTGTGTCATATGACAAGAAGATTTTACAATTTTTAACTGTTTTTATGACATCTTTCCAACTAAAACCCTTAGCGCTTGGTATTTCCGTATGTATGCATGTACGATAGGGGTCCGTATATCGAATAATTACCTAATTTCGTTTCATATTATGATGTAAGATTATTATTTTATTTCCAGGACATAAAACAACTTAAAGCAGAACCCAAACCATTTAAAGCAGTTTACTTGAATAACACACCACGAAAAATACCTGCTACATCCATAGCAAATCCTTCACCAGGAGTTAGCGGCCTAAAAGAAAAATTGTTTACAAACATTGCCTACAGGTATTTATTTTGTGTTTCACATTGTGTGTCTATAAATGATTGATTAGATGCAAGAGGTTGTGATATAGTTGAAATTTTAACTTTTGAAGCATTTATGATACATGACAAAAAGTATAATTGCAAAAAACCAACTTGATTTCGAGGTTACAATGAGCACATGCAAATGTCATTGTGAAGGTTAGAATTAAATTTATAGACAAGTCTTTTATATCAAGAAACATCAAAACAAATATCAAGGATGATTTTGTAATCATTTATTTCGTTTTTAATGTGGATAAAATATTAATAAATGTTGGATGTTTGATTAGCATTTGTTTTTCAAATTTTCGAACATCATGCTAATGCCAACTTCAAGAAAATTACGAAAAGTTTGAAATGGTTAGTTTTAAATGCTTAAAAACATTACAAATCAAAAAACCCTCAGTAGTTACTCTTCCTGCCCGTGAGTGGAATATAGGACCGAGATTTTCATCTAATAACTTTATTTGACTGTTAATTGCCATGGATACAATTGTAGAAACAATTGTAACCATAGCAATTATTTACTAGATAAATTTGTAAGAAGCTAGATATCCCGGGCCAAATAAATTTTAAATGGACACATTATAAGCATTACAGATTAGGCAAATTATGGCATTCACCAGATAACAGAATTTATTACTTGGTATCTGTTAACCATATTTTGGCTCAATTTTTGTTTTCAGTAATGAGAACTGGCAACATTGCAGTTTATTGCCTCATTACATAAACTGTTACCCCATCTCCAGATGCCAGTCACAGCTTTCGTTCTTATACTTTCTAACCTAAATTATGTCGCTTTCAGTACCACTTATTTAGTACAAAAATACATTTCTCAAATCTGTGGTTATGTTAGGTTATGGTTATGGTTAAGTTCAAGTTAAGTTGCAGTTTTGAATGATCTTTTTAAGATTGCTATCACTAGAGACATGCATTTTAGTAAAATATAAAACCACTATGTCGAGGAAGTGAAGCAATTTAATTTGTAATAGTACAATACAACACAAATGGCCGCTTGGAAATGGCAGGTTTGAACTAACTCTGTCGCACAAATGCAAAGTAAAAAGGGATCTATTTAAAAAAAAAATTGAATTAAAGAAATTGTCAGTAGCGTAGCAAGTTTTATATAAGTTTTTGTATTAGTCAACTATACTACCGTGCTTAGCAAGAACGCAGTATCTGCAAAAACTGATGTCTTGAAATATACTGTGTGGAATCTTAATGAATGCTAATAAAAAATATGGTATATTTCTTAAGTTGCTATTTTGTAGATACTGCTTTCTTGCTAAGCACGGCAGTATATGTCCTATAACTTGACGGCGCTTATGAAAGATGAGCTAATCAATGGTTTTTTAGGTGAGGTCACCTAAAATGCACGTCTCTAGTTATCACCCATTTACCAAAGCCATAACCATATCAAATAACCTCGATAAAACCAAAACTCACCTATTTATAAATGAAGTGGTCTTTTTCTCAGACCACTAGAAAGATTTTCTGTCCCATTCAATAGATGTAGATGTAGGGTGGACAGTCCTGTGTTTCCAGTATAAAAATACCTCGAGTTCCTAAATATGTACTGAGCTCGGTGTTGTTTAGAGTTAAGTCACGCATGACAAATTTTCCTAGTGACATTTTATATTTTGAAACTATTAGAATGTTGGTAATAATGAAAATTGGTTTAATAAATTAAACTGCCAATGTGACAATCATATAAATCTGAGATTCGGTACAATTAATACTTTATTAAAAGCTGTCTTAAATTATTAGATCTAAAATGGATATAACTAAGTAGTTTTAAAAATAACAGTAAGTAAATGATGCAATTAGTAAGGATTGTGATTGTGATTATAATTTGAATGAAAGATTGTTTAAAAACAAAATTTTTTCATATCTAAGACTTTAATTTAGTATTGCACTATTATTAAACTATTTATTCTGTAGTTATACCTCTTTTTTTTATTTTTTTTTTCGACTGTTGATGTACATTGATGGGCTTATAGAACGAAATGTTAGGTATAATATATATAGTTGTTTTCTTCTTCTTTTTTTAGTATTACTACTACAATAACACATCGTTCAATAAGTCCCGGGACTAACTAAGAAAAAAACATTTTTTTCGAAAAACTTACTTTTATTCATCAACATAATTTCCTTCAAGGGCTATACAGTCATTCCATCGCTTTTCTAACTTTTCAATACCGTGCTTGTAAAACGATTTGTCCTTGTCCTCAAAATGAGCCTCAGTTGCAGCGATGACTTCCTCATTCGAGCCAAATCTTTTTCCTTGCAGCATTTTTTTTAGATCAGCAAACAGCCAGTAGTCGCTCAGAGCCAGTTCTGGAGAGTATGGTGGGTGGGGAAGCAGATCGAAGCCCAACTCGTTCAATTTGGCCATTGTTTTGACTGACTTGTGGCACGGTGCATTGTCTTGATGAAAAATGATTTTTTTCTTCATGTGCGGTCGTTTTTTTGCGATTTCGTCCTTCAAACGCACCAGTAACTCAATGTAGTAGTCGCTATTGATGGATTTTCCCTGTTGAAGGTAGTCGATGTAAATTACACCTTGCGCATCCCAAAAAACTGACGCCATGACTTTGCCAGCTGACTGTTGCGTTTTTGGACGCTTCGGACGGCTTTCACCGGTTGCACGCCACTTAGATGACTGCCGCTTCGACTCTGGAGTGAAATGGTGGATCCATGTTTCGTCCATTGTCACATACCTACGGAAGAATTCCTTTTTATTGCGAGTAAGCAGTGACAAACAGCTCGTTGAATCGTCGACTCGTTGTTGCTTTTGTTCCATTGTGAGGAAACGCGGCACCCCATTTGGAACAGACTTTTTTCATGCCCAACTTTTCTTGTAAAATCGTCCACGCACTTCCAGTTGATATGTTCACCATCTCAGCAATCTCACGAACTTTCACTTTGCGGTTATCCATCACGATTTTTAAAACTTGTTTCACATTTTCTGGGGTAGGTTAGGTTAGGTTAGGTTAAAGGTGAGTGTGGCGTCCTGTCCGCCCCTCCACTGCGACCTCCTGGGTCTATTGTGGCTCACACCTGGGTTAGAGTTCACCCTCCAGTCCCATTCTTTTAAGGAAGGTGAGTAGTCTGGTGGGTGATAGGTTGGTCAGATCCTCCAGCTTCAGTTGCACTGAACCAAACAGTGAGAATCTGGTGCGGTCCCCTGCGGGACAGGTACATATGACATGCTCTGCTGTTTCCTCTGCCTCTAAGCATAGACGGCAGACGGTCTCGTCTGCTAAGCCTAGCTTATGCATATGGTATCTAAGACGGCAGTGCCCAGTGAGAAGGGCAGTTACGCTGCGCAGTCCTAGTCTGTTCAACTCTAACAGTGAGGTATGTCTGCGTTTGGATGGGCCCTTTATTGCTGCCTTGGAATAAGCCATCCCTGGGCGGCTATGCCACAGCGCCTGTGTACAGTGCCTCATCCAGCTTGTTACAGCACTTTTGGCCTCGGCCCTTGAAATGCCAAGGACCGGCTCTGGGCCAATAAACTTCGAGCTGGCACCTCTCCTAGCGAGGTGGTCAGCTAACTCATTCCCTTCAATGCCAGAGTGACCGGGAACCCAAATTAGGGTGACTTTGTTGGCTTTCCCCAATTTGGAGAGTGCCTCCTGACAGCTCCATACTGTTGCTGATGTACAGCCACAGTTTGTCAGGGCTTGGAGAGCAGCCTGACTGTCAGAGAAGATCTTTATCGATTTGAGTGCGTGACGCAGGTCGATTAACGTCCTTGCACACATCTCGATGGCATAAACCTCTGCCTGAAAAATAGTTGTATGCGTTCCAAGACTGTAGTACAATTCAGTTCTTGGATTGTTGCAGTACACTCCAGCTCCTACCCCATCCGAGGTTTTGGAGCCATCAGTGTAACAGTCGATGTCAGCTTTCTGCAGGGCATTCTTTGATTGCTCCCATTCGTCTCTATTAGGAAATAGGACTTTATACGGTTTGCTGAAGTTATATCTGGTAGACATTGTGTCGGTCATCATACCTAGGAGGTTATCCGATTCTATTACAGGTAATAGTCGGTTTGGTATGAAGATCACTGTCTCCGGCTTCTGTCTTGCCGCTTGATAGAATCGATATGTGGCCAGTCTGGCTTCTCCCTCTAACACAATGTGTAGGGGTGGTAGATCCAGTAGCATTTCCATAGCTGCCGACGGTGTAGTGCTTAAAGCTCCTGTCACCGCCAGGTTGGCTGTTCTCTGTAAGCTAGAGAGTTTATCTTTGGCTGTCCTTTGTGAGGACTTAGGCCACCAAACAACACATCCATATGTGACTATAGGTCGGATGACAGTCACATATAGCCAGTGCATTTGTTTGGGTTTTAATCCCCAGGATTTTCCGCAGATTCTACGACAGGTCCAAAGAGCCTGCCTAGCCCTGCGGATGGTGTTATCCAAATGGGAGTTCCAGTTAAGCTTCTTATCTAGTGTAATCCCCAGATATTTGGCTTCTTCCACAAATGGGATTGTTTCACCTAGGATACTTGGTGATCTGAGGTTATCAGTCTTTCGTTTCCTGGTGAAAGGTAGGATAATCGTCTTTTGGGGGTTAACACTGAGTAGCTCCCCCTGACACCAACCTATCATTGCATCCAAAGATTCCTGCAGAATTGCAGAGATGACCTCTTCATCTCTGCCTCTGACCAGAATGACTATATCGTCAGCGTAGGCCTGAACCTCGGCTTCATGTACCTCGATGATCGCCAGTAAGTCTTCAACCAGGAGTGTCCAAAGCAAGGGGGATAAAACCCCTCCCTGCGGACATCCCCTGGTTGCCCTAAACCTGACAGTCTCTCCGCACAGTGATGTCGTTATCGTTCTGCCCTTGAGCATTGCTCGTATCCATCCCACCATGGTGGGTGCCACTCCCCGAGCTGCAACCGCTTTACAAAGGGAGTCGGTTAGTGCATTATTGAAAGCTCCTTGAATGTCTAGGAAAGCTGCCACCGCAATCTCTTTTCGATCCAGAGTTTGGGTGATTTTTCCCACAAGGTTATTTAAAGCCAGTTCTGTTGATTTGCCCCCTTGGTAGGCATATTGGTGAGCACTGAGGGGGTTGGTCGGAAGGACTTCCCGCCTGATGTACCCATCCAACAACTTCTCAAGGGTTTTCAGCAGAAAAGACGTCAGGCTAATTGGCCTGAAAGAATTGGGTTGGGTGTCTTTGCGACCCACCTTAGGTATATACACCACCTTTGCCGTGGACCAGCTAGATGGTATGTGATTCCACGCTAAACTGGCCCTGAACAGTCTAATAAGGTGGGGTAGGAGGGTGTCCAATCCCTGTTGCAATAGCACGGGAAGGATACCATCCCCTCCTGGTGATTTATAAGGCTGGAAGGATTGAACTGCCCAGCTTATGGTTTCAAAGGTGACGACCTTGTTAACCGCCAACCAATCTTCCCTCTTAGGCCGTCTGTACTCGCCTATGAGGGCCGTGATGGCAGGTTCCTCGTCAGCGTCATTGAGTATCTGACAATCGGGGAAGTGGTATTGAGCTAGGATCTCTAGAGTGGCCTTGCCGGAGGTCGTGTAGGTGCCATCGGGTCGCTTGATCGACCCAAGTACCTGAGTCGACTCTCTGGCCAGGACCTTGTGAATCCTGGCGCTGCTAGGTGTATCGTTCACACTCTCACAGAACCTTCTCCAAGAGTCCCTTTTGGCTCTCCGGATTTCCTTGTTATAGTTAGTTAGGCCACTTCTGTAATTATCTTTGGTAACGGTTTTCTGGGGTAACTGCTTCATTTGGCCTACCCGAGCGTTCCGCATCATTTGTATGCGTACGACCGCGCTTAAAATCAGCATACCACCGGCAAATGGTTGTTTTCGACGGGGCAGAGTGCGGATAACGTTTTTCAATCCATTGCTGAGCTTGCACGGTATTCTTTCCCATTAAAAAGCAATGTTTTATCAATACACGAAATTCGTTTTTGTCCATTTTTTCTACAAATGCAAAAGTAGCGTCAGTTTCACCACGGTAACTTTGCTGTTTATGATCCGATTGACGTGAAAATCAGACGTGTCATTTGAAGGTTAGATCTTTCGGAAAACGAAGTCGAGTTGATATTACTAACGCCATCTGTGGGTTAGTCCCGGGACTTATTGAACGATGTGTTAGTATAATTTGATATCTCTTGTTTTATTATTGTGTATACGTTAAGTTTCTTACTCTAGAATTGGGTCTTGTACTTGTTGAGTAATTGTATAAAAAATAAATAAATAAATAATGTGTGCATTAAAAACGGGGTATGTTAACACGGGAACCCCACGTAAAGCATTCAGATAATCTCTGTGTATACAAAAAAATGTGGGGTATCCTTTAACAAAAATAAAAGTGGGCCAACTAATATGAAACAGGACTTGTACAAAATCTTTATTCTGTACATTTCTTATAAGAAATACAGCTTACATAGTTGATGCTATATCTCGGTATCAGTCGTAGCTAAATAAAACAAAAACCAGCAAATTTTGATCTAATTTTACTGCACTATTGGCTGTTGACCTTTTATAGTTAATATCCGCTGATGAGTTATAGTATACCATTGGATATCTTTACAAGTTAATCATGATTACTGACCCCCTGAGTGATAAATATTAGAGGTAGAAGGCCAACAAAGTTATGTAACAAGATTCAAGTTTTAACTCAGTTTTGACCAATTTAAAATATTAACTGATTATGAAAGTTTTATTTTTTTAAATTCATAGACACTAAACTTAAAAACTAGTGTATTTTCATGACCAAAAATGCATGCTATCAAACTTTTATGGACACTTAATATTAATTTTATTTTTGAAATTTGTTCATTATTTCTTATTGTTGACAGACCTGCAATGGCCTTCAAAAAACGTGCAAGCATGATCCCGAAAAGTAAACAATGGCAAGTATATTTTATGCATTTTGTTTTGATTCAGGGAAGTTGCATTTAGAAAAGCAAGTTCTTCACAAATTTACATAATTTTGAAAGGACGGGTGTCTATAGGGCCATTTTCCAGCCTCGAAATGGTCAGAAAATAAAAAAAGGTCACATAAACCTAGTAAAAAGCCTAAACTATTATCTAAATAATTCATTTATTTAAATATGAGCGTAATGAAACAACACTTTTTATTTTACATATACAGTGTCTGCTGTAAAGATCCATCCATACGGGAAACATTTTTAATATTCGGATTAGAAAAAACTTTGTGGGGCAGTAGTCACCTCCGCTTCGATAAAATACTTGAACAGGTGACATTAGGTATCTGTCAAATTCGCTATTTTAAAAATAGAATCTATGAAAAATGACCTTATTTGTTAAAATATGGAAAAATTTTATTAAGAAAATATGTTTCTAATGACATTTTACGTTCATAAATGGTAACAAGTGCATAGCATAATTATTTTGTTTATAATATTCATGGCCGGTTTCACAAAGCTCGATTAAGTTCTGATTAGCTTAATCGTGATTAAATCTGAAATCCAGAAATTTTATTGGTTGAGATTTAAGAGACCTGAGATTTGATCCAAGTATATTTCTAGATTTTAAATTTAATAATCATGGTTAAGTTAATTAGAATTTAATCAAGCTTTGTGAAACCGGCCATCAATGGTGTAAAAGTATGTTTGAGGAATATTGAAATTATCAAAAAATGGACTTTTTGGACGAATATTATTAATATTTGTAAGTCATGTTTGAATAATACAAGAATTGTTGTAATCATAATTTAATACGAAACTACTACTTAAAAAATAGTCAGTTATGGGGGTTGTATCAAAAAATGTTAAAATATTATTAATATTTGTAAGTCATGTTTGAATAATACAAGAATTGTTGTAATCATAATTTAAGTAATTTAATACGAAACTACTACTTAAAAAATAGTCAGTCACGGGGGGTGTATCAAAAAATGTTAAAAAACAAAATTTTCTTTATGTCAGAATATGTCGTTCAAACTCGGTATGTGAATGTAAAATGTCATTAGCAACATTTTTCTTAATAAAATCTAAAATTTTTCACCGATTCTTTTAAAATAGCGAATTTGACAGATACCTAATGTCACTTGTCAACTTTGACATGCCGTATTTCAAGTATTTTTGGAAGCAGAGGTGATTGCCTCACAAAGTCTTTTTCAATCAAAATATTAAAAAAAAATTCCATATGGATCCAACTTTATGGCAGACACAGCATGATATGAGAAGTTAAATATATAAAAAATAATGTGTAATAAATTAATAATAAATAAACTTATTCTACGTTACTTAATAATGATGCATGTTACTTAATAATGCAACAAGACCCTGAAATACTAAGTACATTGACTATAATTATTTTGGATGCTGCTGTCTGTATAGTCAACAATAATTTTTATTAATTGTGTGTTTCCAGAATAATTGGATTTGTTATGTTTTATTTTACAACAGACATAATAACCGTTGTATGAGTTTGGTTTAAGATTTTTTTTAATTAAATTCTATTATAAACTCCTTAGGGCCAAAAGCAAGCATTATAGACACCCATCTTTTATAACTTAATGGGTTGTGGTAAGTCTGGTTTGATGGTTGGAGCCAGATTTTTACATAAATACTATAGGTGGGCAGATTATTATGGACAAGCTAGAAATTCTGATTTTCTTAAGAAATTGGAAAAAGCGCACGATTAGTTAAAATCTATTACAGATTAGCAGAAGTGTCACAAATTCATTATAATCTACTTGACAATTGTTTCGACAGCTAAGCTGTCATTATCAAAGATAATATAAATACCGACACGTCGCTAATGTAAATACAAAAAATAGATAACTAGATAAAAATAATAAAAATTAAATATTTTTAAAACTTTTATTTAAAAACTAACACTTCCAGTAATGGAGAATTAGTGAGCTCAATCTGTTGATTCATTAAAGGTACCTCGAGTTTGTGTTTGTATATCTCAAAAGCTTTTAAATAATAATATTAATAAATCAATTTAACATCTGCAAATAGATGGTTTACCTATGGGAGATTCACTCAGTCTAAAACCTCTAAATACGATGGGCCGTATTCTCATGCCCCTATTAAAGGTGTATTTAACTAAAGTTATGATTAAGATCAATAAGAAAAGAGATAGCTTTACCTAATTCTAGTAGGTGGGAAAAGGTTAGAATTGGTCGCCATGGTAATTAAACATGCTATTAACTTAATAGTGAGATGTGAATACGGCCCATTATCTTTTGGTTTTGTTATGTTGATGACATTTTGGCTTGTTTTGACAGTTGAGGTTATTAATGAATTTTTAATTCTTATTAGTAGTCTCCACAAAACATAAATTTTACATTAGAAACAAAACAAAACGGGTATTAATTTTTTGGACTTGTTAGATATTTAATTTTTATTATTGTTATACTTTTATCTAGTTATCTATTTTTTGTATTTACTTTAGTGACATATTTATATTTATATTACCTTTGATAATGACCTGTCAAAACAATTGTCAGGTGATTTATAATAAATAAACTAGTGAAACCTTTGCTAATCTGCTTTATTTATTTCACAATCAATATTTGGTCCATTTTCGCGGAGATTATGTAGTAAACTTTATTTTATTAAATAGAGTTCACTATAGTTTTTTGATAAGACTGTGATACCAAATTTTTTGACTATGCTTATTAACTCCGTTTTTAAATTTCTTTCGCCCACTTCTATTTTTTAGACATTCCAAACATTCGCAATTGGGTAAGTTCCCAGACCAATCAAGAAGGATTATTCTTTTGTATTTTATTAATTGCATTGCTTTTTTGTCTTGTGGCATGGTGCACCATCTTGCATGAATATGGATGATCTTCGATACCACTCTTGAATTAGTTGGATTAATCTGGTTTTTAAAACTTCTAAATATTAGCCCTGCCTCATAGTACATTTCGACAAAGTGAAGTTTTCCGGGATCCTTGATGCTTATAACACCCCAAATCATTATTGACGTCCAGCGTTTCACTCTCGGTTGAATGCAATCTGTTTTTTTCTAATCTTTTCAATTGACTTTTCTAGATTTTCTAAAGTTGTTCTGATTATTTCTCTGTTCATTCTGAGAGTTGTCTTACTTTTAGATCCATAACGTCCGAATCTATGATTTTCTATTGGAATGTCTGTACGTAGTTTTGGAACAAGTTGTTATAGGTAAAACCATCCGCAGCACTGCACACATGACAAATTTGATAATATAACAAAACAAATAAAATGTTCAGTTAAGTTGTCCAAATAGCTTAAACTTGTAACATAAGTATTTATCAGATTTGATTAATTTATGATAGAAATATTTAAAAATATATCTTGTTCGTAATAATTTGTCCACCTATAATACTTAGTTTAATAGGTATTTTCTTTCTGTACTTTGTATATTTTAAGTAATAAGTGAATAAGAAACCATTAGTTTATATACATATTTTGAATTACGTAATATGAGCAAATTGAAAATTTGTAAATTCAAGCTATTAAAAACGTTGTATTACAATGTAGTGATTTTTGCTATTTTGATTTGCATGTAACATGTGATAACGTTATCAAATGACATTTGACGTTTTGTAAGCTTAATAATGTGTTGTCAAATTTAAATGTGTTTCTATGTAGTATACCAGACTACTAAGTACCAATCTTACAAAACAATTTAATAATAGACCCTATTATTAAATCGTTTTTAGTATCACAATGAGCCTATTGTTAATGCACAGTACAGAAAAAAAAACTTTTACAATATAAAATTTCTAACAAAATTAAAAAACTTATTTACGAAAATATTTTAATAAAACTAACATTACATGTTTTATGGTTGTTTGAAATGATACACCAAATATTAAAACCTATTATTTAATAATAATATTGAGTGTCTAAAAACAAGTTGCCTTGAAATAATATTTTTCTTACAAGAAAAACCTAATGTACATTAACAAAAATTACTGTACAAATCGAAGACTGAACGCTTGTTTTTAGACACCCTACTACATGTAATCAAAATGAGAAATTTAAATATTAGAGTAAATTTTAGGTCTACAACACCTTTGAAATCAAATCCACTTCCAAGTCGTTGTAGTGTTCCCGATGAAAGTGAAAACATTAAGTAAGTTTTACTGTTTTAAGATGTGAGAACTTTAGTCTTCTAATGGGTTTAAGGTTTTTTCTTTGTCTGGTTCTTTTTATAAGTTGTTAAGGCTTGCAAATTATTACGTTATTGTAACATAAACAAGAATCAAATACCTGCATGGATTTTAAGATATTTTTTTATGGTCTCATTTTTGATAAAATTTCATGTATTTTATTTGTTTGCATGTCTTAAAATATTTCAGCCCACACTGTGCATGTGCATATTAATATAGAAGCATGCATTAAATGCGATTAGCGAGTAGGTATATCCTATATAAACTACTATGTTTATACAAAGTGCACCGCTTACAAACACGTCCAACAGATGTAACTTGCAAACCATAACTTTCAAACAAATGCATTATAAGAAATTGAACATTATTGTACATTTAATAACAATATTACAGCAGGGTCATTCGCATAATAGTATAAACAGATATATACCTACTCTAACTCTCAATCAATATATGATATTGTATTGAACAAAGACAATACAACTTGGAATAATAGGGTCAACCGGGGTAAATATGAAACACCAAAGATTTGGGGTAAATGTGAAACATGTTGATAACCACCATTATTTTTAATTTTCAGAAAAGTTTAAAAAGTTAAAATAATTACTTCAGGTTTATGTTACATGATGTATAATTATAACATGTTGAACTGCCCTTTATACATAATACATAATTTATCTTATTCAATATAAAATCTGCTAAAAACCATCAAAACAAATTTGAAAAGCATCTATAAAACTTGTCCGGTAATTAAGATTCTATACCAGCTACTCTATTAATTTTCTATTTTTCAAATAAGGAATAGATTACTTAACACAGCAAATATAATAAATTGCTTTCATAACATCTTGATTTTGTTTTATTTAGTTACAAAGTTCAGGGAAAAAATGCAACACAAAATTGGAAAAAGTGAAGCACGGCCTGGGAAAAAATGCAACACCATTTGCAAGATTCAACATAAGTTAGAGGTAGAGACCATATGTGTAACAATAATTGAGGTTCAGTGTTGATTGAAATTTCATTATGACAATGTTATTGGATTTACTTCTCATTTCTTTTTAATATTTTGTGTTACTTACTAAAAGAAGGGTAGTAACTATTCAAGTGAAAAAGTTGAAGCGGCAAGAAAATCGCGAAATCTACTCCAACATTGAGCTCATTCAGCAGACCTACCGGCCACACATTTGTTTTGCTCACCACATTTTAAATACGGTTTGTTTACATACCGTACCAGTACGATTGAAGTGAGGTTACAATTCTACCGAATAAACTGTTGATATTTACAATTTAGTTTTATTATCCTCATCTACTATTAGCTGCTCCATTATTATTAGTACAAATATCGAATCAGGTTATGCCACTCTATATTTGACAAGTAAATTTAAATATATTAACTGGTAACTAATTTTTCATAATTCAGTTAAAATCTACTGTTGAGCAGCACTGGTTTATCACTGGTAAGTCTGCTGAATGCGTCCATTGTATTGAACGTTTCTGGTGATCCTGCGAGCCAAATTCAACTACAAAAAAGATAATGGTTTCAATAGAAACAGAAAATTATTGTGCATCAAATGATACTAATGATATTAAGAGTGCGATTTTTATTTTAAAATACTAATTAAAAAGTTGGCTGTTGTTAAGTATGACAAAGCTATGATTTTCAAATTCTTTTATTTTAGCACATACACGCTTGTTTACCTAGGTTATTAGGAAGTTAATAATGACGGTTTCAAACCTCACAATTGAATAACGACTATTTAAAATGTTCATTACTTTAATATGTATTGATTTAGTATAGAAGTACAGCAAAATACATAAAAGTAAAATGTACAATGTTAATTGCCTATGATCGACTTTAAGAGTGGATACCCGATATGCCCCTGACGTACTTGAGCTCTCATTAAATAAAGGCTTAAGGTGATGTTTCACTTTTTCCCGGTTGCGTTTCATATTTACCCCATATCTAGGTTAAAAATGAAACGTAGTGTTTACCTCTTCATGACTACGAACATAATTTTATATAAATTGCTTTTATATGGTCTTATAGGTAAGGCTAAAAGGAATCTATTGATGTATAAAAACGAAGACTTTTTTTAATTTTAAGGTAGTTTAAAACTAAAAGTTTTATTTTTCGTTTCATATTTACCCCGGTTGACCCTACCTAAAGAAATGAATTGCTCTGATTTTATGGTTTAAAAGAAAATGTTCATATATTTTAAACATAACTTATTAGAGACATAACTTGATACATTTCAATGCATCATTCACCTAAGGAGGGATTAATTAGCTAAGTTACAAAAAGATTAGAAAATTTAAAAAGTAACAATTTCAAAAAAGCTGTTTGATTTTGGAAAAAGTAAATTTAATTTCGGAAATAATAAGTTTAAGTTCGGAAAAGGTGGATATAGTTTAGGAAAAAGTAAATTTAATATCAGAAATAGTAAATTTAATTTCGGAAAAAGTAAATACAGTTTTAGAAAAAGTTAATTTAATTTCAGAAAATATTAATAGCTTAATATGTAGTTTAAAAAGAACACAAGTTGAAGCACAAATTAAACTTTTATCTAATTAACACTTTTATTTATATTTATGTTGTCCATTCTTATTGTGATTGGATAGTGGTGTGGACATGATTGTAATGGGCGATAATATCTTTGATCAATGACTTTAAAGTATAAATGATTGGACTTCCCAAAGTTACACATAAAAACAAACCTTCAGTTTTACATGTGTGATATCATTCTGAGCAATTCTTTTTAAAAAAACATGTTTGAAAGCAAGCGGAAATGCTTAAAGGTCGATTTATAAACTTTCCGTTACCGTTCCTGTTGAAGTTCGCAGTTCCCGCTGCCGTTGCCACAGGCCATTTTATAAACTTTCATGAGCGGAACGGTTATTTTTCAAGTTGTATTTTGTATTATTATTAGTTTGGTGAAGATGAACATGGAAAGAGATAATATGTTGTTATTAGAAGCTTTAGTTTAAATTAATGTAGATTTTGATTGACCGATGTGCGAACGGCAAAAGTTAAAAGTTGGTTATCTCGAACGGACAGCAGCGGCAAACGGTAACGGCAACGGTGCTTTATAAACGCACATATAGTAAGAGTCAATTTTTGCATTAAGTTCTTATTTTTTACTATCTAAAGATAGAGACTTGAAATCTTTTCTAATGCCTTTAGTACTGGACCAATATAAAATGTAATATGTTTAAAATGGGGGCACGCCCCCCCTGGTGGTTGAGACCTCCATAAATGGGGGCACGCCCCCCTGGTGGTTGAGACCCCCATTTTGTATCCCTAATTTAATAACGCAACCAAGTTGAGCGAAATTTATGTTGGGAGGATTCTTGGGGTCACTGATTATGAATCCAATGAGAAAATTCAAAATGGCGGACCAAAAATGGCGCTCCTAAAATAACGGCCTTTCATTAAAATATTAGCCTTGACAAAACTCTTTACACTTTTTGGTCGCCAGTTCTCGGCCTATAACCTGAGCTGCCAGAATCAATAGTGAACGTGGTCTTCGGGTTCCAGCTGGACTTGCCAATAACAACTCGTCAAGTATAAAGTTGAAAACCATTGTGAGCCAGACAGTGTATCTACTATGTAGCTGTCCTTCTTGGTCAAACTGTTGAACTCTCTATAGTTCACACAGAATCTCGTTGTGCTGACCGGGATTGTCAGTGGTGCCATGGGCTGCTTAATTGCTAGATGACCCTTTATTTTCCCATATCAGTCATAGTCTCCTCGACTTCCGTTCGCCTTGCTAAAGATCTTTGTAGACATCTTTGTTGCTGTCGAATGGACCTGAAGATCTCTATCCAAACCATCCTTGACAATCTTTTCATTCCGACATGGCATTATCACGCTTTCTATCAGAAAGGAAATTCTTTGTTACCAACTCTCAAAATATCCTCCTTTGTGTCAAACGTAAAACCGAATTTTCTCAGGAGGTTAATTCACAAATTAAAGTTGTCAGGAATGTCTGCTACCAACACCACATGACCGCAAATCCGATCTTCATCTTCACCCTTCCACACACTGCTATTGCTTCACCTGTCGCTATTCGGAGTGGGGTAGCCATCAGTAATAACTTTACACCTGTTTGTACAGCGTTGGACGTCTGATGTGGTCCCTGTATCAATAACTAATGGAACTGTTTGACTTTCCAATTTTCTGGACATGGTTCGTCACCTTCCTGGTACACTTGTTGAAGATGTGCATTTCCGTATTTCATTTGCAGGAGAGAGACTAACAGCTGGTAATCGCTTTCCTGGCAATGCAGAATGCTTAACACATCTCCACGCAAAGTTGGAGAAAACTTTTCTTTCCAGTCTCTTTGTTAGACATCGCCGCCGCTTCAAATTGTTTGTACTAGGTGGACCAAGGTAGATATTTTGGTTCACCTATTTCCATCGAATGTAGGAGGTGTTACTTTTATCCCTAATGCAGAATACAAAATCTTTTTCATCCGGTGCTTTGCAATTCTTCTTTGAGGGTTCTAGAATAAATTTTTCAATAATTCTTCCTTGGTCATTCTGGAGTTTTAAAACACTTTTTCCAGTAATTCTTCCTTGAGCCTCCTAGCATTTTCTTCAGACTTTTGGAATTTTTCAGTAATTCTTTTCTTAAGCTTTGTAAAATTTTCTTTGAATTTTTTCGGTAATTCTTTCTTAAGCCTCCTAGATTTTCTTTCATTTTACTTAACAGTAAAATGGAGCCTCTTCTTTAAGCCGGGCTATCAACACACTTTTATTGGCATTTATTTCACATTCTCTTTCTATCAATTCTTTTTTCAAATGTGTTAGTTGTAATTTATTCAATGATTTTGTCGCCATTCTGATTGAATTCGTTGTTGAAATTGTCCGTTAACACTAAGTCTATCTTTGCAGCACTTTATTTATTTATGCTGACTACACTGTAATAATCCTTTAATTAAAACACGTATTTAATGTGAATTGTTTAATAACAGAGGAATATTTACAATAGCTAACTTGTAAACTTATAAAAACTCAAATTATTATCACTAAACGAACTTTAACTAATTTATTTAACATTACGAAAGTATTTATTTTAAACGCACAATTATTTATTTCTGAAGTCTATCGATTATCGATTCTACTTCTTCGTGCGGTCGTGGCATTTGTATGTCACGGTGTAAAATTCTTGAAACATCTGGAACCAGGGCCGGCGTAAGCTTTTGTGGCGCCGAGTTCAAAAATGCACTTGGCCTAAAACAACTTCTAAATAAATTATTTATTATAAAAACATTATTACATATTACAATAGGATCATAGAGAATCATTATAGTTATTTACGAAGTATACGAAATCGCGCATGATCACATTTTTTGAAGCACGAGCGACAAAGGAACGAGTAAATCATTTGCGAATGCTCGAAGATGACTTCGCGCATGATCACATTTTTTGAAGCACGAGCGACAAAGGAACGAGTAATTCATTTGCGAATGCTCGAAGATGACTTCGCGCATCGAGTTTTGTACAAAATTTTTTGAACATAATTAACCAGAATCTGTAATACTGCTTCGAATTCAATGGGAAAATGGCATTTTCTAAATTAAATTTTAGGTATAATTAAAGAATTTACCTATCAAACATCGTTTTGGTTAGGTAGTGGCGTTTTCGTGGAGGTAAGGTTGGTAGCAACCAATTTTGGAAGCTTAGGGACGTTTGCTCCAAAAAATGATGATTCTGAATATGTAAATCATTTTTGTGTCGAACTCCCCAAATTTAGGGATCAAAAGTAAAAAATTCTTAATCTTCATGGAAATGAATAATAAGTATATTAAGTTTCTAATTAGAATTACACAATTTAGTTAGGTTGGATTAGGTTTGGTTTAGGTTAGATACGGTTAAGTTAACTTAGGTTAGGCTGTGAAAAAATTAAATTTGCTATTGCATAGCGTTTTTGGTTAGCTAGTTGTGTTTTTGTGGAGGCTAGGATGGTAGCAATCAATTTTGGAGATTTAGGGGCGTTTGCCCCCAAAAAATGCTGATTCTGAATATGTAAATCGTTTTTGCGGCGAACTTAGGGATCAAAAGTAAACAAATTCTTAATCTTCATGGAAATGAATAACAATTAGGTATATTAAGTTTCTGTGATTGCCAAATTTAGTTAAGTGAGGTTAGGTTTAGATAAAGTTATGTTGGGTTTAGGTTAGGTTAGGTTAAGCTAGGTTAGGTTGAAGAAAAAACTCTAATTTGCTTTTGCATAACGTTTTGATTAGGTAATGGCGTTTTTGTGGAGGTTAAGTTGGTATCAATCAATTTTGAAAGCTTAGAGGCGTTTGGCCCAAAACTGAATTTATTCGAAATCAGCATAAAATTTTCGGGGATAATATAACTAGTGTTATGATTATTATCGGTGATAGCCCGAGTTAAAACCGACGAAAATTGACCGAGTGCGAAGCACGAGTTCAATTTTCTAAAGGTTTTAACGAGTGGTATCATCGTTGATTAATCATAACACGTGTTATATTTGGTGAGAGAATATAATGAACGTTGAAAGAAAATAAACACTGAAACTTTCTGTCACTTTGACAGTAAACAATTTTATTTATTAAAAACAGGTGACAGTCAACATGCGGTGATAGAGTTATCATCGATTTGATAGCCTATTCTGCGAGTTTGTTTTTGTACTTTCACCAATGAAATTAATAAAAAATGTACCATGTGACACGTGAATTATATTCTCGTTAAAATGACACCAATTTGGTCAAAAAATGTTTGGTGGAGAAATTCTTTAACGTTGGTAAAGCTAGAAAGCACTTTACGGCAGAACTGAATGCAAAATATACCATAATTATCGGCTATTTAAATGCTCAATATTTAATTTTTTTGCTTCAATAACTTTTTTTTAATACAAGGTTCTGCTAGCTTTACCGTAAAGTTAGCAGAACTACATAGAAATGTAGAAAAACTGCAATACTCTGGTCCAGGATAATAGCAATAATTATCAGCTATTTAAATGCCCAAGATTTAATTTTTTTGTTGCAGTAACTTTTTTTTTAATATAAGGTTCTGTTAGCTTTACGGTAAAGTTAGCAAAAAACTTAAATTTTGAGCATTTAAATAGCCGATAATTATTGCTATTATCCTGGTCCAGTGTATTGCAATTTTTTTACATTTCTATGTGGTTCCGCTAACTTTACGGTAAAGCTAGCAGAACCTTATATTAAAAAAAAAGTTACTGCAACAAAGAAATTAAATTTTGGGCATTTAAATAGCTGATATAATTATTGCTATTATCCTGGTCCAGAGTATTGCAATTTTTTTACATTTCTATTTGGTTCTGCTAACTTTACGGTAAAGCTAGCAGAACCTAACATTAAAAAAAAAAGTTACTGCAACAAAAAAATTAAATTTTGAGCATTTAAATAGCCGATAATTATTGCTATTATCCTGGTCCAGAGTATTGCAATTTTTTTACATTTCTATGTGGTTCTGCTAACTTTACGGTAAAGCTAGCAGGACCTTATATTAAAAAAAAAGTTACTGCAACAAAAAAATTAAATTTTGAGCATTTAAATAGCCGATCATTATTGCTATTATCCTGTTGAATGGTAGAAGTTTGCGTTCCAGTCGTTAAGTGACACGGAAACGTTGGTGTGACTACAGCAACAGAGAAAGCGCGCGTATATGTAACGCGTCGCCTTATACAGCGCGGGGCCGTTTGAAACGCGGGGCCGGGTTCCAGGGAACGTGTTGAACCCGCCTCTTGCCGGCCCTGTCTGGAACACTGCTCTCTGGATTGTTTAATATATACGCCGTTTCTTTAACGCGTCAGCTATTAGATTTCGACTACTAACCATTACGTAAATACCTCTCGACCTTAGAATATAAAACTGTAGGAAGGAGCATAACTATCCAGCACAATGAGCTTTAAAAGCGACGGATATGACATCACACTGGCCGCCATTAGACACCACCTAAATCTTTCGTTTCAGTAGTTATTCCGACAAATACAAAGAAGGGAATTACTTTTCATAAATACTTATTTGTTTAAAATATTAAATATAAAACTTATATTCTAAGATTAATTTCAAAATACTATGTTTTAAAATTGAGGTTATGTAGTTTATGTGCGCATTTCGAGACAGTGAAAATCGCCAATGGAAATATCTAATTACAAAACCGGAAACACCTACTCCGCCATATTGAGACCCCATCCCGGTCATATGTGGTAGATCATTATGCTCCTTCCTAAAGTTTTATATTCTAAGCTCTCGACATAAAAGGGTTACTTTGAAAAGTTGGCCCACTTATAAAATAAAATTTATTTTCTAATTTAAAATTAAAATTTCTTAATTGTTAGGTAGGTGTGTTTTACTTAATTGTATTCAAGTACATCTAAAAGGTTATCTTAAAGAAAATTTAGTGTAGTACACTTACTGAAGCTCATTATTATTTCAGGAGCAATGATGACGATGGCGATGGCACAGAAGAATCATCATCTTTCATTTATGAGAATAGAAGATTAAAGTATTTGAGTTCTTCACAAGCTGACTTTAATAATACAGAAGATGAGATAGCAGCAGATAATACCATTGCACAGGAAAAATTCATAATGCCATTTATAGTTGATAAAACCAATACTAGTAAGATTAATACGACAACAGAGAAAAATACTTCTTTGAGTATGAAAAATGATAGTAGAAGTTTTAAACAAATAGCATCTACCAGTGGAGATAACAGCGTAATATTAATAGAAAGTTCTGTTAATATGGAGGCGTATTTATCTGATGAAATTGAATCAGATGATGATACTAGAGGCTATTATTCAGCTGAATCTTTAACAAGTAAAACTCAACGTCAATCATTAAAGGAAACTAATTCAACAAATATTTCTGCCACTACAAGCTCAACGTATAGTCCAGGAAGAAACAACGTATCAAATTCAAGCAGCACACAAACAGTTATGAAATCTCCTAAACTTATAAAAGTTTCAGCTGATGATATATCCAATCTTAGTGGTGTAAAAGAATTATTTAAAACTTCCAATCTATCTAAATCTCTGAAAAAAGAGCCATTGAAATTAAATAAAACTCGAGTTAATAAAACATTAAACTACAGTGGTATAAAGCAAATGTTTACTACTCCAAATGTTGCATTAAATACAGAATCGTCTGATTCTAGCGTTGATGAATTATCTGATGTAAATACCGAAATTGCCATTAAATCTACACATAAGAACTTTTCTAAAATTGGAAATGATTCTTTAAGTACAAGTGGTTTAGGAAGAATGTTTAAAACGCCTAAAAAAGTAAATACTCCAAGTGATGATATAGAAAATCTTAGTGGTATGGAAAAGATATTTGAAACCCCAAATAATGACATTTTTGCAAAGAAAATTTTGAAGACTTCAACTGCAATTAAAAATAATTCTTTAATCACAAGCGGTATAGATAGACTCTTTAAAACACCTAAAACAATAAAAACTCCAAAGCACGATCTTACAAATCTTGCTGTTATGGAAGAAACATTTGACACCCCAAATACAGATAATCTTGATACTAACTTATCAGCTAAAAGTGTTTTAAAAGTGAAAGTAATGCAAGCTGACTCTCACGATATATCTGATTTTGGTAAAGGTATGAGGAGAACTTTTAAAACTCCAAAAGCTCCTAACAATGCCTCATTTAACGTTACTGGTATAAACTGCTTGTTTGATAATTTCACTGTTCGGGAAGATTCTCCTACCAAAGACAATTCAGAAAGCATGCAATTTAACTATACTGGTGCCCAAAAACTATTTGATTCACCTAGTTTAGAAAATTCATCCGAGATAAGAAGTGAAAGAAAGATTAGTAAAACTTCTAAACCTAAGATGTTAAGCATTGAGAA
Organism: Agrypnus murinus; assembly: GCA_929113105.1. Taxonomy (NCBI): domain Eukaryota; kingdom Metazoa; phylum Arthropoda; class Insecta; order Coleoptera; family Elateridae; genus Agrypnus; species Agrypnus murinus. Next base: position 39,682,287 of record OV816030.1, read on the forward strand.
ATCTACAAGCAATAACTTGAGTGGAATTGAAGAAATACCAAAATCTCCAAAAAGAAGTTTTGTAAATTCAAACAGAAAAAATACAAGATCTCGAATGGAAGATACAAGTGAATCTTCTAGTGAGAGTGATTATTCTGCAGAAAGAGAAGAAATGGTTATAAAAAATAAAACTCCAACAAGAAGTTCTGCTAGAAGCCGTACTTCATCAGTTCAAAGCAGTCCATCATCAGTTAGAAGAGAAGGAAGAAGGATGAGTGTAGATGAACTGCTAGACTCAATGCTAACTGTTAAAAAACATGATGAACGTCAGGTTATGTTCCCCATTAAAAACACTTTTGAGAAGTGTGATTATACCAACGTAGAAGGTGTTAAACATATGTTTGCAAAGGAAGAAGCTGCCGCTAAGAATGATTGCAATGTTTCTGGTGTTGCAGATATATTTAATGATTCTGAGGACACTTTTACTAGAGTGTTTAATAAAAAGCCAGTTAGAACTTACAGAGGTAAAAGCACTTCGCCAATGAAATCGCAAAATTCTCCAAGTATTAATGTAAGTTCAAGTGTATCATCTCCAGTAATAACTTCAGACACAGTCAACTGGGTACAGCATGTAAATGATCAATGGGATCTACCTGATGCAGCTACACCAAGTAACTCTTCGTTAAATAAAACTGGTCTGGGTAGTGCTAGAAAGGCTAGAAGTTTGCTCAGGGAAAATGTAAAACCTAGAGCTGGTATTAGTACATTTAATTCTTCGACTCCAAAAAGAAATGTTAGTCTACCACAAAGTAAAGAAAATATTTCTCCTGTATCTAAAAACGGAACTTCTATTCACTATGCAGGTCAACAAGAATTTATATCTGATATGGATTGCTACTTTTCGGATGACAATAATTCCAAAATGAACACACAAGGAGCTCCCTATAAAAACGAGACTAACAAATCAATGTTAGAAGGAAGTGATGAAGACACTACTTCAAAGGAATTTACATCTAAATCTCCAGCACGAAAGATCAATATAGATCAAGACAGAAATTGTATGTCAGAGAAAATTGTTTACAAAAGAATTTCCTGCCAAAATCCGAGATATTCAATTGACTTTATGTCTGATACTAATAAACACAAGAAAAATATTTCAACTAAAAGACAATTCTTTCATGAACTTGAAGAAGATAATGAATCTTTAGACATAGACCAATCAAAACAGACTACTGTAGCCCAACCAGAAGCCAGCATTAAAGATTCATTTATAGCAAATGATTCTATTCTGAAGGAAATTACTCCACCCAAATGGGAAAGCTCTAGAAAACTGTCAATCTCTACTACAACTGGTGAAAATATATCAGAATGCAGAAGTTTAAGGAAAAGCATTATTGGAGAAACTCCTGCTAAACATGCAGTTATTGATGATGAGTCTATTGTGCAGTCAGTAAGACGTGGGCATTTAAGTAAAAGCACTACAAAAAAATCTATTTCAAAAGATCAATCTGAAAATGTGGATACTAATTCATCGTATAACACTAGTACAGCACAAGAATCACCTATCCTACGTGGCCGATCAAGCAGAAGTTTGGTTAGAAAGTCTTTTGGCAAAAGCTTGACGTCTCTCAATGAATCCACTTCACAAGAGCAAGCAAACAAAAATACTTACAACTATAGAACAGACGACTTACTTACGGATTCAGTGTATGACGGTTCTACAAAAAAAGAATTGCCATCTAGGCGAGGACGATTGACCAAAAGCTTGACTAGACAATCATCTGGTAAAGAATTGATCTCTGCAGAAGATCAGTTAGATGACGATATGTGCAATATATCAGAAAATATAAATGCTACTTTAGTTGCAGACTTTAAAATGAGTCAAGAATTACCTCGTAAGCGAGGTCGACCTAGTAAGGCCTTGCCCAAAGTATCCACTGACAAGATATCAATACCTGAAGCTGTAGACAATAATGAATCAAAAGACATGATTCCTAAAAATCTTGTAAATGATTTGCCTCGGAAGCGTTTACGTTCAAGCAAAAGCTTAGGCAGACAATCTTCTGGTAAAAACCTATTTTCAGCTGAACAAGATTGCTCGACCAAAGAGCTCTACAATACATCAAAGTATTCAAATGTTAGTGTAGTTTCTAATGTCAGTGTAACACAAGATTCCCCACGAAAACGTGGTCGTCCAAGTAGAGTCCTACCTTCAGAATTTAGTAGCAAAATTTTAACTTCTATGAATGAGTCAATTTCACAAGACACATACGAAGTTGCAAACAATGACGAACCAGAAGACATGATTCTTGTAAATTTTGTAAATGAAGATTCGCCTCAAAATCCTGCACGATCAAGCAAGAGTTTAGGCAGACAATCTTCTGGTAAAAATATAATCTCGGCAGCAAACTCCACATTACGAGATTGTTCAAGCAAAGAGCTCTACAATATATCAAAGTATTCAAATGTTAGTGCAGTTTCTGATGTCAATATAACCCAAGAAACACCACGTAAACGTGGTCGCCCAAGTAAAGTCTCATCTACAGAATCTAATAGCAAAAATTTAACTTCTATGAATGAGTCAACTTTACAAGACACATATGAAGCCGTAGACAGTGATGAACTGGAAGACACGATTTCTGAACATCCTGTAAATGAAAATTCGCCTCAACAGCCTGCACGATCAAGCAAGAGCTTAGGCAGACAATTTGCTGATAAAAGCTTAATCTCAGCAGCAAACTCCACATTACGAGAATGTTCAAGCAAAGAGGTCTACAATACATCAAAGTATTCAAATGTTAGTGCAGTTTCTGATGTCAATATAACCCAAGAATCACCACGAAAACGTGGTCGCCCAAGTAAAGCCTCACCTACAGAATCTATTAGCAAAAATTTAACTTCTATGAATCAGTCAAGTTCACAAGACACATATGAAGCTGCAGACAATGATGAACTGAAAGAAATGATTTCTGAACATCCTGTAAATGAAAATTTGCCTCAAAAGACTGCACGTTCAAGCAAGAGTTTAGGCAGACAATCTTCTGGTAAAAACTTAATCTCAGCAGCAAACTCCACATTACAAGATTGTTCAAGCAAAGAGCTCTACAATACATCAAAGTATTCAAATGTTAGTGCGGTTTCTGATGTCAATATGACCCAAGAAGCACCACGAAAACGTGGTCGGCCAAGTAAAGCTTCACCTACAGAAGCTAATAGCAAAAATTTAACTTCTATGAATGAGTCAACTGTACAAGAGACATACGAAGTTGGAGACAGTGATGAACTGGAAGACATGATTTCTAAACATCTCGTAAACGAAAATTCGCCTCAAAAGCCTGCACGTTCAAGCAAGAGTTTAGGCAGACAATCTTCTGGTAAAAACTTAATCTCAGCAGCAAACTCCACATTACAAGATTGTTCAAGCAAAGAGCTCTACAATATATCAAAGTATTCAAATGTTAGTGCAGTTTCTGATGTCAATATAACCCAAGAAACACCACGTAAACGTGGTCGCCCAAGTAAAGTCTCATCTACAGAATCTAATAGCAAAAATTTAACTTCTATGAATGAGTCAACTTTACAAGACATATATGAAGCTGTAGACAGTGATGAACTGGAAGACACGATTTCTGAACATCCTGTAAATGAAAATTCGCCTCAACAGCCTGCACGATCAAGCAAGAGCTTAGGCAGACAATTTGCTGATAAAAGCTTAATCTCAGCAGCAAACTCCACATTACGAGAATGTTCAAGCAAAGAGGTCTACAATACATCAAAGTATTCAAATGTTAGTGCAGTTTCTGATGTCAATATAACCCAAGAATCACCACGAAAACGTGGTCGCCCAAGTAAAGCCTCACCTACAGAATCTATTAGCAAAAATTTAACTTCTATGAATGAGTCAACTTTACAAGACACATATGAAGCTGCAGACAATGATGAACTGAAAGAAATGATTTCTGAACATCCTGTAAATGAAAATTTGCCTCAAAAGCCTGCACGTTCAAGCAAGAGTTTAGGCAGACAATCTTCTGGTAAAAACTTAATCTCAGCAGCAAACTCCACATTACAAGATTGTTCAAGCAAAGACGTCTACAATACATCAAAGTATTCAAATGTTAGTGCAGTTTCTGATGTCAATATGACCCAAGAATCACCACGAAAACGTGGTCGCCCAAGTAAAGCCTCACCTACAGAATCTAATAGCAAAAATTTAACTTCTATGAATGAGTCAACTGTACAAGAGACATACGAAGTTGGAGACGGTGTTGAACTGGAAGACATGATTTCTAAACATCTCGTAAACGAGAATTCGCCTCAAAAGCCTGCACGTTCAAGCAAGAGTTTAGGCAGACAATCTTCTGGTAAAAACTTAATCTCAGCAGCAAACTCCACATTACAAGATTGTTCAAGCAAAGACGTCTACAATACATCAAAGTATTCAAATGTTAGTGCAGTTTCTGATGTCAATATGACCCAAGAATCACCACGAAAACGTGGTCGCCCAAGTAAAGCCTCACCTACAGAATCTAATAGCAAAAATTTAACTTCTATGAATGAGTCAACTTTACAAGACACTTACGAAGGTGCAGGCAGTGATGAACTGGAAGAAATGATTTCTGAACATCCTGTAAATGAAGATTCGCCTCAACAGCCTGCACGATCAAGCAAGAGTTTAGGCAGACAACCTGCTGATAAAAGCTTAATCTTGGCGGCAAACTCCACATTACGAGAATGTTCAAGCAAAGAGCTCTACAATACATCAAAGTATTCAAATGTTAGTGCAGTTTCTGATGTTAATATAACCCAAGAATTACCACGAAAGCGTGGTCGCCCAAGTCAAGCCTCTCCTACAGAATCTAACAGCAAAAATTTAACTTCTATGAATGAGTCAACTTTACAAGAGACATACGAAGTTGGAGACAGTGATGAACTGGAAGACATGATTTCTAAACATCTCGTAAACGAAAATTCGCCTCAAAAGCCTGCACGATCAAGCAAGAGTTTAGGCAGACAATCTTCTGGTAAAAACTTAATCTCAGCAGCAAACTCCACATTACGAGATTGTTCAAGCAAAGAGGTCTACAATACATCAAAGTATTCAAATGTTAGTGCAGTTTCTGATGTCAATATAACCCAAGAATCACCACGAAAACGTGGTCGCCCAAGTAAAGCCTCGCCTACAGAATCTAATAGCAAAAATTTAACTTCTATGAATGAGTCAACTTTACAAGACACATACGAAGCTGTAGACAGTGATGAACTGGAAGAAATGATTTCTGAACATCCTGTAAATGAAGATTCTCCTCAACAGCCTGCACGATCAAGCAAGAGTTTAGGCAGACAACCTGCTGATAAAAGCTTAATCTTGGCGGCAAACTCCACATTACGAGAATGTTCAAGCAAAGAGCTCTACAATACATCAAAGTATTCAAATGTTAGTGCAGTTTCTGATGTTAATATAACCCAAGAATCACTACGAAAGCGTGGTCGCCCAAGTCAAGCCTCTCCTACAGAATCTAACAGCAAAAGTTTAACTTCTATGAATGAGTCAACTTTACAAGAGACATACGAAGTTGGAGACAGTGATGAACTGGAAGACATGATTTCTAAACATCTCGTAAACGAAAATTCGCCTCAAAAGCCTGCACGATCAAGCAAGAGTTTAGGCAGACAATCTTCTGGTAAAAACTTAATCTCAGCAGCAAACTCCACATTACGAGATTGTTTAAGCAAAGAGGTCTACAATACATCAAAGTATTCAAATGTTAGTGCAGTTTCTGATGTCAATATAACCCAAGAATCACCACGAAAACGTGGTCGCCCAAGTAAAGGCTCGCCTACAGAATCTAATACCAAAAATTTAACTTCTATGAATGAGTCAACTTTACAAGACACATACGAAGCTGCAGAGAGTGATGAACTGGAAGAAATGATTTCTGAACATCCTGTAAATGAAGATTCGCCTCAACAGCCTGCACGTCCAAGCAAGAGTTTAGGCAGACAATCTTCTGGTAAAAACTTAATCTCAGCAGCAAACTCCACATTACAAGAATGTTCAAGCAAAGAGCTCTACAATACATCAAAGTATTCAAATGTTAGTGCAGTTTCTGAGGTCAATATAACCCAAGAATCACCACGAAAACGTGGTCGCCCAAGTCAAGCCTCACCTACAGAATCTAACAGCAAAAATTTAACTTCTATGAATGAGTCAACTTTACAAGACACATACGAAGTTGGAGACAGTGATGAACTGGAAGACATGATTTCTAAACATCTCGTAAACGAAAATTCGCTTCAAAAGCCTGCACGTTCAAGCAAGAGTTTAGGCAGACAATCTTCTGGTAAAAACTTAATCTCAGCAGCAAACTCCACCTTACGAGATTGTTCAAGCAAAGACGTCTACAATACATCAAAGTATTCAAATGTTACTGCAGTTTCTGACGTCACTATAACACAAGAATCACCACGAAAACGTGGTCGCCCAAGTAAAGCTTCACCTACAGAATCTAATAGCAAAAATTTAACTTCTATGAATGAGTCAACTTTACAAGACACATACGAAGCTGCAGAGAGTGATGAACTGGAAGAAATGATTTCTGAACATCCTGTAAATGAAGATTCGCCTCAACAGCCTGCACGTCCAAGCAAGATTTTAGGCAGACTATCTTCTGGTAAAAACTTAATCTCAGCAGCAAACTCCACATTACAAGAATGTTCAAGCAAAGAGCTCTACAATACATCAAAGTATTCAAATGTTAGTGCAGTTTCTGAGGTCAATATAACCCAAGAATCACCACGAAAACGTGGTCGCCCAAGTCAAGCCTCACCTACAGAATCTAACAGCAAAAATTTAACTTCTATGAATGAGTCAACTTTACAAGACACATACGAAGTTGGAGACAGTGATGAACTGGAAGAAATGATTGCTGAACATCCTGTAAATGAAGATTCGCCTCAACAGCCTGCACGATCAAGCAAGAGTTTAGGCAGACAATCTTCTGGTAAAAACTTAATCTCAGCAGCAAACTCCACATTACCAGATTGTTCAAGCAAAGAGCTCTACAATACATCAAAGGATTCAAATGTTAGTGCAGTTTCGGAGGTCAGTATAACCCAAGAATCACCACGAAAACGTGGTCGCCCAAGTAAAGCCACACCTACAGAATCTAATAGGAAAAATTTAACTTCTATGAATGAGTCAACTTTACAAGACACATACGAAGGTGCAGACAGTTATGAACTGGTAGACATGATTTCTGAACATCCTGTAAATGAAAATTCGCCTCAAAAGCCTGCACGTTCTAGCAAGAGTTTAGGCAGACAATCTTCTGGTAAAAACTTAATCTCAGCAGCAAACTCCACATTACGAGAATGTTCAAGCAAAGAGCTCTACAATACATCAAAGTATTCAAATGTTAGTGCAGTTTCTGATGTCAATATAACCCAAGAATCACCACGAAAACGTGATCGCTCAAGTAAAGCCTCACCTACAGAATCTAATAGTAAAAATTTAACTTCTATGAATGTGTCAACTTTACAAGCCACATACGAAACCGCAGACAGTTATGAACTGGAAGATATGATTTCTGAACATCCTGTAAATGAAAATTCGCCTCAACAGCCTGCACGATCAAGCAAGAGTTTAGGCAGACAATCTCCTGGTAAAAACTTAATCTCGGCAGCAAACTCCACATTACGAGAATGTTCAAGCAAAGAGGTCTACAATACATCAAAGTATTCAAATGTTATTGCAGTTTCTGAGGTCAATATAACCCAAGAATCACCACGAAAACGTGGTCGTCCAAGTAAAGCCTCGCCTACAGAATCTAATAGCAAAGATTTAACTTCTATGAATGAGTCAACTTCACAAGACACATACGAAGTTGCAATCAATAATGAACCAGACATGAGTCATGAAAATTGTGTAAATGATGATTTGCCTCAACAACCTGTACGATCAAGCAAGAGTTTAGGTAGACAATCTTCTGGCAAAAACTTAATCTCAGCAGCAAACTCTACATTACAAGATTGTTCAAGCAAAGAGCTCTACAATACATCAACGTATTCAAATGTTGGTGTAGTTTCTGAGGTCAATATAACCCAAGAATCACCACGAAAACGTGGTGGCTCACGTAAAGCCTCACCTATAGATTCTAATAGCAAAAATTTAACTTCTATGAATCAGTCAAGTTCACAAGACACATATGAAGCTGCAGAAGGTGATGAACTGGAAGACATGATTTCTGAACACCCTGTAAATGAAGAATTGTCTCAAAAGTTTGTTGGACAGTCACACAGAAGTTTAGGCAGGCAATCTTCTGGTAAAAACTTAATCTCAGCGGAAGAGTTTACATTACAGAATTGCTCAAGCAAAGAGCTCTACAATACATCAAAGTGTTCAAATGTTAGTTCAGCTCCTTATGTCAGTGTAACTCAAGAATCGCCACGAAAATGTGGTCGCCCAAGTAAAGCTTCGCCTACAAAATCTAATAGTAGAATTGTTACTTCTATGAATGAGTCACCTTCACAAGATGCATATAAAGCTGTAGACAATAGCGAACCAGAAAATGCGATTCCTGAAAATCTTGTAAATGAAGACTCCTCTGAAAAGCTTGAACGATTAAGCAAAAGTGTAGGCAGAAAATCTTCTGGCAAAAATCTGACATTTGTTGAAGAATCGACCTTTCAAGATTGCTCAAGCAGAGCTGCTTACCAAGGTAAGGAAATTATCAGTCGTGAATGATTCTTTTCTTATTTTATCGTTCGCAAACGAATTTTATGTTTTACAATTTATTCTTTTTAAGAATGAATTTTATTGGAGGCACTTTTCTTCACTCGCTAATGAATGCAAAATCCGCTGTTTCAAAAGATTTCATTCGTGAATGAATATGAGTTGAAATGAATCATTCGTTATAATTACAAAAGTTGTGGGATTTTTCTTTTTGAACTGCCTGAATTTACCTTCAGATATCATCGCAAAGTTAGAAAAAAAATAACTTAGTTTTTAAATGGAACACCCTGAATCTTTATTTTATTTTAACTCCCCACTTTTTCCCATATTCAAAAATATATATACAGTAAGTGTGCGGTTATAATGAACAGCTACTGGTCAGCATAGAATGTTCATTATAGTCGAGGTGTATTACATCAAACAAAGCAATAAATTAAAAAGTTTAAAATTTATACAAGCTAAGAACATATTGTTCAGTGAAAAAGTTGGGTAAATATAAATATTATAATCTATATATTTAAAACGCAAGGCTCAATTTTGTTCCAGTTTGTTTGAGAATTCTACTGGGCTGATTTACGTGATTCTTTTTTATATTGCAGCTTAAGTTTTATATTTTGAAATACATCTAAAACATTCATTTGAATATGCACAAGAACAACCATCCACTTGCAGTGCCCTCTCAGTTGTCAGTGTGTTGAATTTGCATCTATTCACAATTATAAGTGTTGAGTTTGCTGCAACTGACCACTTGCATCATTAAAGTGTGGAACTTTTGATTTGTCATTAGGTTAAGTAGACAAACCCGCATAGTTGAAAACCATGGAAAGCAGTCTAATTATACAAATATTAGGTGATGGTAATCACAATTCAAAACAATTTTTTAACATTGGATTCGTGTTCAAAAACTATAGGATACACATTTTCATGTCAAAACATTTGAAAATAAGAATGTTACGTTCAAAAGTCTCAAAAAGTAAGATTTCCTATATTAAATCCCGTTTAAATTTCAACTCCTCATTGGCACTGGTTACCAATTATCCTAAGCGGTTATAATTTTGCACAGCTCATTTTTTTGCATTCTAAACAGATCTATTTAAGGGGGGAACAGAAAAATTTTAACTTTCGATTTTTAACGTCCATCCTAATATTGACTCAAGCAAAAATCATAAAAAGACTTTTAAAAATATTTCAACTTTAATACTTTAGCTATAGTCTATGGCATTAGTGAAATGACATAAAATTTAAGTATGCAAAAATAGACGGGCTGTTTGTTTCATTCAAAAACCAAAATTTGGGGTCATTTCAATCGAAGCTGGAAGACGGCCATCTTGGACCTGTATGTCAAAAAATCAGCTAATATATAACTCAACTATAGAAATGTAAAATGCCGGGTATCCCATTATATTGTTCCCTATTTTAACTGCTTATAACTTCTAAACGGCTCAAGATAGAAAATGTGCGGTTTTCACTGAAATGTTTCAAATTAGCACAAGTTTTGTTTGGATACATTCAATTTTTTCTGTCAGTTTCGATTACGTGACAACAGAAATGGCGGTTTTTTGACAATCTGTTTGTTGGCTTTTTTAACCCTTATGTCAACATATAGGCCTGGCCAGACCTATAACTAACTACAACGTTAAATAAATATAATTTTTATTTTGAATTTGAAGCTAATATTATATTACATCCTCAACAAGACTGTTAGGAAACGTATAAAACACAGAAACTGAAAATAAGATTTTTGCTTTGTATTTTAGGAGGGAATTCCCATTTTACTACCTCTAACGTATAACACAGGTCTGCACAGACCTATGTGTAAATGCATGTAAATACCCAAACTTTTCCGTTATCAGTTGCAATTAGGTCTGTGCATGATTATCGATTAATTGATTAATAATCGATTAATCGTACCTTCGATTAATTTTTTAAATAATCGACTAATCGATTAATCGATCATTCGATGAATCGATTAAATCGATTAATCGAGTTAAGCGATCGATCAGGTTAATGCCGCTTCTCGAGTGAGGTCTAGTTGCAAAATCTGCTATACAAATGAAAAACTACGATGCAAAACGAGGTTTCGCTGTATAACTTGCAATTAACCTGTTTGCTTGCAACACAGCCAGGATTTACACAAATGTCATAAGTGCATCTATACCCGCCAGGACAAAGGAATCATTAATATTGATTAAAATTTAATTCAATAAACTTGTTTTAAATTCTTAAATATACAAAGTATATTATCTTATTCCTTAAAATGCCGTTTTATTTCAATATCCTTGATATTTTATATGAAAAATTTACAGGTCTAGTCAGACCTATGTTGTTGGTTCTTGTTAGTGTAAACCGTTGTTGACATAAGGGTTAATGGAACATCCAGTATATTTTTTGGAATCCTGACCGTCCTTCGGCTGTTCAGTGGTTTAAAGTTTTTTATAATCAGCTTAGAAATTAGAGTAATTGATTTATAAAGAGAAGCTTGCAAATATAAGAACAATAATTTATTTTAAACAAAGTAGTCTCTGAAACAAAAAGGTATATGTAGTTAATTAATTAAATGTTCAGTATCTCTTCCTTCTTCATGTACGCATTTGTTCCAACGTAAATATAAATTAGTAAAGGCCTTGTCAAGCATTTCTTCAGTAATGCTGTCAAATGCCTGGCGAATGTTATTCCTCAGCTCATTCACATTGTGTGATGCAGGATTATAAGCTAGTGATTTTATGTATCTCCATACAAAAAAATCGGGAACTGTTAAATCAGGTGAATTGGTAGCCCACTGTACTGGGCCAACCCTGCCAATCGAGTTGTCGCCAAATTTATTGGAAACACAGTTTCTAGCTACTAAGGAATAATGAGGGAATGCCCCATCTTGTTGATAATACGTTTCATTTCTGTTACCATTTAATTGCATGTCTTGGTCTAACTGTGGATAAAAAAATAATTCTAACATGTCTGTATAGTTATTGCCACGTATTGTGCTTTCGGCAAAGAAAAATTATCCGTATATTTTGTTTTTGCTAACAGCACACCAAACATTTATCTTCGGTGAATCGCTTTCATGTTCGTGGAAATCGTGAGGGTTTTCTTCCACCCAACTTTTGCATTTATGTGTATTAACAGCTCTATTCAGATGAAAACTGGCTTCATGGGACATTATTAAATTGCAGTCTGGTACATTTCTTATAAGATCCATTAATGTCTCACACATAAAAACGTGTTTTTCATAGTCTCTATTCAATTTCTGATGTGTTTGAATTTTATATGGTTTTAATTTTAGCGCTTTCATAATTCTATAGACTTTTGACTTGCTCATGTTGAAGTTAGAAGCAATTTTTCTAATGGATGATTTTGGAGATCTCACAATAAACTATTATCCATCTACAGTGTCATTTAAAACATCATTATTAGCTGCGTTTCTTTTCTTGCGAGATAGTGATCCATAGTTTTTAAAATTATGGAACCAGGTTCTAATTAATGGTGAAGTTGGCGGTTGTTTATTAAAATTTCTTAAAAAAAAGTCTTTTAGATAAAGTCACTGATCTTGTTTCGGCAAAATAAATCACCAAAAAAGCCCAACCCACTGGGTTTTTTCGGGTTTTTTGGGTTTTTTATATTCAGGAATTAAATTCATTTGTAGAAATTTTAATTTTAATCTATTACTTCTGTATTTATATAGTTTATATGTTTGATGTGTTTATTGTGTGCATCAATATCACATGAAATCTCATATTTAAATTAAAAGTATATTTAAAAGTAGTTGTTAAAAGGATTCGAAATTAATCACATTTTGTAACACTAATTTTAACATGACAAATAGCATTTCATCTTAAATCATATGTCGAACTTATTTCAAATTCATGATCTGCGTCAGCAATTGTTCAGCTAGTTCCGCATCCATTGAAAGGATATTTTCTACGTTTGGAGTTGTATGGACGGAACTACGTAACCAGCTAAGTTTAGAAAAGGTTGAAAAGTTGGTAAAAGTATACCGTTTTTTGCGACTGAAAGATGACGATAAGTAGGCTGATTGTGTAACATTGGGATTCGGACCGTATTGTGATAATTTAAGATCAATGTTTTGTAAAGAGATTAAGAGATTATGTTGTAAAGAAACTACGCGCGGTTACGTTGTAAAGTTCATAAAATATATTTATCTACCTTTATACGACTCTGTTTTTTATACACACCTAGGATAAAATAAAGTGGGTAAAACTGGGTTTTTTTAAGTGGGTTTTACCCAAAAAAACCCACGTGGGTTTTTTTTGGGTGGGTAAAATATGAACAACCCTGCCACATTTGCCTTTTCTATGTCTGAAAACACCATTTTCAATTACAAACATTAAATGACAATGTCGGAAAATGTGCAAACTAATAAATTTGACATTTACATGAAATTTCCAACGTCTACTTTGTTTAAAATAAATTACACAGGTCTACAAAAAAAGTTTTTTTGAAAGATGTTTTAATTTCTGCAACTAATTTTATACAATTTTGGAACCCTGATGAATTTCTTTTTCATTTTTATGTATCACGTAAGGTTTTTTTACAAATTACAAAAAAAAAAAACATACACATAATGTATATTTAGTGCATAAAATAAAAATGAAGGTATATTTCCAAAAATATAACATATGTGATTTTGTTTTCTGTCAAACTTAATATCTTTTACGTTTTGTATGAAAACTGCACTTAGTAGCTTTTTTGTTGTGTTTTTTCTAGATTATCGTGTTGTAACATCCAGCAATAGTCTGCCATCATTGCTCTACCTTGATAACGTCGTTCCATTTTCCGTATATCCTGGTGAAACCTTTCACCCTGTTCTTCACTCACTGCACCGAGATTTTCAGGGAACTGATCCAAATGTGAGAATAGGAAATGTACTTTTAAACTCATATTGCAGCCCAAGTGCTGAAACTTCTTTAACATGTTGTTGACAACATTTTCGTAGTTGGGGTCCTTATGATTCCCCAAAAACTTTTCAATAACTTCTTTAAACGCAACCTATGCATCTTTTTCAACAGTGTTTATACAATTGAGAAAATGCTCATCTTTACAAAGCGATCTTCATTAAGCCTAATTTAATATGTAGAGGGGGTAAAAGGACTTTTGTAGGATCGACCAATTTAGTATGTTGTATGTTTTTTGCACCTGGGACGAGATCTTTTCGAAGAGGCCACTGTTTTACAGTCCTCTTGCATGGCTATCCCATTCACAGATAAAACAGGGGCACTTTGTAAATCCTGATTGCTGACCAAGAAGCATACAAAGCACCTTTAGATCTCCGCAAAGCATTCAATTATGTTCCACATACTTGATTTTCTTTAAAACAAGCTCCAAGTCCTCATAGATCTCTTTAAGGTGTGCCGAATGTGCGACAGGAATGGGGCTCAACACAGTACCATTATGTAGTAACACACTTTTTAAGATTCTTTTGCTTGAATCAATGAAAAGACACCATTCTTCTTTGTCATACGAAGCAGCTCCCAACTTTGTAACTAAAGCAGGAATGTTGTTACAATATACTAAAGATCCATCTGAACTGAAATAAGGGCTTAAGTCTTTTTCTCGATTTCTATAGAAACTGGTTGATGTTCCAGGATCCAACAAATTTTTCTCACGAAGTCTGCATGCCAACAACTCTTGACACGTCTTTCGGAAGATGTAGATCTCTTATTAAATCACTCAGTTCATTTTGAGTAAACAGTTCTGGTTTATCACATTCTTCTGGATTAAAGTCTACGTCATTAGAATCATATGGGTCCTCAACGGAGTCGGATGAAACTATAGCTTCAACTTGGTGGAACAGGTACCGGCACGTCAGATTCGTGCGGCACAGGTCTGATAGCAGAACTGACGGGATATGTTATATTTCTCTTATTCTTAGCATTAAAACCTTTTATATTGCAAGAACAAAAATAACAATCATTACTATGGTCTTTTGGTTCACGCCATACCATGGGTATTCCGAAACTTAATAATTTTTTTCTACCTTTTGTCCAGTTTCGCAAGGCTTCTACACAAACCCTGCACACAATGTGTGGTGCCCATGATTTATCTTGGTCACCAAGTTTTGTGCTAAAATAAGCACAATATGCTGATTTTACAAATGCAGTTATATGTTGTCTTTCTTTAGTTATCACAAAACTTCCGCAAATGTAGCAAAAACAGTTGGGATCATTTATACAATGCCGTCTTTGGCGTCTTTCCATTATTTAAATTAACAAAACACGAACAAACATCTACGAAAATACAAAAATCGATACGCACAGTAGTAAACCCAAATGGAGACTAAAGACATGTGTCGACGTGTTGTAAGATCAGTGGGAATATAATACAATGTTGCCAGTTTAACTTTTTATAATAGCATTTTACTATCAACATCATTGTCAAATTTAGGCATGAATATTTTCCACCTTTGTTTTAATTTCTTGAATTAGCTGAATCTTAACAAGCACACGTTTTGTAAAAAATCCTGACGTGATGGAAAAGAAAGGATGTTATTATCGAAATCAGGAGATCTAAATCATTCAAGAAAAGGTATTAATATCTAAACATCAAATTTGTTGTAGACCTGTATTATTGTCACAGATAAACGTACAGATGCACAGCCAAATGGGAGAAAATAAGCTTGCTTATTTAATTACAGTATTTTTCAACAGAGCGCGCTACATATAGAATTTAAGAGAAATTTACAGAAGGAAATAGGTTTTGCACGATCGAACATTTTAATCTTAACCACGCCTGTGACGCAGTGACGTATAGAGAGGAAAAAAGTTTGAGACAATTTGTTTAAATGCAATTTGGAATAACGTGGAACCTACGTAATAAATTTATTCATTATAACCCTTTAATTAATTAATAAGATTGTTCTTCATTTCATCATTCTTGTCAACTTTATAATTTAACTGCAAAGTATTTATTATGGTTAATAAATGCAATAATATTGTTGCAAATTACATCAAACATATATAATATATGCTATGCTAATATGCTGATAATTCTTGTTACATCAAAATAAAATAAATCATATATAGTCGGAGAGCAGACCCTCTGAATTTGACACCTTCTATACAACTCACGAACACTAACCTAAAAAATAGGTAATCTAATGTAAAATGATCTGCTGGATTTGATTTTTTAGTTCGCCCATTGATTTGAGATTGCCAAAACGGCCGAATTGCCAATTTAAGAAAAAAATTACAAATTACGTGTGTTGAGTTGTAGTTTGCTTGTAAGTAAGATATTTTGAATGTTTTCAAAGTTGGCGCATTTTAGAAGCGTCACGACAAGTTGTATTGAGTGGAACCTATGTAATAAATAAATTCATTACAACCTTTCTAATTAATTTTTTTGTTAAATATTTTGAAAAATTGATATTAATTAACACCAAAATTAAATTATTATAATTTTATATACGTAGTTATTACAGTTGATGACAAAGATTGATTTCTTATTACCAGTTAACTCCAAACTTAATTAAGATTATTTTAAGTATATATAATTTTCATCAAGTTAACTACAAAGTATTTATTATGGTTAATAAATGCAAAAATATGTTACAATTAACATAAAATTATTCAAATTTACCATTGTCATATTGTGGTGATATTTTTCAGTGTGGAGGTGATTTTAAAACTGAATAAAAACTATAAAGTTATGCTCATAATTCTTGATACAACAAAATAAAACCAATAAGATATGTTCGAGTTGTTTTATTAAAAATATATAATTTTTGTGAAACTGTACGCGAAGTAAACACAATACAGGCCGCGAAATCCAATTTCCAAGTAACTTACAATTAGTACCATAGTTCAGGTAATAACGTTTTGAAAAGAAAAAAAATTGGGAAAAGCTGAAAATTGGTATATACGCTTAAAATGTGGTGCTGAGAAACGTATCACAACTCCTCATGCGTGGGTGATCAAGGTCTTTTGATGCATGCATAATTCTATCTAAAGCACTAGGTATACATACACATGAATGGACCTTGGTGGGTCATGAGCCGGCTGCGCCATCTTGGAAAAATGGCGGACAAAATGTAGCTGACAAGATTCCCCACAATTTAATTTTTTATCGAACCTCGTACCTTCAATAGTTTCTGAGATAGAATTTTTTTTAAGCAACTGTCATTTTTTGACATTCCGAAAAGTGCCGTTTTTTTCGCGTTTTTCGTAAATATTTCAAATTTCGCTACTCCTACGTACAAAATGGATTTTATAAACGTTAACGAGAATTAAATTTCCTACAAAAAAGTTGGTTATTGAATGTCGCGCAGCTATTTTTGGATATATGATTTTGTAATAGCATATTAAGTATCAAGAACAGTAAGGACAGTTTTCCGATCGACGACAATGTTTGGCGACTTCGCTTCGCTCAGTCGCCAATATTGGAGGAGATCGGTAAACTCCTTACTGTTTGAGATGCTTATACTATTTTTTGTACGACCATTATTAATACAAAGGTATTAACTAAGGAAATATCCCCGAAAAAAATAGATTTAAGATAATTTATTTTTGCCCTGTATATCCACCAAACATTAAGTAGGTTTTGTCGTTACCATGGATACGTTTGTAATTACTATTATTTTTGAATGTCACGATATTTGTCAAACTCGTGAGAATGAGTGAATCTGAAAACGAATATAATTGGGATATTGAAGAGGCCTGAGCAAATTTAAATAAACAACATACATTTTTTTAAATAGTCCAATTATTTAGAAAATAAATGATTTCTTGCGAAACAGACATCTAAAGATCATGCAGTTATTTTATAAATTACATATAATTTACTTACCGTTCTGTCAAAAACAGAACGGTAAGTAATTACTTACCGACGTGTTTTTGTTTAGCAACCAGTAAATAACCTACTGTTCTAAAACCAAGTATGGTAAACAATCCGAAATAGCATGGTCGTACAAAAAGAAAATTGTTATCACGAATGTTATGAGAATTACATATTTTGACCACTAGTAAATAAAAAACGGTTAGTCCGACATGGCTAATTCCATGCCAAATCACATAATTTAAAAACGTATCTCAGATTTTGTTCAATTTTTTCCTTGCATTGATACATACGAAATTATATTAAATTAATTTTTTCAGATTTTTTGAATGAAAATAGCCGAAGTAGAAATTTCGAAGAACATCATCTTACCAAAATTGTCATAACTCTTGTTTTATTTCTTGAGTTATCTGGCTCATCCAGGTGTCAGATTCAAGCTAGTTTCTAGATCTTTCAGAGAGGCTGATATTTTTGTACTCTGCAAAGTCGTTGCATGTTTCTTGATATAATCTGAAAGATCCAAGAACTAGCTTTAATCTGACACCTGGACGAGCCAGATAACACAAAAAATAAGAGATATGACAAGGATATAACAAATTTAATTAGATGATGTAGAATGTCGGATAGCAGAATTTTCAAAAAAATTCTGAGACATTGAAGCACATGGCTTTACTTGAATTGGCATGAAATTAGCCGAATGAAAAAACATATAGATTGAGAAAGTAGTTTATGCTTAGAATATAAAACTATAGAAAGGAACATAATCATCTACAATATACGACCAAGATGGGGTCTCAATATGGCGAAGTAGGTGTTTCCGGTTTTGTAATGAGATATTTCATTGGCGGTTCTCACTGTCTCGAAATGTGCACATAAACTACATAACCTCAATTTTAAAACCTAATATCTTATATACTAATTCATGAAGACAAAGCTACCGGTCCCTTTTTCTCGGCTCCCAGACCACTTTGAAAGCTGTGGGTGGTCTTATTTTGAAGCTAAGAACCGCCTGGCGTCACGGATCGGGTTTTTGTCGTTTTTTTAAATTCATAAGTGGGAGGAGGAGACGGAAGGAGACATTAAAAGTTTTGCTCTTTCAAGGACAGTTTGGTGCCGCGCGTTAGTCATCATTCCGACCTTATCGGCGGCGATTTCCACCGTAGTTGGAATTAAATATTTTGGAATAGTTACTATATTTACGTACTTCCAGTAACGTACAACATGTTTCTTGATTTGTAGTAAATAAATTCAACAAACATTATAAAATGAATTAAACTGTCGGTCTTTAAAAGCAATGGAATTTGTATCTATTTTTTACGGTTGCACATAAAAAGATGTGTATACCTTGTTCGCGAAATTCTTTAGCGCCCTCGAGATTATCCTGGCTTCGGCTACAATTATTCTCTCAGTACTAAAAAGAGATTTCGCGATCTTGGTATACAAATACTTAACTATTTTAAAACAAGAATGGAATCATAAGATTTATAAATGTTTGACAACTTTTAACTTATGTCTTGTTTTACTGTTAACTTTTTTAACACGTCTAGATTCACAAAGAGAATCTTTCAATAACTTAACTTTAATTAATAACTTAAGTAAATATATACGATGTTCAATACATTGATTCACAAACCAGCTTGGAAAATGAAGATCGGTTTTCGACTTTATATGATTAAAGAGTAAAATTGACAATTGTTTTTTATGTTTAATTGTTTCATATATCTCAACATAGCCGCTTAGTTGGAATTCGACAATTGAAGTGAATAATTCTGATGGAAGACACAAGTGGCCAGTAGTGTAATCCCTGTTGAGTATTAATAAGTCTGATTCTTGTTTTGTTTATTGTTTCCAGCCTTATTTTGTATCTACCTTAGCGACGTGTTTGTTTATAATTATATTACCTTTGATAATGACAGCATAGCTGTCGAAACAATATTGTCAGGTATATTTTAATAAAACTGTGAAACTTTTAATAATCTTTATTTATTTCCTGATTCTTGTTGTTCGTCTTTATCTCTTATATTAGTCAAAATGCAATTTTCACATGGAAATGCTTTAAGGCATTTAGTTATTAGGTATCCAGCATAATAGGAAATCGAACACAGTTCTATAATAGAAACCTCACTATGTAAATCTAAATCGTCTTCTACTTCATTTATTACACACTCAACACTTAGATCTGATTGATTGGTTTTAGATGTGGAAGGCATATTTAAATTATCACTGACTTTTTGGGATTTCAAATAATTTGTAATTGTTAAAAGAGATTCTCCGTCGTTTTGACAATTTCCTTCAGTCCAGCTTTGATCTATCCTGTGAAAGACAATGTTCTCTAGCCTATGCCTAAATTGTTGGGCAGTAGGGTACATATTGAAACTGCCAGCACCACGAATTGTACTAAATAAATTTTCCAAACAATCTTGCGTTAACTTATTTGTTCGTAAAAAAGGAACCTCTACATTTTTTAACTCTTGCCACATCATAATAATAGCGTTAATAGTTTGCTGAAGTCCGGTAAAACATGGTGGTACTTTGTGTTTTCTATTGTCTAGTGTTATAACCTCCCAAGTCTCAATCCATTTAACGAAATAGTTTAGATCCTCTATTAATGTACTGCTTTCGCTAATTGCACAATTGTAAGGATTTGACGTTGATTGAAATCTACTATTTAGAATGTCTATTAATCGATTCACTTTTTCAATAAAATCAACAGTATGCGAAGCACCTGGATCAATCAATTTGCAATCTATGGCTGTTTTAATACCGGATGCTGTTCTATGGCTAAACACCTGCATTGCTAAGTGAGCGGACTTTTTTGAAAATTGTTAGGTCTAATATGTGCATCCGTCAAATGGCCTAAGAACTTTGCACGTTTTAATTTGATGTCAATAGCAAATGTATCGGCTATGTGCTTAAAAGATACTTTGTTATTTTCAACAAGAAAGTCGGCTTCAAGTAAACGATTTCTTATGCTTTTAATAAGATGTACGAAGTCAAAGAGGGCATATATTTTTTTATCTGAGATAGCGAAATACGGTTTTTCCTGAGAAGCGCCTAACATTCTCATGAGGCTTTGGTTTGTACTTCCTTGGTCGCATACAATAGACTTAACATCGAAACCTGAATTATTTACAATTTCAATACATTTTGGAACAAGGTTGACTAAACTATCAGCTTTAACAGAATTATTAGATAGAAAATAAAACAAAGGTAATTTAAAATCTTTAACTATGCCTCGCATCATAAAAACCAATGCTTCCTTGGCATAATTCGGGTTTCTGCCCAAATGTCCCATATCTTCATATCCTTCAATAATATCTAGACTTGGACAGTACTGAACGTATTTATGCAGACTCATTTTGTCAAAAACTAAATTACAACATTTTTCGGAGTTTAAATGAAAAGAATTACTTTTATATTTCAAAGCGTCAATTAAATGTGTGTTAAACCCTGTAGTAAAGTTAGGAATATTTGACCATAAACGAATAGAACTTTCAGATGGTAAATTCATCTGCTTATGATTTTTTAAATATCTGTAGCCACCAGGTGCACGATAATGTAAATCTAACGAAAATTTTTTCTCATCTTCTTCCCAAAGTGAGTTCTTTTTGTGTAGGAGTTGCATTTTGCAAAATGTCTTTGCGCTTTGCGATATATCTGATGAATCGATGGAATCTTTTAAATTTTTCTCTTTCAGTTTCTTTTGTAAACGTTTCATTTTTTCATTTTTTGATTTTAGTTGGCTCAATAATTTTGTATGCGCTTGTTTTAGTTTTAAATACTTTTTTCGCCACAGATCACTATTGCCTTGTTTTTTATGTTTATTTTTACTCAATTTACTTTTAGTCGGTGTATTAAACGGCGATGAGTTTACATTCATAAGTCCCGTCTCTGAACGATCGGGTGAAACACAGATAGAAGCATCAGGTTTTTTTGGAAAAAAAGCTGAAAATTTACTGTAAGTTTTAACAGGATCTGCCCGGCTACAACTTGGCTGATGTAGGGATAAATTAGATGTCTCAGCTATTTTATTTTCTGCAGTTGGTATTGCATTTGAGATGAGCCTTTTTTTTCGTTTTCAGTTATAACAAATTGGGAAACATCAAAATGTTCTTCGCATATAACTCTATAGCGAAGTTTTTCGTATGGCAATCCAACTAATTCAATCTTTCCGGAAAACTGAATCCATTTTTCTCTTTGCATGTCATTTTTTGGAAAGAAGAAATAATTCAAATTTGGGAAAAACCGGTTAGACTTTTCACAACCTTTCACGGCACATTTGCTACCTCTATTCGGCATTGTTACAACAAGAAGCAATTAATATACCAATGAATATGCAACTATTTTTTTAACCCACAGCTAAAACTGGTAACCAGCGTATTAAGACAATTAAATATTACCACAAATACTTAATAATATGAATAAAAATTTAAAGTATAATAATTGCGAGAAATCCGAAGTGAATCGAATCTAAAACGACTAAAACAATTGATAGGTACTTAAAGAAAGTGTCGTATGAAATATTTAAGGAATCTAATATTTGCTAATGAACAATATTCTAATCGAAACTAAACTAAACAAAACGAAACTAAATAAAACAAAACTAAACAAAATGTAACTAAACAAAACGAAACTAAACTCTTCAAACTAAAACAAATTAAGAAGAAATACGTATTTATTAATCCACTCCGCACAAATACTACAAATGCAGAAAAAATATCAAATCGAGTCAAACACGCCAAGAAGAAGAGCTCGCTGTAAGACAAATAATATTGTTAAAATTTCATCCCTTTATGTGTTTATATAGTGAAGAATTCTATCACGTGTCAGACACCATGTGTGTCATACTGCTGCCACGTCGACTGTAAATTTGAGCATGCAATAATAACGTCGCAGTCGACCAAACAATTAATGAATATTACTTCATTAATTGTATGGACAAATGTAGTTGCCCAGAGCACAGTCACAGTCACAGAGCCTAGTTCAGTTGCACAAACTAACGAAAAAAGTTTTTATTTTCAAGAGGCTGCGTATCTGTTTATTATCTGTGTTATTGTTCTAGTATTGGTTTCTAATTTTGCAGGCTTCTCTTTAAAAATTAATTACCCTGTCATTTCTAAGCCGAGTTATAAAACTTTAGGCCACTGGACAGCCAAAGGACGGTTCTTTCAGGATTTCAAAAATATACTGGGTGTTCCATTAAAAAAAGCCAACAAAAAAATGGTCAAAAAGCCACCATTCTTGTTGTGACGTAATGGAAAGTTACAGAAAAAATTGAATGCATCCAAACAAAACTTGTGCTAATTTGAAGCATTTCAGTGAAAACCGCGCACTTATATCTTGAGCCATTTAGAAGTTATAAGCAGTTAAAATAGGAAAAAATATAATGGGACACACACCCGGTAGTACTAACATTTCCCTAAAAAATTTTTTATATTTGCAGAGACCTCAGAAGAACAAGAGAATAAGGATGTTCACAAAACAGAAGACTTGAGCAAAAGCATGATCTTTTGGACTATGCAGCAACCTTTAGATAAATGTTTGATTTCCGCAGATGCAGATTTGTCATGCAAAGATCTTCACAACTCCTCACAAAATGTAAATGCAGAAACATTGATTAAAAAGACCGGAAGTATAGTCATGCAGAATGAAAATACAAATGAAACTTCATCTTCACCACAAAAAACCAAAAGAAAAAAGGCCAGAAAAACTGCTACTGATGATTTGATATCTGAGAAAGTAACTAAACAGCGACTAAACAGCCTTCCAATTGAAAAAGTGTCAGCTGTAAATAATATATTACAAGATGCTTCACTAGAATTGGACAATACAGAGAAGATTTCAAAGCAAACCTTAAGAAAAGACAAACTAAAACGTGTCACTTCAGAGAAACAACCTGCAAATGATAACAAATCGAGCGATGAAGATGTTGTAAAGTTCACAGAAGAAGTAAAGATGAAACCAAGTAGAACACGTTCCCAAAGACAAATTAAAACAAAGGATGAAGAAACTAACGCAAAAGCTTCTCATGTTGACAAACAATTAGATAAAACAAAAATAAAGCGATCACAGAGACAAATTCAAACAGAACATAAAACAAAAAATACAGATCAGAACAAGAATATGGAACAACAAACTGAATCAAAAGGTATGTATAATGTTATTTATGCGCAATTCCAAATTATTTTAAGCTTTTACAACGAACAATTTAATAATATGTGTTTATTGTTAATAGGTACCAGGTCACATAACCGACGAAACAAATCTGAAGACTTACAAAAGGAACTACCAGGACGTGTTCTAAGAATCAGGAAGCAACCTGAAATAAAAGAAGAGACAGTCAAAGAGAAGGATATTGGTAATAAGGTACATTTTGAGGATGATAATGAATTAAACACTTCTACAGATGGCAAAGCACCTCAGAAAAGAAAGTTAACACAATCTAGAAACTTTATTGACTATGCGGAAAATAAAAAACTGCAAAAACCAACACGTGGTGTAAAACGTAATACTGAGGATAGTGATTCAGAAGCAAATAATTTCAAATGCAAAAGAATACGTAGTGAAGAAGTGGACACCTCACAAAATGTAAATGCAGAAACATTGATTAAAAAGACCGGAAGTATAGTCACGCAGAATGAAAATACGAATGAAATTTCATCTTCACCACAACAAACTTCAAATAAATCACAAAAAAACAAAAGAAAAAACTCCAGAAAAGCTGCTACTGATGATTTAATATCTGAGGAAGTATCTAAACAACGAGATAGCCTTCCAATTAAAAAGGTCTCGGCTGTAAGTAATACATTAAAAGATGCTTCACTAGCATTGGACAATACAGAGAAAATCTCAAAGCAAACGTTAAGAAAAGACAAATTAAAACGCGTCAAATCAGAGAAACAACCTGCAAAAGATAATAAGTCAAGCGATGAAGATGTAGTAAAGTTCACAGAAGAAGTAAAGTTGAAACCAAGTAGAACACGTTCCCAAAAACAAGTTAAAACAAAGGATGAAGAAACTAACTCAAACGATTCTTATTCTGACAAACAAGAAGATGACACAAAAATAAAGCGCTCACAAAGACGAATTCAAACAGAAAATAAAACAAAAAATATAGATCAGAAGAAGAATATTGAACAAGAAACTGAATCAAAAGGTATGTATAATGTTATTTTATGCACAATTCCAAATTATATTAAGCTTTTGCAACAAACAACTTGATAACTTATATTTATTGTTAATAGGTACCAGGTCACATAACCGACAAAACAAACATGAAGACTTACAAAACGAACCACCACAACGTGTTGTAAGATTCAGGAAGCAACCTGAAATAAAAGAAGAGAGTCCAATGTCCATTGGAAAGAAGGTACATTTTGAGGATGAGAATGAATTAAAAATTTCTACAGATAGCAAAGCACCTCAGAAAAGGATGTTGAGACAATCTAGAAGCTTTATTGACTGTGCGGAAAATAAACTGCAAAAACCAATACGTGGTGCAAATCGTAATACTAAGGATAGTGATTCAGAAGAAAATATCTTAAAAACCAAAAGATCACGTAGTGAAGAAGTGAAAAACGTTGTAGCACCAGCTCCTACAGAAAGTAAGAGACCACTTCGTGGACAGGCGCATAAACATTTAATCAAAAATGAAGAAGTGAATGAAAATAGAACAGCTCGTTCTAGAAATACACAAGATCTTTCAAATAAGGAAGTCAGTTCATCTAGTACAAAAAAACGCAATCTCGAACTTAGTAACGAAGATTTGTACAATTCAGAAAAGAAAAGACCACGTCGTGGACAAAAACCTGAAATTGTCGAAATTAAAAATGAACCTGATGTTCAGAATAAAAAACCACATCAATCTGTAAAGAAGCAGAAAGATGTAGAAGTTGAAAATAAAAGACCACGTCGTGGGCAAAAACAAGATGAGATAATAATCAAAACTGAGGAGTCAAATGAGCTAGTAAATAAAAGAGTACTTCGTGGCAAGGCAAAGGATTCCATTGAAAACAATGAAATTAACACAAATAAATCATTTCGTGGGAAAAAACAGAAACCACCTATAAAGGATGAACCTATTACTGAAAATGAAAGAACACAGTGTCAAGAGCAGACGGTTGTGAAAGAAGAACCTATAGAAAATAAGAAACAACAGAAAAGCAAAAATAGTGAAATAAATAAAAACAAAAATGATACAAAGAAGGAAACTAAATTAGATAAACCTTCAGAAAGGGTTACTCGGGGTGCTGTTCACCCTGCTGAAACGCCCGTTAAAAGGCGTTTACGTTTAAGAAAATGAATTTTTATTTTTATACTGTAATTAGGTTTTATATTTTTAGTATATAATAGTGTATGTAGTACAAATCTATTAATCTAAATTTATGTTAAGTTGTTTGCATAGAAGGAATATAAAATAAAAGGGGGGGACTCTTTCTAAAAGATATACTCTGCTAATTAAAATTTATTAACTGATGATCTCCATGGTCTGTAAAGGAGGTATATATTTTTTAATTAATTTTAGTTTTTGTTAACAAGATTAGTTTTGACTTATAATATTGTATTATTCAAGTGAAATAGTTATGTATATATTTTATTAAAATATTTTAAAATAATTTTGCGTTTTAATCAGTATTAATCATACGAGATATGGTTATTAAATAACGAGACTGATTTCCTTCAAAATAGTTCTCTGCCTGAATACACTGTTCCATACGCCACTGCCCCTGTTGGAAGCAGTGTTGCAAGTAAGGCTGTGCATAATAATCAATTCATTGGGCCTCCGATTTTTTTTTTAAACATTTAAAAAATAAAGATCCGATTAATCGATTATTTAAAAAAAATAATTGATTATTGATCGATCCGACGCCTGAAAGGGCATGAAGGAAACGAGAAGAAGAAGAAGATTATTGATCAATTGCTCTGTTAATTGATTTTCTATTATTGATTTCCATAATTGCACACCCCTATAGTAGAATTCAGCTAAGAATAAAGCGAAGGTAGGTATAGGGCAAGCTTGACCTTGTTGATTGGCTAAAATACGAGGCACGTTCACACAACTTAAAAAAGTAAATTTGTGCATAAATTAAGTGTAAAGCGCCGTTTCAGTTCTACAATAAACGTTACGGCTTACGTATGCTCAACTACGAAAATACAATTATTGTGTGTGTAAAAAGAAACTATAATTAATGTACATTCATAATTAACGTGACAAAATGCTCATTAATTAATGTACAAAGTTTTAAATGAAAGGGGAAATCGGAAATTCATACCTAAAATCCGGCAACGCTGCATCTATGTCGGAGATATTAATACTGACAATTTTCGAAGTTATGGTTTAGTTTGAATTTTTCTCAAGTTTTTCAGTCCTTTTATTAAAACAATAGTTCTTTTAGAACTTACCGGCTCTATTCTTATTATTGTGCAGGTATGATGATTTATGTAACAATCTTAATTGCAGTTTAAATAAACGTAATAATATTTTAGTATGTACCCAATTTTAATTATGGCTGAACGACAATCCTTAAAAAATCCAAGAGGAAAAGTAATTCCTAATGGTCAAAATTGATGAAATGGTGAAAAGTGGCAGAAGAACCATATTAGAATTGCCCCCTTATGTTTGTAATTTAAATCCAATCGAATTGATATGGGCACAAGTGAAACATCGTGTAGTATTACATGGCAGCTATAATACATTCAATATATTCACTTACTACTGGCGTGAACAAATCCTCCTAATCAAGGAATTTCTACTATTACGGCAGAACGATGGAAAGATTGCATAGTAAACCACAAAATTAATGAAGAAAAACGAAGGTGGGATTTAGACAAAGTAGTAGAGGATATTGTGGAAAAATATTATAAATTTAGGATTGGAAGAAAGTTCCAACCCAATAAATCCGACAAAATTGTTGATATTCGGCCAATATAAAATAACTTTTAAGCTTTTTCGAATCATAGTGACATTACAGTGTCATAATAGTGTGCACTATTTATTAATTCTATTTATAAATTGTTCATAAGATACACTGGCATCTTGTACAAAAGCACAGAAATAAATTTTATATATTTTTCAGTAAATATTTTGAAAACAATATTAATTTTCAAATTTCCCGCTGTTTTAATTTTAGGTGTGTAAATGTAACTTGGATCGAAGCGTCATCTACTTTATTCTTATTTGGTTTGTACTATAGTTGCAAATACATTATTTATAGAAAAAATTAAGTAACACATAAATTCAAAACATGGATCAGTAATTGAAGGGTCGGCCGTAACAACGTTGTATGTAACAAAAGAATTCAACAGGAACTGACGACAGATGTAGTGTTGTTAAACGGCGTACTACAAATTCAAGCTTTAGAAACTAGCATTCCGTGAATCTGTTTAAGAATCTTTTATATCTCTATGCCGCCAACACCTTCTAATAGGATAAAACAACGTTAGTATATACTAACGTTGTTTTTACGGTAACGCCTCATTTCTGCAAAATGTTGCATACAACATTGGTTACAGCCGACCCTTCAATTCTTAAAGTAAAATATTCACACTTCAAAAGTTCTCTTTTAAATTAATTACTACTGTTATACAAGCATACTTTCATTGTCATGTTTTTTGTAAGGAAAAATACTATGGTAATAGTCCAAGCGGCGACCGCTAGATCTTGACCGTCATAGAAGAATGTGGAAGTAGACAATATACTAGGTAACACAAAACCTCTCATAGGCCTATAAGCAAATCCTAACACGACTAGAGTTAATGGCCTAATTAAGGTTAACTCATCAGCAGATCGCGTCTGTTATATAACATCCAGGTGAAATTTACAGATATAATCGCAGAATGACTTCACAAACCTATTTTAATTGCAAGATTATAACTGGCAATCAAGCTACCACCTCCACTTTAATAAAAATGAAGATTCTACGCTACGCTATCTCTCACTATATCCTTTACCGCCGCGTCGCCTCTACTTATTTGTGTAGGTATATTTGATTTTTTGTTTATAAGTAAATTACTGTGGACAATTTATAGAATCAAATAATGAAATAGTGTATAACATTTATTAAATTTACATAATAGGTGTGCAGTATACCTATTTATCTTTAAGAATTTAAGCAAGAAATAGAGATAATAACAAAACATCTAATTTTACATATTTTACAAACTAATTCAAAATATTTAATGTTGCTATGTAACTTGTTTTGCATTTTTAAGCCATCGCCATCATTGACTCACTATCAGGCTTGAGTTATCAGTTCTATACTTTAATTTCAATAAAATATCAAAGAATAGTTGTTACAAAAAACACATTATTTATTTTGTTCATATAGTTATACATATAACTTATAGGCGCAACTGCATCTTATTTTTGGGGTGGCTAAAGTTCGAAATTATGTCAAGGGTGTTCTGTTTTTTTTGCTTGGAGTATTTTATAAGAGACTTTTTCCTTTTTATGCTATTATATTTTTGTTAGTTTTCTAAGTGTCTAATGTCATAAGATGCGGAAGATTTATCAATTTCTTCCGACAACTTGAGAAAACTGTCATCGTTTCGCATATTTTCAAACGAAGCGATTGCTCTTTTTAAGACTGATGCGGCTTTTCCCAGAGTGGCATCCTTTTCTTGAAGATTTCTGGCGACAATTTGTAAAATATTGAGAACCTCATCAAGAATAAAAAGGTGTACAACGAATGACGGTTTTCTCATATTTACAAGTAAAATTATTAAAATTATTTATTTGTAATTGCAAAATTCTTCTTCCCTTTAATTAGGCATGTAACCAGCTTACAAGTAGGTTATACTATTCAGCAATGGTTAAAAAACGAGTGAATAGAACAACTAATAACATAGCGAAGCTTATTAGAATAATGAAAAAACTGACTATTACGATTACCCTATAGGGTTTGAGATTTTGGATGTGGCGGTTTATTATTTTTGCCATCTATTAAAACTATTTTTAGAAAACGCATTTAAATATCAGTAACTATTCTTAGGAACAACACCGAACTTAAGACGCCTTTTGGTCGGTAAATTCTTTGGAACTATTATTTAAATCTATTTTACCTCAACTGGAGGTCCTAAATAACAGGAAGTATAAGAGGTTTAGACACAGCCAAAAATACAACAAAATAATAAATAAATACTTATAGATGCAATAAATCAACTCTGAGAAAATTGTTCTAAAATAGTCTGGTTGAATGAGCAATTTTCTTTTATTTAAAACATCCCCTTTGTTATCACTGATCATTACAAAAGAGGTTATTGGGAACATATAATTTATGACATTTTATATGAGATGTTAATTATATTGAAATGAAATGAATTACTTTTACAAATTCATATTTTTGATAAAAAAGAATTATAAACACTATCTATTAATTTTATTTTTTTAATTAATTAATTTTACAAATAGCCTTACACCTAAAGGTAGAAAGGTCCAGGACTAAGTAAGTAAAGTAAGTAATTTTACAAGTAATATTACAAATAATCAAATCTTATGTAACGGAAAAAGAGAGGAAATTCTAAAACTATAACGAACCATTTTTAAATTGTTTTTGGATAAAGAAGTCTATCAATGTAAAGATAACACATGGGTACCATAAACAGTAGCCTTTTCTGTTATTGTTATTAGAAATATTTTTTAAACTGCATATTTGTAGGTACTATTTGGATGTTTATGATCGGCCCTCTAGTAAATTTCACCCTCAGAAGAGAGGATTGTTGTTTATGACCACAGTCCCTGCGATCTGTTTTATTAGTTTTTCAAGACATCCAGAAATATTAAAAATAATAAAGACAAAATATGAAATGGTAAAAAATCAGTGCCTGATCAAATAAAGAATAAGAAATTCTACATATTATAGAAAAAATAAAGTAGTTTTCAGAAATTAATAATATAAATAAATAAAACTCAAGTAACTTAATAATCGACAAATTTACAGATTTACACCCAACTGTTACAATTGTTAAATTTATTTTTGTAACTTTAAATCTCAAGAGTAATATTTTTATTGTTCTATTTTTCTAGTTACTAACTATTTTTAATTGTTTCTATTTGGATGGAGCATTGAAGTCAGTAACCACGATGATTTATTTTTTAACCTATTTTTCGAATTATTTAATTCATCTCTGGGGTTTATAACTATTGTGTGGCATGATCCTGTCCTGTGTTATCGCGCGATAAATTTTGGTACATTTCGATATTAACGATTTTTGATATATATTAGAGGGTGGTGTTGCTATTAAAGATGCAGTCCAATAATCTTGATTAGGAGCGTTGTAGAGCCTGTAATTATCCTACAAGAAGTTCGACATCTCAAAATTTACGGTTTTGATATGTCTTCGGTGGTGCTTTTGCTACAAAGGGTGCAGTCAAAAAATTGGATGATTAGGTTGTAGAGCCTATAAATAGAATTATCGCGCAAGAAATTTTGATATATGGCGATATTAACGATTTCTGATATGTCTTCGAGAGTGCTATTGCTATTAGAGTGCAGCCTAAAAATCGTAATTAGGCGCATGAATAGCCCATAATTCATTCACAAGTATAACGCAAAGTTAGCGAAAAAAAATTATTTTTCGAATTTTCAAAATGTTTGAATAGCGATTAACTTCGAAAGGGTAGTTCCGATGCAAATGAGATTTGCATGTTCGAAGAGCCCATAAAAAGCCCATAAATCTAAGACCAAGTAGAAACGTCTCAGTATCTTAAGAAAAAAGTGGGCGCTAGTTTAACGTTAAGCTAGCACCCCCACACTTGAATATGGTTTTTCTCGGAATAGGCAAGAGCCCAAAAATTATTTCTGGGGGGATTGGAGAGCCCATAAAAAGCCCGTAATTATCACGTAAATTTAAAAAAAAAATCTGGTGGTGGGGGTCCCAGCTTAACATACCTAGATTAACGCACACAATCTAGCACATGCAAATCATTACAATCCGAACATGATTGACACTTTAATTAAACAAAAAGATTATAGGTTAGCTATCAAAAGAATATATCCTATTGACAATCAAACAGAAGACACAAATTACATATTTCAATTTTTCATATTTTTCAAACACAAGAAAATTGAAAAAATTAATTTGGGCGTTAATGGGTTAATTATTGTTTTGAATCTATGTGCATTTTTAATGTTTTTTATGTGTCTTGGGAGCATATTATACAATTGTAGGCACTTATAATAACAACCTTTTTCAAATAATGTTGTCTTACGAATTGACAAAGTAAAACTGTCTATTCTGCAGGTATTATGTGAATGATTTAAAACGTATAAGCTGGATTTTCAAACACAAAATTAATGCATGCATACATAAGCACCTGTAACTGTCATTAAATTTAGTTTTTTGAAATAGCCTCTGCATGAAGCTCCAAAGTTCAGATTAGCTAGAGTTTTTAATGCTCGTTTCTGTATCACAAAGACCTCCAGAAAATGATTCTGTAGTACCTACATAATGGAATAGAGATGTCCAAAATATGCAGATCTCAGAGTGTTTTGATCTGCTACTTTTTTTAGCACATTCAAAGCAAAGCAGGCTTTAGTAATCCTACCACAGAGATTGTCTATGTGATTTGTCCACCCTAAATTCTCATCCACCATAACACCAAGACACTTCGTTGAATTTACATAAATAATAATTGTGTTATTTAGATTAATATCACTTCCATAATCAACCTTATTTCTGCTATGTCTAAATAAAATAAAATTAGTTTTGGACATATTTAACACCGGTGAATTCTGATGGAATCAATCTGCCATTACTGAAGCAGTATTGATTGTATTCTGTTTTAAAATATTAGTCCTTTCTTGCTATTAGAATGTTTGTATTGTCAGCATAGTTTGTTAGTGTTACAGAAGATGAGTCTCTCTTGTTTGGTAAGTCATTTAATATAGGAGAAATAATATCGGACTTAAGACACTACCCTGTGGTACGCCCATGTTTATAATAATAATAATTGCTACAACCCATAACCTGAAAACCAGGCCGCATTATATCTTTAGATTCTGAGATAAAGTTTTAAACTTCTGATTTTATACAAATCCTTCTGAGATCTAGCATTTAAATATGATCTGAACCATTTGTGTACTGTTCCACGTATTCCCATGATATTTAATTTCTTCAACAGTATTTGGTGGTTCACACAATCAAATGCCTTTAAGAAGTCCGGAAATACACCATGTACAATATACCCATTATCCAAGTGATATAAGCCGCCGAACATAGCCGAACACATTAAAACTAATTTTTTATTATGGAATTGCTTTGAAATTTACTAAGGTCCCTTCGCCGAGACCTGTCGCAAGACGTAAATACACTTGAAGTTAGCACTAAACAAACTATAAGCGATGCTATTGGTCGGCGCGCACGTGGTCTCATTAACGCTTAAACTACTTTCCATAAATGCGGAAATACGTATAATGCAATCACGTTCCATTCCATATTACGCTGCAACCGTAAAAGCGAGTTACGCGCACACGGTACGTAAACGCGCATCATCGTAAATGAAGCTTCAAGGGTCAGCTAACTTCAAGTGTGTTTACGTCTTGCGACTAGAGTGACTACATCTAGTCAGCCAGACCAAGTTGGCGTATCAGAGTACCGCAATCGACGCCATATTGGGGTAAAGTGTGAAATTTAGTAATTCGTAAATTAAAATCGCATCTTACGTATTTGGCATATTACAATTTGGGGCTGTCAGAATGAAAACTATGTAAAAAAACTTTTTAAACTAAACGTGGATTTAATTAAATTCAATGGGGATAATAATAATTCACAATTTCAGGTTTTTCTCGCCCCAGCCCCGGCCCCGGCTGACTAGATGTAGTGACTCTATAAACAATGAATGTTGTTACAGAATGATAATATTACCAATTATTGTGTGAGGAAGACGCATTCTTGTCGGTGCATGGCAGTGTTGGCAACTGTACCATAATTTACAGCTTGTACCACAATTAGATAAAATATACCATAATTTCAGATATGGAGAGAATTCATGTAATAAAGAGAAATCATTCTTTATTAAATGTGATGGTTATTTAATATTTACGCAACAAGTCTTGAATGTATATATTTTACTGTACTTGTAGATAAGCAGCATGACAAGCCATAGGTGAGTCTTCTAAGTCTGCGAGTACAGTAAAGGCACTATACGGGCTTTGTAACGTACTCCTATTTTTTCTGTTAGCAGTCAATTTGAGAACTTTCAAAGTGCTTTTTAAAATATGTTAAAGAGTAAGTATAATCTATTCGGTTACATGAGGATAACGAAAAGCAACAAGATTTAGCGACTTTTGTGCTGTAATAGTACTAGGAACTTGCAAAATTGTTATAGTGTGAATCATAACATCTGCTTTGAAATTAGGTTATCAGAAATAATGTCTAATAGGCTATGATGGTTTCTGTTAAAAAGGTAATGGTAATATTTTGTTACAAGTGCAGAAAAGTGCCAATTTCACGCGAATGTGAAATTGGCGTTTTTGCACGTGTTACACACTATACTTTAGCTACGACCACAAAAAAAGTAATAAACTACCAAAAGCTAAGAAATATAATTAACCTAGAATTAACCACAACTTTAAAAAGTATTTTTTTTATAAACAATCATAATTCAATTGCCAATGTTATTTTTCAAAGCAAACTGTTAATATTATGGTTTTAGAATACAAAACAAAATAGGGTTATAACCAATATAATAGTTAAACAAGACGTGCCATCTTTTTCTCTCACCTACTAGAGTCACTGCATCTAGTCACCTAGGCCAGCTGGTCGATCAGAGTAACGCAAACCGCCGCCATATTGGGGCAGAGAAGGGTGATTTTTAATAATGGACAAATTAAAACCACGTTTTACGTATTTGACATATTAGAGGTTTGATCTTTCAGAATAAGAAAAACCTTTTAAAGTGAATGTGGATTTGATTAAATTCGATACAGAACAAATAATGAACAATTTCGTGCTTTGTTTGCTCCAATATGGCGGCGGTTTGCGGTACTCTGATCGACCAACTGGCCTAGGTAACTAGATGCAGTGACTCTATCATCTACATCTGCATAGCGCCATCTTTTATCTGACCCCTTTTCCTCGAAATGTAAATACAGGGTGCGGCAAAAGTCAGTTAACCGAATTGCATATTAATAAAATCAAACAATGACTGAATACAAAACCTTGGTTTATTATTAAAAAAAACTTGATAAAATGATACATAAACATACAAACAACTACATTTTATGTTCAAAGTGTGAACCACCTTCATCAATACATTTTTGGCATCGCTTATATACGGTAAAACAGGTCTTCCTACAGAATTCTGCATTGGCACGAAGAGTTTCAAATTCTTCTTCAATCCTCCCTTTTAAATGTCGTATATCGTGTATTGGGGTGGCAAAAACTTTATCTTTAAGTACTCCCCATAGGGCGAAGTCACACGGCGTCAAATCTGGCGACCGCGCGAGCCACTCAATTCTGCCTCTTCTCCCTATCCAATCGCCAAACTCGTCATTTAAAAAAGCACGAACTTGTAGTCCGTAATGAGGCGGGGAGCCGTCCTGTTGAAAATATTGAATGTCATGTAACTCTGGATTATTTTCAAGTTCTCCTTTTAAATCGATGAGAAGTTCCAAGTAATTCTCAGCATTTACTGTCCCATCAAATAAATACGGGCCGACAAGACCACCCGCATAAATTCCAGCCCATACAGTTATACCAGGAACGTTTAATTCTTCTGTAATGGTTGCATGAGGATTATCAGATGCCCAGTACACGCAAATGTGACGGTTAATTCGCCCGTTCAATTTAAATTGCGCTTCGTCCGACCAGAGAAAGGATCGATAAAAATTTCCGTCGTCTTCTCCACTAAACCACTCGCAAAATTCTAGCCTGCGATCAGGATCGTCTTCATTTAAGGCGTGCAACAATCGTGGACGATAACAACGCATATTCATTTCTTTAACATACGTCGTACACTACACTGAGAAAAGTACCAGCAAAGAATTCTTTGCTACAGTTTGTTTTTCTGTCGCAATAGATTTTCTTTTTATGATTGCATATTCATTTTGTTGCCATAACAAATATCATTTTACTGACTACTTTCTGCTACGCCAACAATATATTTAGCTATGATGAGAATTATCACTTTACTGAAATACAAATGTACGTTTTTAAGAAATTAACTTTCATCCATTAATAAATTTATTAGCGTAATAGCAGAAAACTTTACCACGATTGAAACCTAAGATTCATATTAGATATTTGAATAAGGATTAAGAAACTTCCTTTCTACAATTGAAAAAAGCGCTTTGCTAAGAGTAATAATAAGACAGACAATATCGTATTACAAATATTGCGTTTGCCTTAATAAGAGTTCGTGACTTTACGGCAAATTTCGGATCACCTACACGGATAGTGGCAGGTGCATACAAGATACATATAATAGAAGCATAAAAGGCAGATTGCCGTTCATCTTCCCGCGGCTTACGCCAATTTACGATTATTTAGTTTGTGGGGTGCTGGGAGTGCATGTGATATTTAAGTTTTAAATCTTAGTTTTCCATTACATAAATTTATGTGCACGTTAAATGTAGGTAAATATAATAAATTGTTTTCCCCTTTATGATGACGTCATTGTAAAGTTAGAAAAAGAATACTGGACAAACTATCTTTCATTGTGGGTGATTGCTTAAATAAAGGGTAACCACAGTTGTTTTATTTGTGTTTGTTAAAACCAATATTTAAGTTTTTTTTTATTTGCTTTTAGAAATATTAATTTTATTTCCTTTTGTTAGAAATAAGATATATCTATGTTTGAGTTTTAAATAAAGCATATGTTTTCTTTCACCCTTGTCATTTTTTGGTTAAACAGTAGGCTGTTTTTCAGTTGCAGAATATAAGAAACTCTTAACTAACCTAGGTGAAGGTATACTACGGGCCTGAATCTGCTGACAGTTCGGCTCGCACAATACTTACATATATTGTAATGGTTATACAATATAACATTAAGAGGAGAGAATCCTATAATACAAAAAGTCATGGAAGGGAAAATAAGGAGAAGGAAGGCACATGAAAAAAGACTCAAGAAATTCATATCACAACTTTTTTGAGAAATTGCAGTTAGTTTAGATGATCTTCGAGCAACTTGTGTGTAATTTGCAATTTGTTAATTGCCATTATTGAAAACTAATTTTGCTCTTACTACAAAATAATTTTGTTAATATGTACTACAAGAAACCTTGCTGTAGATCTTGTATAACTGACTAATGAGCACAACATTACTCGAATTAATTCAATTAAATGATTTGACTTTTTCATTATTAATTACAGCATGCCAAACTTCTTTATTATAGTTCCTAAATATTACAAAAGAACATGTAATTAATAAAGAAAATTCTCAACTTTGTTTCATTATAATAGCAAGAGTAATGTTGCAGTCTATAATAATTAGCCAGTATAAAAAATCCCAGCAAAGTTACTCTGTTGTAGTAACATGATGATTACCTTATAGAGAGAACAAAAGTACTTTTCAATAACAATCGATAACTTTACAGAAACAAAAGAGTACTGTACAGCTATAGTAAAGTTTGTTTATAACGGTAGCAGAGTTATTTTATAAAGCCAGCAAAGTTGGTTCATAATGGTAGCAGAGTTACTTTATAGAGACAGCAAAGTTAGTTTATAATGGTAGCAGAGTTACTTTATAGAGACAGCAAAGTTAGTTTATAATGGTAGTTAGAGTTACTTTATAGAGACAGAAAAGTTGGTTTACACTGCTAGCAGAGTTACTTCATGGTGGCAACAAATTACTTTATTATGATTGAAATGTTGTTTTATAATCGTAGCAAGGTTACTTGGTGATGACAGTAACGTTTACTTTACAGTGTTAGCAAACTTGCTTTCCAAATACTGAAAAGTAGTGCTTTGTAAAGTAAATTTGCTATGATTATAACCTCATAATAGCAAAGCAGACTTTACTATCATAGGGGAGTATTATACTGGCGCCTATTCTATTAGAGTTTTCTGCTAGTATTACATATTTTTTTACAATGATAGTGAAAAAATTCTCTCAGTGTACGGTCCGATATTTCTAATTCACGAGATGTACGACGTGCAGATTTGGTAGGTGCTTCGATGAACGCTTGGGCAACGGCTTGCATATTTTCTTCTGTGCTTACGGTGGTGGGGCGGCCACTACGAGGCGCATCTAAAACCGACCCGGTTTCTAAAAATTTCTTATGTAGTTTATACACCATTTGTCTCGTAGGAATAGGTATGCGAAGATGCTGCTCCGCAAACTCTTCAAAAATGGTATTGTAGTCGGCATTGTAACGTAGGTACCCGACAATAGACACACGCGTTCGACTTTCTACGGAGCTGCGCTGCCATTGCGAAGTTACTCTGATGAACGACACGAGTATACTAAACTAACTAACCCCCCTCTCACTGTGAGCATTCTATAAAATAGTCGCGCGTGGTTATTTTGATAGCGTTAACTGACTTTTGCCGCACCCTGTATATTCTGGCAAGAGAGCCTTAAGTGTACCCATCGCGCTTGCACTTGTGAATTATATGAATAAAATGTTGCAAATCTTGATTGATTTTATTGTAATTTAACAATAATGAATATTAGTAATAGATATTAACAATTTTATAATGTTAAAAATTATTAAATTTTACGTTAATTCTAGAATTAACGTAAAATTTTACTAGAATTTTATGATAACTTTATATAGTAATAATAAATAAATTATGGCAAGTTTCCGTAGGTTGCGGTACAGACTTCGCTTCGCAAGCAACCGGCCCAGGGTTCGATTCCCCGCCGAGGTGATAATTTTTTATATGGATTTGCATTCAAAATGTAATTTAATGTAAAACATTAATTAAACAAAATAAATTAAAATTGATATTATATTGCACGTACTGACATCTATGGCGTTTTAATAGAACTACTGATCGTGGGAAATCATTTCCCACGGTAATTACCGTTCAGTTTAGAGATTGTGAGCAATGAGTCATTTTCACGGTTACTAGATTGTGCAAAATGTGTAAGTTTCTATAAATAGTGGCCGTAGATAAAACATTTTCTAGGTTTTCAAACAATGAAAACTACTGGAGTTTCTTCAAGTTATTAATATTGTGCACAACACCAAGTCTGAAGACAGAAAATCCACACGCATATCAAGTTTGGAATGCTTTTTAATTTGCTTTTACACTATTTTTCGTTAAAAATTTTATTTATGTATTTACTTTTTTATTTACTGGGGCCCTGGGAACACTCGCGTCTACAGGAACGAATTACATTTTGGCTCTTTGACTTCCCGCATGCGCATTACGGATTATTTATCAAAGTTCCGATATTTTCTGGTTCTGATCTGACAGTTTAAATCTTTTCCTTTGTATGGTGAGGTTATATTCTTATTCCTTTAGTTTAGAATAATAGGAGTATTTCCTAAAATGGACCATCAATGTACCGAGTGTAAAATACGATTTTCGAAACACTCCAATTTGAGAACGCACGTCAAGAAATTTCACGTCGGTAAGTTGAATGTTAACTACTGTTTGCTGCTATTTAGGTGCTATATACCATGCTCATGTTATTAAATATTCCAATTTATTTATATTCATTTCAATGTAAAAATAATGAAACAAACATTCATAAAATCGAAATGTCCGGAAATGTCTAAAATTTCGTTCAAAAATTTTCAGAACGTTTAGAGGAAATTGCTCCAAATAAAGCCCGAACATGCAAAGCTGTATGTAATGAATGTTCCCAAACATTTTCAAAGTACTCGAATTTGAAAAGACACGTTGAAAAATTTCATAGCGGTGAGTTGATATAATAATAATTAAACTACTTATTTTTTCTGTAATTACTGCCTTTTGTAGAAAAAGTAGAGCAGCTTACATCTCCAAAAATTTATGCATACCAGTGTCAATATTGCAAAAAAAACTTTTCAAATATAAATCACTATAAAAACCATAAGAAGATACATAATGACCAAAGTAATGTCGATAATCGGATTGCAGTGAGAAAATGTAGCTTGTGCCATTTTGAAACAGTGTCAAAATCAACACTACATGTTCGTTTTAAACAAGCACATGATATAGAAGTTTCTACTAAATCATTAAATTTCCTAAATGCAAACGAATTTGACAGTTGGAAAAATAATCTAGAGAAGATCACTTGCTCAAAATATGTTAATAGTCACGGCTCTTATAAAACTCAAGGTGGTGTTAAAAATATAATGTACGTTTGTCATCGTTCTGGTTTAATTAATGAAATAATTAATTATTTAAATAATGAATCTGTACGGCATAAAGATGACGCTATTAGCATTGAGGCCTGGGTAAATCAAGTTAAGGAGAGTGGGACAATTCTGTTTTATAAGCCTCAAGGGGAGAAATGTGAGCGTTACCCTTTTCTGAACGATGACGATTTTGTTATAATTATCATGCATCCTGGTCAATTAGAGATATTAAATAAGTTTTGTGATGATTGCATTTGTATAGACGGAACTCATGGTCTCAATGACTATGACTTCGAACTCACAACACTATTGGTACTAGACGACGTGCGGGGAGGGTTTCCTTGCAGTTTTATGTTCTCAAATAGAACGGACGAAGTTGTTATGCAAATTTTTTTCGAAGAGATAAAGGGCAACTTGGGACGTTCAATCCAGGCACGAGTATTTATGTCTGACATGGCGCCGGCTTATTACAACGCCTGGTTGCAAGTGTTTGGTTCTGCCAAATTCAGGTGAATTTTCATACCGTTTTATCAATAAATATCGCATATTATCTGTAAACTAACTTATAGGCTGTTCTGTATATGGCATGTGGACAGAGCATGGCGAAAAAATTTAAATAAAATTGACGGTCAAGAGTCACAGGTTTGTTTTCCAGATTGTTACGTATTTTTTAACATTCAAAACGTTTTTTTTTCAGTCGAATGTCTACAAACAGTTACGAACACTCCTGCAAGAAAGAGATCCCGAAGCATTTTTGAACATGCTGCAAAATTTTGTGAATGAGTTATTGTCTACCTCTCAAACTTTAGAATTTGGACGTTATTTTGTGCAAAATTATGTGGACAATGTAAATGCATGGGCTTATTGTCATCGGCTGCATGCCGGTATCAACACCAATATGCACATCGAGCGGATGCACCATACCATTAAATATTTATACTTGGAAGGAAAGAAAGCACATCGCCTCGACAAAACAATCAATAAACTTGTGAAATTTATTAAAAACAAACTTTTCGAGAGACTCATTATAATGACTATTTCACTCAATGTTATACGAACCAATAAAAATTTATCCTGTGAACGAAATTCTCTCTATTCCGGCGACTATTTTTTGTTTATAAAATTTTCCGAACTTGTTCTACCAATGAAAACGTTCAAATAAGCAACCTACCCTTTATTTCACCGACAATTTTTTTGCTATAGTAACGATCCTACAAAAATAGTATACACAAACTGTACGTTTCATTGAAATAAATGTTAAATATTTTTATTCTTTGTGTTGTTTATTCGCGAAATAGTCATAACGAATAACATACGTGGTAAAATTTTGTCTTGGCAAAATTTTCTTTTTGATTTACTCGTGTTTGTTGCCAATTCATCTCGTGACATTGATCAAAAACCACTCGACTGACGTCTCGTGGTTTTTAGTGACAATGTCACTCGAGAGATTGCTATGCAACAAACGCTCGTAACAATAAGAAAATTTTGCCGACAAAATTTTACCACTTATGGTATTATATATGAATAAAGGCAAAATATCAACAAAATTCAAGGATTTGCGAAGCAAGCACAAAACCAGTGAAAAATTGGATACCTCAACTGTTATAGAATCTGAATCGGGTTATCAGGTTTTGTCTTCAACATCTAAGGAAATTTATATCGTTGAAGAAAAAAATCTGGTTGTGACTGCAAATTAGTTTGCTCTTTATGTGAAGTATGTATCCATGCTTATTCATGCACCTGTTTGGATAACAGTATTCTGTGGAACATGTGCAAACATATTCATTTGGTTTGCAGATATGAAAAAGATGTCAAAGAATCTACTACTACGAGGGAAGATCAATATTTACGGTCTCTGATATAGAAAGAGAAAGAATTTTTAAAACATTATTTATTTATTTCTCAACATAATCTCCCTGGACTTCAATGGACTTGGTCCACCGATGTTCCAATGCTTCAATGCCTTTCAGGAAGAAGTTTTCCGGTTGCTCCTCAAACCAGCCATTTACTGCGGTCATAACTTCATTATCGTCTCCATATTTTTTTCCACGCAGGTTTTCCTTTAATTTTGGAAATAGATGGTAATCACTGGGTGCCAGGTCTGGTGAATATGGAGGGTGTTCTAGGATTTCAAAGCCAGCGTTCTGTATGGCAGCCATGACAATGCAGCTCTTGTGGACTGGAGCGTTGTCCTGATGGAACAAAATTTTGTGTGCCAACTTTCCTGGTCTTTTTCGGTCGATGCTTTCGCGCAATTTTGGAATTAACCCTGCATAATGAGAACCCGTTATTGTGTGTCCACGCTGCAAATAATCGATCATCAAAATTCCTTCTGCATCCCAGAACACTGTGGCCATAATCTTTCCAGCGGCCCGTTGAACTCGAAATTTGCGTGGAAGTGGAGAACCTCTGTGATGCCACTCCATACTTTGTCTTTTCGTCTCAGGATCAAAATGGTGCACCCATGTTTCATCCACAGTCACAAAGCGAGTGAGAAATTGCTTCCGATTGGCCTTCAGGTACTCCAAATTGGCTTCCGAATGCAGCACTCTAGAGCGTTTCTGATCGACGGTCAGCATCTTTGGAACCCAACGCGCCGAAATTTTTCTGAGATCAAGAACATTTCTTAAAATATTTTCAACTGACCCATAAGAGATGTTCGTTATTTCCGCGATATGGCGAATAGTCAGTCTTCTATCTGCCATTACCATATCATGGATCAAATTGATGTTTTTATCAACGGTGACACAGACTGGACGTCCCGCACCTTTCGCATGTTCGCAAGTTGTTCTGCCTAATCTAAACTCACGAGACATATTTTTCACCACTTGGTAAGAAGGGGCAGAGTCCCCTAAAACGTCTGTCATATCCTTGTCAATTTCAGTAGGTGTTAATCCTTTTTTTTGCAAATACTTTATCACCGCTCTGACTTCACTTTTTTCCATTTTTAAAAATTGTCTGTTATCGACCAGCTTAATTATTAATAACTTTCAAAGAACAACACGCACCTACGCAAAACTTGACACAACAAATAATTAGTAATGACAGTTCTCATAGAAAAATGAGTGACGATATCATGCAAAGCCTACTATGTCAGGGACCGTAAATACTGATCTACCCTCGTATTTCAAATAGAATTGAAGGTTTGTATGCTTATAATACATATTTTGGTCGTGAGTAACTTTCGTGCGGGTACATATTTTTTGCAGATGAAGAGCAGTCCGTTCTGATTGTGGACGAATCTAATGCCGAAAAAAAAAATTGAACAAGAACAACTTGTGCAGATACTGTCCAAATCTAATGTAAACTTACGTTTGAATGTACAAGAGGATCAATTGAACGCCGAGAAAGAAAAATTGAAAACACTGCATATTCAGTTGATAGATAAAATTTCAACTTTTGAAGAACTGGAAACATTCAAAAGACTTACAGCATCGATTGGACCTACTTTAGCAGCTGTTCGAAAAAACAATGAACAAGAAACAAAGCTACCTCCAAATGTGCTAAACGTCCCTCACAATAAACGTATAGACCGACAACGATTTTTCTCTACGAAGAAAAAAAATAAAAGAACCGCAAAAATGAGGAAACCAAATGACGAAGAAGCAAATACAATAGCCATTCGCTTATTAAAAAGTAATGCTTTACAATAATACCTAATTACTAAACGAAACTTTTTATTTTTGTATAAATTATATTTTTTTAAATAAATAGTATATTGTTATACGAGTTGTACAAGATATTCTATTGTCGCACGCATGGGTTTGGAGCAGGAGGAGCGAAGCGACGAGTGCTCCAAAGGAATAAGTGCGACAAGATGTCTTGTAAAATGAGTGTAACATGCTATTTTTTCTATTTCGCTTTCATTAATATAACGGGTGTTCATTTAAATTCGTAATCTAGCAACCTTTGGATTATTGCCTGTCTCTATCTGCGACGTATTATATCTGTCGCTCTGTCTTCTTTCATTAAAATTCCAAAGGTTGCTAGATTACGAATTTAAATGAACATGCGTTATTTAATTTAATATTAAAATATAAAAAATCCATCTAGTGAGTTTTAATCTTTTAGGTTGGTATGACTGACATACCTACTTGATTTAAAATTCAGTTCAAATGTTCTTGTAAATTCTGAAAATATTTTGACATTTTAGTTTCAAAATAGTTTAACATGAGTTCAGATTCAGATAAAATTGAGATGTTATGCACTCCTCCCGAATTACGGGAGATTGCAAAGACTGCTGTTACGAAATTGTTACCCAGTAAGTCTAAACCGAAATATGAAAAAGAATATGATAAATTTTCCACTTGGTGTGAGAGTAAAAATGTTACAAGAATCACAGAAAATATAGTGTTGGCTTATTTTGAAATCATGGGACAAAAGAAAAAAGCGTCAACATTGTGGTCTTGTTATTCTATGCTCCGAACTTGTCTGTCAATCAATAAAAATGTCGATATTTCTGGAACAATATTTCGTCTACAGGCACGAATTACACTTGGCTCTTTGACTTCCCACATGCGCATTTTGACTATGGACAACCAGCAATCAAGAAATTAAAAAAAAAATCATATTTGACTGCCTATGAGTTATCACTACTTATCATCAATCGTACCTAGGAAAGGAAATAAGCATTTATTTACACGAATAAAAGTACAAATTTGTTTTTCTATTTCGCATAGTCATTTCATTTAGAATGACGATTTTGTGACACTGTTTTTAAAAAAAGTAGTTAAACAAAACTGAATTTTGTGCAATCGCTTTTAGTGACTTTTGCGGTGGGGTTGGTAGTTGTTGTTGTTGACATTAGTTGTAATGGACTTGGCACCGATAACCGAAGAAATCTCGTGTTGTAAAATGTTGAAGTGGTATAGTTTAAACAGTAATTGTCATTTGCAACGCATAATAGTTTATTTAAGGTAAATTTATTGAAAATGTTTAATTATGACTAA
The DNA here is from genome assembly GCA_929113105.1 of Agrypnus murinus. Lineage (NCBI taxonomy): Eukaryota > Metazoa > Arthropoda > Insecta > Coleoptera > Elateridae > Agrypnus > Agrypnus murinus. The sequence continues at coordinate 39,726,965 of OV816030.1, forward strand.
TACAATTTAACTATTATAGCCTACCCCTTCCAACTGAAAAAAGGCTGAGCTCGACGTGTTTTGAAACAGAAAGTTGGACAAGGAGAAAAGAAAAACATGAAAATTATAATGGGTTGTTTAGAATACAACGTGAACTGCAGAAATAGAACGAATAACCCTCTTTATTCTAACCTTACTTTTTCTAACCTAAAAATGTCCATGAGTCCATGTTAACTTAATATTTCCCTTGAATCAATAAAAACCTACCTAGCTACCTATATTTCAGTGTTTTATATGACAGTGACTATACAGTGTGTTTTTTGTAAACGATAACATAGGAAATCCAATGGAATTTTATCATTTTCCTCATAAGTTAGTACCCTAGCAAATGTAAGTAGAAATTTTGGTATCAATCGAAAGAATAATTTATTTTACGTCAAAAAAATATTAAACTTTATGAAGAAAACCAAAATCGATTTAGAAAAAGACTTAAAAAGCTTATTGATTTACTGCTTTTGGTAATAAGTTATTAAAAAAAGCTGGAAGCTGAACGCCGATTGGTGTAGCGTTTAACGCTTCAGATTCCTAATCAAGAATCGCGAGTTCAAACCCCACCATCGTATACTTTTTTTAAATTGTATTGCTTACTAATTATTATTTCTAGAACTTTATTACAACGATTATTAATTTTTTTTATTGTTAGATATTTTTGCTAGGGGGGTTTACCGTTATTTTTTGTACAATTTTAACTACCCATCAAAAAGGCAAATTAAAAAAGGGCATAAAACTAATAATCGTTGTAATAAAGTACTAAAAATAATAATTAGTAAGCAATACAATTTAAAAAAAAGTATTCGATGATGGGGTTTGAACTCGCGATTCTTGATTAGGAATCTGAAGCGTTAAGCGCTACACCAATCGGCGTTCAGCTTCCAGCTTTTTTTTAATAGCTTATAACAAAAAGCAATAAATCTATAAAATTTTTAAGTCTTTTTCTAAATCGATTTTGGTTTTCTTCATAAAGTTTAATACAACATTTGCTAGGGTACTAACTTATGAGGAAAAAGATAAAATTCCATTGGATTTCCTATATTATCGTTTACAAAAAACACACTGTATAGTCACTGTCATATAAAACACTGAAATATAGGTAGCTAGGTAGGTTTTTATTGATTCAAGGGAAATATTAAGTTAACATGGACTCATGGACATTTTTAGGTTAGAAAAAGTAAGGTTAGAATAAAGAGGGTTATTCGTTCTATTTCTGCAGTTCACGTTGTATTCTAAACAATAGCTAACTAATAGCTTATAACAAAAAGCAATAAATCTATAAAATTTTTAAGTCTTTTTCTAAATCGATTTTGGTTTTCTTCATAAAGTTTAATATTTTTTTGACGTAAAATGAATTCTTCTTTCGATTGATACCAAAATTTCTACTTACATTTGCAAGGGTACAAACTTACCAGGAAAATAATAAAATTCCATTGGATATCCTATATTATCGTTTACAAAAAACACACTGTATATGTTGACTGTAACAGTAGAAGTTTCACTGGCTGAAATATGAATTTCGGGAAGAGATTGCCTTGAGATAATGTTTTGGTTCTGACCGGGAACTCCGTCTCGTATTGTTTCCACGTTGATTATGTTATCTTCCACAAGATTTGGGATCATAGTGGAAGTAGATGCTTCAGGCTGATCAGGAGTAAACATGTGTGCTATCTCTATTCTTCTATTAATTGAGGCATCGACGTAGGACTCGGCAACCGCCGAAGACTTCCAACCGGCAAATTTTTTTATTGTCAGCAAATCTTCCCCTTTGTTTGCCAAATGTGACGCTGATGAGCGACGAAAACAGTGCCCAGTGTATTTTTCAGGATTCGGTAACTTGAGAAATTTTGCAATGTTCTTAGGGACCTCACTAATTTTATTGATGCCCATGGGAGATGAAACACATTTCCCTCTGCGGTATGTTAAAAAAAAGCGTTGATGTGAGGTGTGGGAAGGTCGCAATTCGATATATTTCCTAATGAGGGTAATCCAACTTTCTTCTGTTACCATAAATACTCGTGATATGTTTGTTTTAGTTTTTGGTACTGTAATAATTACCATGTCAGGTTTTAGGTCAACGTCATTTATAGCCATTTTCGTCAATTCATCCCTTCTGAGAGCTCCACAATATCCAATAATTAAAACGACCTAAATAAGTAGTGTGAAATCAAGTGAATTTTAAACAATTAAATTTACCTTCATTGCCAAAAAAGTAATATCATCAGCATCACTGATAAATCGGGTAATGTGCTCACAGTCTAGGACATACGATTTTTTGGGCTCGTAGTTTTCACATTTTCGTTTTAAATATGCTTGCAGTTTTAAACAGAAAAGTCTGGGAACCCCAACTCCATATTTGTGACCGGGATCTCAAAATACAAAGAGCGGTGTTGAGTAGAATTAATGATTGTTAAATTAATTACACACCCCGCTTCATGTTTCATATGTACAATTTTGTAAGCGGGGTTCCAAAAATTTCTCTTACACATGTTGCATAGCTTGTTGTAGGTTGCAGGTATTAGCGTATTAAGTGAGATACATAAGAACTTATAAGAATAAGAACTTATGTATCTCACTTGGATTGTTACTCTTTAAACATTTCTTATTTCATTTATATCTTCTACAGAATAACATTAATAGTGTTAAGTAAATGTAGTGCCATCTAATGCATGAAATATAATTTATTGTTGGTTTGAAACTAGGTTTTTGTTATTATAAGACTTTTATTTACAATAACCAATGCCATCCAATGGAAAAAAGGAAAATAAAATAATATATATCTCTTCGTGAATGAGCAAAATTAAATCAACAGCGATCAGGCACTTTTAGGGGTTAAAGTATTAAACATTTCATAGCACTAAAACCTAAAAGTAAGAAAAATTTAATTAAAAATTGTTTTAAAAATAAAGTTTTTAAAGAACCAGTGGTTGGGCATTTTTAGGGGGCATTCTTGGCATAAATCGTAATAAACTAAAATTTAATCAAAAATTATTACTTGTGTTGAAATACAGCTATCAATTTTTAGACGGTTGAAAGTACTAATATAGTAATAAGAGGTGTTTTCCAATGGACTGAATCAGTTTAAGATCAGTTCATAACAGAAAATAATAAATTTCCAATGGAACAACTTTGAATCACAATTCTGATAAATCACAAAACCTAACCTATAGGTGCAAAAACACAAACAACTTTTTCAGTGCCGAGAGTGAAATCTTAATGCAATGATGAATAATTTCAACATAAATAAATGTGGGGAAAAATACATCAGATTGGATGCTCAAGCTCCAGGGTCAATGGAACAACAAATAAGTGAACCAGATGATCCTAGGTAACAATGGGTCAGTAAATTAGCACATTGGAAAGCACCTAAGAACGCACTATGCCAGGTTAAATTGGCAACGGTTTTTTCCAGCATATAGGTATTATTGGTAGGCAATTTCAAAAACAGCTTCTTCGAAATTAGGTTAGTTTTTACACCTCGCAATTCAGCTCTTTCCACAAGTCCTTTCAGTGACAATTTCAGGCGACATCATGTGGAGCCAATCCATAATTTTGAGAACATTAGTTTCTTGCTTCTTGTGATCATGCTTGCCAGAGCTCGTTACCGTTTTGTAAAAATAAACCTTTTTCAATATTTCTAACACCAGGAGGACACGTTCGTGCAATAAAGAATGACTTTTTACACTTGTATCTTAAATATCTATTATTAAGATATTAACGCAAGTTAATGTGAAAAGAACACACAATAATTCTAAAAAGTGGAAAGGTTTGAATGCGCACTATACCTATCCATTTTTAATATGTATAAATCTTAATAAATATTACTGTCCTAGACTAGTCCTGGAATTGACGCTTCGTTAAATGACTATTTTTGTTACAGAAAATTGACTAGGAAGTTCTTATTCTCGGAGTGATTGCAGTAAAACAAGTATCTACACGTGTACCTAGATACATTAAACATTAGGCTTTGTATTTGGATCTAGATACTTCACAGCAAAAGCATCTATCTCTAGGTACCTTTTTCTGGTAGTATCTGTATCTCTAGATACACAAAATAATGTGTCTGTTACAACATCGTTGACGCTTATGGATTATTAAAATCCTAGGCGCCGACTATGTGGTGGCCCGAAAGCTGTAGCCCTCATTAAAATAATGTAGTGAAGGCTGAGTCCTCATTAGCATCGTTAATACATTTTAGGTAATACAAATTTTAAATTAATTATTAATTGCTACTACCCATTACCTGGCGAACCAGGCCCCAGAAGCTATGAACTTATGCGGAAGGGAGGGGTGATTATTACTATTACTCAGGCACAACGTGCGTCTGCAGCCGACTTAACAGATGATATGGCACAAATCCCATTTTGTGTCCCGGAGTCGACCCCGGGACGCTTGGGTGAGAGACCAGCACGCTTCTACACTACCAAAGCCATACTGAATATAAATTGAAAATCTAACGAAGGGACTCACGCACTTATCCAACTAGGGTATATTTTGTTTTTTTTTGCAAAAAGGCAAAACATACTTAGAATTCAAGAAATCTTTGATGACTATACCTATATACCTACATGTAGAGCTGAAAGATTGTTTTCTACATTACGCAAAAAGTTGCCTAAAAACTTTGCCAAGAATTAATTTTCTGTGTTCCTGTAAGAATATATTTTCTGTTTTTAATACTGTATTTGTTATTTGGAAATCGAATATATTGACCTGTGCTTTTAAAAAATCGATTGTAAAGTTTTCACAAGTAAATGAAGTTATTATTTTGTTTATTAGCTTAAACACTCATAAACAGTATTCAAATCCTGAAAATGACGAAAAAAAAATACATTCAGTCTCTTTTTTAAAGAAAAGTTATTTAAATTAGTACAACCTACTTTCAAAATAAGTGTGACGTGCTCGAACGCCAATATTATACCATAGCATAGTTAGCCGGAGTGGGGTGATAATAACCCTAAGTTACTAACGCCCCAAGTTCGATTCCAGCTACTTTGGATATGAGTACCGACTCGACTAGTTTTCCAGAAAATGAATTTTAAAGTTTAATAAATTTTTTATCCAAATGGATCCAAGGTCAGGACCGGATCCAAAATTTCAATAAGACTCTAAAATTAATTTTCTGGAAAACTTCGTTTTTTACCTATATTTGTCAAGGTAAATTACCTCTACTGCCTCCCCTCTATCAACCATTTAAAGGATATCAGTTATTTCTGAATTACCCTGTATATGCAGACCGTGTTTAGTACGGTTGTTAAGGGGGCGTTATTGTCGCAAAATATTAGCATCAAAATATAGCTCACGTTTTTCATTCAGTTTTTTTTAATAATCTTTTTTTAGCAAGATAACGTTTGATGTCGATTGCTAAACTGTTAAGGTAGTGTGGATCATAGTTTGTAAGGAGTAGATACCTAAAATACATTTTATAATCGTAGTCGAACATCGCCAATTTTGTAGAATTAACGTTTTCTAAAAAATTACCAAACTAAACATAATAGACATTATAACACTGTTTAATAGCAAAATCTATGACAATGGATAAATGTTTTTGTTTACTTATTTAGTATTGATTGAAATAAAATAGATGTACACGGCGCGGAAATTTAAATATGGCAGCACGAAAATCAGTCATTTTTAGTTGAACGCTTTCTGCACCAGGAAGCGTTGGATGGTAATATTTGCGGGACATTTAAAAGTAATTTAACTTTCCTAATCTTTTAACTATTATTTAATAAATTCCCGAAGTAAATGTTGTTTTTCTTTACTTAAGAGCATGTGACGGTTAATTTTTGAATAAACTATTTCACTCTTAATTAGTCCTGATTAATTTCTTAAAACGAATATATATTTTCAATATTTTAATATAGGAATACTTTTCTTTTTCTTAAAACCAGCAAGAGCAACTGATATTTTTAAAGATATTTAGCAGTTTTGTATTTCCCCTTTTGATTTCAACTACCTTAAATTATTCCTTGGTATTTAAAAATTTCAGTTAAACTTAAAATATTTTGAAAGTTCACGCATGTCTGGCAACACTGTGAGCAGAGAACTGCGATGCGATCAAATAATGTGTTTCTATTTACATTTTCAAATTTTAGTTTTAAAGAAATTAATTCCGTTTTGCAGACTGTAGCGCCATCTTTAGGTGTTTATAGTTTCTGAAGCTTCTTATTATTATTATCACTGGCGGCGATAACGCGCCCTTAAAACTCAACTGACCAGCCCTCACTAAAATTTTAAAAAGTCGGCGCCTATGGATTGCAGCCAATCTTCCATACAGGGACAAACCTAAAGAGTTTTTTTTGAGGGGGGTAACCTTAAAATTGCCAACTTATTACGATGAAAATACCAACTACTAGTAAGAAAATATTTTTATTTGTACCTAACATATGAAGCAAAATTAGTATAAATCTTATTTTTATTTAAAACTCTCCAACGTGTATGTATGGCAATTAGATTAAATTTAAAAAATATATTGTTTTGGACACATTTTCTTATCTTCTCATTTTTCTCAAATTGTGAAATTGCCCACTCTCGCTCAAAATTATCAACTTTGTGGGGGAGCTTCCCCTCCCACCCCCCATGAGTTCGTCCCTGCTTCCACATAAATCATTTTAACTTAAGAATTATTGATGTGGAAGATTGACTGCAAGTTCTGAAGCAATACTTTTGAAGTTTAGGCTTGACAGTCTTAAATTTAAGATTAAATAAATGTTGCAATAATGTTACGCTATATTTTAAATATAACCCTGAATTCAGAACTTTACAAACACTAAACAATTGTTTCAAAAACTGCTAGCAATATTTTTATAACCAAATACCTACACTATTACAAAAAATGCTAATGCAACGCCTGCTCGTATACTCCTAGCAGATTAAAGGGTTTCATTCAAGTTTAAAAACATGCGAGGACAAAAAGTTTGCGTCTTTATATAAAATAATTTAAAAAAATGTTTAAATGAATGAATTATATCGAAGCCAACCCTGTCAAGATCGTAGACTTTATTTGTTTGGATCATGCGCACAAACTTGTTTTCAACTAAAGTTTTGTTTCATTCAGGCAGTTTGCGTTTATCGGTGTTGTTGGTATGTTATAGCCGTGTATTATTGCGCATGTTGCGGTACCTGTTGCTTTTAATGTGGTTTAAAATATGAAAATAAACAACATTATAAAGCTCAAGTGTGAACTTGTGTTAGTATTAAAAAAATGTGTATAACTTAAGTGTATAGTTATAAAGTGTTGCACAAAAATAATACTAATATTTTACAAAAACAAAATGGGATTATTAACATCAAAAGAAGAGCCTGCGCCACAGCAAAGCATACCGGATAGACCAGAAAGTATTATTTCCTCGAAACATCACGGACATGGCAGGCAACCAAGTATTCGTACAAAATCTAAACGGCCCATGCCGGAACCCATTGAACTTGAAAGAAGATTTACGGAAGTATTGGTGAGTAACTAAAATAGTTATACAAACTTTTGTTTCTGTTGAGAGGCAATTGTTTATTATTACTGTTTGGTTCATTTGTTATCGCAGGTCCGTATTGTTTGTTTTGTTGTTATTTTAACGTAAATTTAGTACGTTTGTTACAAATATAAATAGACAGGAATAGTATTGAAAGTAAAAGTAAAATAACAAGAATAAATAAAGTCGAAAATGCAAATTAGGGAATAATTCCGGTTTCGGTGTTCCACAACTTGAACATATTTAAAATTCTCACTAAATATAATAAATAAAAAATGTTAAACCAGACTTGATTATTCTTTAGGAACAAATTAGGATTTTGAAATTAATAGGTTATGTTTGGAAATTATAATTTGAGATGTTTGTGTTATTCAACTGTTTTGTTTACGTTTTGTTTTTAATGGGTTTTTGTTGTGCAGCGCCAGAATTACTGAAGAAAAATAAAATTTTTTTTATTTATTTTATTGGAATAATATTAAAAAAGACAAAACGCATAATTTAATATTTTCGTAATAACACGATATGAACACCGCTAATAACTAGCATAACCTACAAATCTTATTAAATTGTTCTTTATGATTTGTAATGCTATATTTTAAAAAGAATAACAATTAATGGAAATTATTGGCTTAAAAAATTGAAATTAACCATTTCAATCTAAAGTATTTTCCGGGTATTTTCATAATCCATGTACTTATAAATGATTCTTTTAAACAGTGGCGTAGCTACAGATTATGCCCCTCTCGCCAAAATCTGGTTTAATCTTCATTTACACACAGGGTTGGCAAAAAACAGGTTTTTTAAAAACCAAAAAACCCGTTTTTTTGGTTTAAACCACTTCAATTTAAATTATGTTTTAGAATTTCTACTTAGCTAAATTAATAGTAAAACAATTTTTGTTTTACAAATTATAATTTGGCATAAAACTGGACGAAACATAAAATATACAGTGTGTTTCACTTCATAGCTTGACACCACTGTATTCTTTTTATTTATAATCCAATCAATTTCAAATTTTTATCAGATATAGAATCCCGTAAAATAAATTTGAGGGTAATTAAAACAGCGCCGTCCTTTGAATTTTGAGGCCCCGGGCACAGATATGGAGTGGGGCCCCCAGTAAATAAGAAAGTGAATAAATAAATAAATATACAGGGTGTAACTAATATAACTAGAAACCTCGTAATGAGGGGTAGCTGTAATAGAAAATTTAGAACAATGTACTAACTTTATTGTTAGTAGGTACTTCCGTTAACAAAATGCTATGACGCGTCTCGACTGTTTATCTTGAAGTCTCGAGAAGTAAGGCTTCTGTCTGCGAAAAGGATCATTTAGTCCTTCTATACAGCAACTTATAGCCTATTACCTTTTAACTATACAATAGGCCGTAGTATTGTATTTCTAGGTAAATATACGTGACTAATTTATGAACTTTAGGGAGTTCCTTCCCGCCTTTTAGACATGCCGAGGCATGAATTGAGGTTACGCTCAATTAGCGCACATTGCCTACACTTCACAATGCTACCAGTAACTCACTGGTGGGAGCGAGATAATATCCATACTCTACTAGCTCTGCAGGCTAGTACCGGAGCGATAAACGTGCTCACCCGTCGGCTCCATCTCCAGGAAGGCATGAGGGACGTATCGTACGACCAAGGAGCTGTCCCTTGCTGTTAGGAGCTACTGCCCGATCCAATCCAACCTCAATTGTGGTAAGACTTGGTTTTTAAATGGTTTTGCCACCCCGATCTACCAAATTGTAGGCTTGGTGAGCCCTCGACAGAGCTTCGTTCTTATGTCTACACGTCCTAGACTCCCGGTATGTACCTACATGAGGTGAAGTTGTCTTGAGTGTGAGACGCTATGTATTCGCTTCAACACTCCTTAAGAGTAATGGCTTTAGAGCTTCTTCAGATTACAGTACTCAGTCTGCAGTCTGAGTATAGGGTGGTCCGAAGGCATCCTGAGCACAGTTACCTGGTGGCATGCAGTTTCCCATCTAGGCAAGAATTTACCCCTTCCAACCGTGATAAACCTCATTTCAATTTTCCTCCTTAAGATTCAAGCAACGGGTAGGCTTAGCACCAATAAGAGACCATGTCCCAGGCGAGAATCAAGTCCACCCACACCGGTCCTCATGTTACCAGAGATCCCTCTGCTCGGTGATGAGTAACCGTCGAGAATTCGTTAACCGTCTTAACCGTCTCTACCTGCATCATTCGTTGCCCTGTCATGTTTCCATGCCCCGTTCCAGGTTACAGGGATAGGGTAGATGACAGCCAGTTTTATGGGTGAACGCCGTGTGGTCTGCTCCGTTCACCCGTAGTCTCGAGAAATGTTAGAACCCTTTTCATTTTGGAAATTTGGTGCGCTTTATTTTAAAAGTAGGCTTTAGCTTTGTGTATAAGAACTTGCATCAAATGCCGGACTCTCAGTCTATTTTATTAACACATAAGATATATATTGTGTTGTTGATTAAAGTAAGGTAGCTCGGTGCGGGGCCCCACTAGTTCTCGGGGATACGCCCGGCTGACCGACTGTAGGGACGCTTCTGATTAAAAACCCCCATTTATTATCAACCATCAGCCTACTACGATCGAAGATAAATAAAAAAAAATCGAAAAAATATATTAGGCCTTGTTTAATCGGAAAACCCCAAAACCAAAATTTGTTTAAAATCCCAAAAAATAAAACAATTTTAATTCAAATCTAATAATTATTTTTCAAGGTTTTTAAGCACAATTTTGATTTATGGTTTTAAGGTGGTCCAGAACAAATTCGCGTAACGACTTTTACGGTTAATCAAGGCGTACTATGTTTTTTCGATTTTTTTTGTCATTTATTTTTGACCATAGTATGCTGTTGGTTTCTAAGAAATAAGATTTTTAATTACACAAAAATCTCCTTGAAGGGGTTCTATACCTGATACAAATTTGAAAATGTTTCGATTATAAATAGCAAAGATACAGGAATATCAAATTGAAATAAAAATTGTAATAGAATTCTAATAATGTATTAAAATAATTATTATTGGAGATTTTTTAATCAAAATTTGGTTTTGGGGTTTTCAATTGGTCCAGAAAAGAATTTCGCAACGACTTGTACGATTAAACAATAGTCCAGTCAAACTAAACATTTGAAATGGTAAATGGAAGTACATAACATTTTTTTCTTCTAGCATGCAGGGGGGGGTCTAGAAAAGCTTAACTTGAAGTTTTCGACCTCAAATTCATACGAGCTTTTTCCGCCATTTTGAAAAGAAAGGATGAAGTGTTATTTTGAAATTATCTCTGTAACAGTAGGTCCGACAAAAAATTTGAAACCTTTTCGCGTAATATAAAAAATGAAAAAGTTATGAGGAAAAAACATTGGAAAAAGAAGGGATGAAGTGTTATTTGAAAACTTCAAATTAAGCTTTTCTAGATCCCCCCTGCATGCTGGAAGAAAAAAATCTTTTCAAAGACAATAAATGTAATGTGTTCTCCAGGAAACCGGCGAAAGGTAAATCGGCCACCACAATTTTTATTTTTGTTTTCACTCACAACTTTTTCATTTTTTATATTACGCGAAAAAGTTTTAAATAGAAGTTGTAGACAATCGTATTGTCGACAAAAATGCTCTTTACAAATTTTTTGTCGGACCTACGGTTACAGAGATAATTTCAAAACAACACTTCATCCCTTCTTTTTCCAATGTTTTTTCCTCATAACTTTTTCATTTTCTATATTACGCGAAAAAGTTTGAAATAAAAGTTGTAGACAATCGTATTTCCGACAAAAATGCGTTGTACAAATTTTTTGTCGGACCTACTGTTACAGAGATAATTTCAAAATAACACTTCCCTTCCCTTTCAAATCCCTTCTTTTCAAAATGGCGGAAAAAAGCTCATATGAAATTGAGGTCGAAAACTTCAAGTTAAGCTTTTCTAGGACCCCCCCCCTACATGCTGGAAGAAAAAAATCTTATGTACAACTTCCATTTTCCAAGTTAAGCTCATTTTTCGTACAGTTTGACTGGACTACAAGTCTTACTATGTTTCTTAGATTATTTGCATTTATCTTCGATCGTAGTAGGCTGGTGGTTTGTAATAAATGGGGTTTTTAATTACACACAAATCTCTTTTAAGGAGATAGATTCGTTTATAAATAAAAAAAATGCAGGGCTGTAGAGCTGAAATTTCAAATAATTATTAGTCAAGATTTTTTTTAACCAAAATTTGGTGTTGGGATTTTCAAGTGGCCCAGAACAAATTTCTGTAATGACTTTTCCGATTAAATAAGGCCCAATGTGTTTTTTCAATTTTTTGCGTTTATCTTCGATCGTAGTAGGCGGGTGGTTTATAATAAATGGGTTTTTAATTGCCCATAAACTTATTTTATGGAGTTCTATATCTGATAAAAAATTGAAATTGGTTGGATTATAAATAACAAAAATACAGGGGTGTCAAGCTGTGAAGTGAAACACACTACTTAAATACAGTGTACTTAATACTTAAATACAGTTAAGTCAATCGCTCCGGTACTAACCTGGTTAGCTAAGGTCGATTAAGCTGGCAGTGCAAAGTGAGCAGAATCTCATGGGACCCATTGGAGAATTAAGTGCTTTTTTAGTGCTATTTAACTACCCAAACAAAAATTTAAGTGCTCGTCAATTTAAAAAAACTGGATGTTTTGCTAGCTTAAGATTAAGCTAGCAATGCATTATCATGTACACGTGAGCTAAATCATTTCTGTATACATAATAATTACGTGCTTTTTGAGTGCTATTTAACTCCCCAACCAAAAATTTAAGTGCTCGTCCATTAAAAAAAATAGATGTTTTACTTTAAGTTTAAGCTAGCAAAGCATTATTTATAAACGCATGTACACGTGAGCTAAATCATTTCTGCATACATAATAATTACGTGCTTTTTGAGTGCTATTTAACTCCCCAACCAAACATTTAAGTGCTCGTCCATTACAAAAAAATAGATGTTTTGCTTTAAGTTTAAGCTAGCAAAGCATTATTTATAAACGCATGTACACGTGAGCTAAATCATTTCTGCATACATAATAATTAAGTGCTTTTTGAGTGCTGTTTAACTACCCAACCAAAAATTTAAGTGCTCGTCCATTTAAGAAAAAAAACGGATGTTTTGGTTTACGTTTAAGCTAGCAAAGCATTATTTATAAACGCATGTACACGTGAGCTAAATCATTTCTGCATACATAATAATTACGTGCTTTTTGAGTGCTATTTAACTCCCCAACCAAACATTTAAGTGCTCGTCCATTACAAAAAAATAGATGTTTTGCTTTAAGTTTAAGCTAGCAAAGCATTATTTATAAACGCATGTACACGTGAGCTAAATCATTTCTGCATACATAATAATTAAGTCCCTTTTGAGTGCTATTTAACTACCCAACCAAAAATTTAAGTGCTCGTCCATTTAAAAAAAACGGATGTTTTGCTAGCTTAAGATTAAGCTAGCGAAGCATTATCATGTACACGTGAGCTAAATCATTTCTGCATACATAATAATTAAGTCCTTTTTGAGTGCTATTTAACTACCCAACCAAAAATTTAAGTGCTCGTCCATTAAAAAAACGGATGTTTTGCTAGCTTAAGATTAAGCTAGCAAAGCATTATCATGTACACGTGAGCTAAATCATTTCTGCATACATAATAATTAAGTGGGTTTTTAATTTTATTTTTAGTTTTGAAGAGACTTTTTGAATTTCCCGCGCAGTAACTTTAAATGCAACACTGCTCCCGTCAACTGCCATCTATGAATAGACTACTGTAAAATTTTGAGAAAGCTACGCCATTTAGTTTGTATTTGAGAGCCATTGAAAAAAAATGAATTTCGTGTGCTGATTAAGCATTATTATTGCGTAAGAAAAGCCATCACCGAAACCAAGGAAAGGCTTGATAAATACTATAAGCACTCTGCACCATCAATTTCAATAGTTAAGAAGTGGTTTACTGAGTTCCGTTGTGGTCGTTCCAGCACACGTGACGCCGAACGTTCAGGTCGCCCAAAAGAGGTCGTTACACCAGAAATCGTCGCTAAAATCCACGGAATGATATTGGACGATCGGAAGTGCGTGAGGTGGCCGAGGCTATAGGCATCTCAACTGAGCGGGTACATCACGTTTTACATGATTATTTGGACATGAAAAAGCTATCTGCGCGATGGGTGCCGCGATTGCTCACACTCGACCATAAGCGCAACCGTTTGACTACTTTAAAGGAGTGTTTGACGATGTTCAGCCGCCATCCGAACGAGTTTTTGCGGCGTTTCGTTACCGTAGACGAAACATGGATCCATCACACTACACCAGAGACCAAGGAACAATCAAGACAGTGGGTTTCTCCCGGTGAACGTGCACCAAAGAAGGCCAAGGTGGGTCTGTCGGCCAACAAGGTCATGGCTACAGTTTTTTGGGATGCACGCGGTGTTATTCACATCGATTACCTTGAAAAGGGTAAAACGATCACCGGCGAATATTATTCAGAGCTTTTGGACAGATTCGATATTGATTTGAAGCAGAAACGACCACATTTGGCGAAGAAGAAAGTGCTGTTCCAACAAGACAATGCACGGGTGCACACGTGTGTAGTCACCATGGCAAAAATCTATAAATTGGGCTACGAACTGCTACCCCATCCAGCATGTTCTCCAGATTTAGCCCCCTGTGATTATTTCCTGTTTCCAAACCTGAAGAAATGACTGGGCGGTAAGAGATTTGGGTCGAATGAAGAGGTCATCACTGAAACAAACGCTTATTTTGAGGGCCTTGAGAAAACCTATTATTTGGAAGGAATAAGAAAATCGGAAAAACGCTGGACTAAATGTATCGAGCTAAAAGGAGACTATGTTGAGAAATAAAACGCTTATTTGCCGAAATAAATATCTTTTATTCAAAAAGTCACTGACTTATCAAACCACCCTCGTATATACATGCATACCAAAAAATTAATAAAAGTGACATTGGTTTTTTTTAAACTTCAGGTTTAAACCTGACAACCCTGGTATAAAGGAGAAAATTTTCTATTAAAAAGAATACATTTGCTTATTTTGTATACTTGTATGCAATGGGACGGATTTCAGTGACGGATTACGTGTAGGTCAGTAGCGTATTTAGAATTTCTTTCGGGGTGGGGGGCTGCTTTATAAAAATCCCGAATCAAACTACTGAGATTTTCACATAACATAGATTTTGACACTATTACAAAGATTTCGGGGAGCTTCAGCATGATGGGAGGGAGGGCTCTCCCCCCTAAAGACGCCACTGCAGTAGGTAATGTTATTGTCTGCTTTGTTAATGGGTAATTTTTTATGAAATATGCAAATATGAAATGTTCATACATTTCTTAAAGATTAGTAACACGATCATCAAAAATTACTTATTGGTGGTTTCTGCTACGCTACTGGCGTTCAAATAAATAATAATCCTCTTTTTAATCTCTTTTAAGAGAAAGTAAACTAAATTACATCAAGTCAGGTTTCAATTTAATTTACTTCCGTCATTCATGTTGATTCTGCAAGTAATTTAATTAAAGAGCTTAGTAAACTCTTGGTCAATTCTTATTGCCTGCTGCGATATTAAGATTACGTTCCGCAAGAAAATCCGCAAAAGGGGAATTGCCGACAATAATAGAACGTCCGTTTAAAATTGGTAATTCTCCAGATTAACATTCCAACCTATGGAATGTATTATCATCTAAACGCGATGTTAACCATAAAAATACCAGATGAAGTTGATGGCAAGGTATAAAAGCATGCTGTGCTGGGAGGGAGCTTGTATGCAGCGACGGTATAATCAGGAAGTTGTGTGCGCGCATGCAGACGATTTTTTAAATAAATTGTTTAGTTTAGATTCGTATCTTTTCTATGAATAAAACAGTTGAACATCTGAATTAGGAATGTAGAAACAATTAAAGATCGAGTTTACCTTAAAAAAAATTATTCCTAAATTTAATTTTTAGATTTTAAAAACAATTACATGAAAAATATTAGTACATATTTTCAAACTTTAATATTATCTCCTCTAATTATTTTACAACAAAGATATTAAGAAATGGTATAAAGAAAAACAATATGAATGGAATGATGCCATTGGTTACAGATTGCATTTGGCCGTAACCGGAAAAAATAAAGAAAATAAAACTTCCGATAATGCAAAAATCAGCTATGCCTTCGAAACATTGGAACTATGAAGGGAAATATTTGGTACCCAACTGTCATTTTTAAAGTTACATTTAACTGTTTGACAGACAATATAACCTTAAAAATGACATTTAGTTAACAAATATTTTCCCTTATTTCCAAGGCATAACTGATTTTTATGTCAATAAAGTTAGCACCACCCACTTTGTCAAATTTCAAAAATTTGAGTGTCATAATTTTGGACTAATTATGGACTAATCTTGGACCAATTCAAAAAATTTTGGACCAATCCCTATTCATCAGAAATGAAGATTTTAGAGTGGGGGTGCTGACTTGAACTCAAGCAGCACCCCCACTCTTAAATCTTCATTTCTGATGAATAGGGGTTGATCCAAAATTTTTTGAATTGGTCCAAAATTAATCCATAATTAGTCCAAAATTATGGCACTAAAATTTTTGAAATTTGACAAAGTGGGGGTGCTAACTTTATTGACGTATTTCCAACAATACCAGCCCACATATTCAATTTTTGGGAATGTTGTGTATGGATTTCCTGCATCTAATGGGGATTTTCTCTTGACCAATAACGACAATAAATTGTGCCTGTTATCGGTACTAGTAGATAAAACGTATCTTCATCAGAAAATACTATTTGATTCATCAAATTAAGGTTTGCTCTAATCATTTCCGTTAAGATTTCACAAAAATGGTAGTCCGTGATAATAACAACGATAAGATTTGGTAAAAACTGACGTTCGAAACGCTAGCAGACTATATTCATCATTAGAGGTTCTTTTAAGGCTATTTAAATGCCCAAAGTTAATTTTTATGCTCTATTAATTTTCTTTTTTACGGATTCTGCCAGTTAGCAGAAAAAAAGTTAGCAGATCCACTAAATAATGGAGCTTAAGAGCCTTGAAACGAAATGTTTATTGCAGAATAATTAAAGGCTCTTTAAATATCTAAAAATTAATTATTCCTAGACTTTGTTATTTTTTTTTAATTTAATTTAATTTTTTTATAACAGGCTTCAAACGAAATGTTTATTACAGGATAATTAAAGGCTCTTTAAATGCTTTTTAATTCCTAGACTCGATTATTTTTTTAAATTGCGGATTCTGCTAGCTTTAAAAAAAATTAGAAAGAATTTTTATACATAAAATATTCGTTCCTAAAACTTTGTAGTTTCGGAGATAAGGTAAGACTCATAACAGTCGGACCACTTTATAAATCATTAAGCGTCGTAAATGAGTTCTAATCTTAGTTTGGTGTCATTAGTCATTCAAAATTAAATGTTACCACTGCAATCACTTAGCACGTTGAGGTCAAACCTATAATATCAAAAATCATCATAATTTACGTTTGCTTCTAATCAAGATCCTTGAAATCAATCGTCCTGCCAAGGATCCTGTAATCAAAATTATTTCAATTTTTTGAGCTCCATAAACAAAAGTTAACGATCTATAGTCAGTACATATTAGAATTAGGTTCGACATGCTGAAAGATATACGATCTATCAACTTTTTAACAGGAATGACATAACATTAAATCTTTTCACAGTTCAGCAGATAGAATAGTAAGGTTATGATGGAGTGATAACGTTGAATATACACCTATGGTAGATAGCTACTACTTGCTTTTGGTCGTTACTGGTCTGGCTTTGCATATTGCATTGTACCATCTCCCTTTGTCTACGCATAAGAGATCGCGAACAAGGATTACAAGATCAATACGAATAACGGAAGGAAGGCGACTGGTTAGCTAGTACAGTCTGCTATTTAGCTTCTGTAATCAATGGCAGAAGATTTAGGAGGCGTAGAATGGTACAAGATTAAATTAATTAACTATCTGTGGTTAGTAAGAATCTTCGTCGAACTGAGAACTTAGGTAATGTTTAATTGACATAGCATGCTGTTGAGGTGTTGGTGGAAAGTTGTAAATGACTGCAGATGTTCTGTTGCGATCCCACACTATTAAGCTAAGTAGTTTATTATTTATTTAAATCTCCCTGATAATTCCCATGTGTAGTGATGCGGTAGGAACAAGGAAGGAGTTACCGCGCAAAAAGAAAATTTCCTGTTTCAGTTATTTTCAAGAAAAAACGTTGTATGCTAGGCTCACCTGAGCGGCCCGGTTCGACTCCCGGGACCGGCATATCTGGTTAACGGTTTTCTGCAGTTTTTCCTTATCTGTAACACAAGTATAAGATTTGGGCTATACTATCTTTAAGTCGGCTGCGGCCGTACGATGGTCCTGCGTAATAATATTAATCCCCCACTCCCTCCCGTACAAGCTTTAGCTTATTGGGCC
This sequence comes from Agrypnus murinus, assembly GCA_929113105.1. Lineage (NCBI taxonomy): Eukaryota > Metazoa > Arthropoda > Insecta > Coleoptera > Elateridae > Agrypnus > Agrypnus murinus. The sequence continues at coordinate 39,744,923 of OV816030.1, forward strand.
TGTTTACTACTTAGCCAGGTAATGGGTTGTAGCAATTACTATTATTATTATTAACACTAAAGCTCAATCAAACATAGTACACAACAAAAATTTATATGCTATTATTTAAAGCTAATTTACGCGCATAGCGCATTAATTTCCCAGAAAAACCGTGTGTGCTAGCTAAATACTGAAGTTCAATTAAATGTCGCATAAAACAAAATTTTATATGCTATTATTTAAAGCTAATTACTGCTATTTTACTGCACAAAAAGAAAATGCGCTGCTTCGGCGATTTCCCAGAGAAACCTTGTATGCTAGCTTAACACTGAAGTTTAATCAAAGGTAGCATAAAACAAAATTTTATCTGCTATTATTTAAAGCTAATTACTGCTATTTTACTGCACAAAAAGAAAATGCGCTGCTTCGGCCATTTCCCAGAAAAACATTGTATGCTAGCTTAACACTGAAGTTTAATCAAATGTAGCATAAAACAAAATTTTATATGCTATTATTTAAAGCTAATTACTGCTATTTTACTGCACAAAAAGAAAATGCGCTGCTTCGGCCATTTCCCAGAAAAACATTGTATGCTAGCTTAACACTGAAGTTTAATCAAATGTAGCATAAAACAAAATTTTATCTGCTATTATTTAAAGCTAATTACTGCTATTTTACTGCACAAAAAGAAAATGCGCTGCTTCGGCGATTTCCCAGAGAAACCTTGTATGCTAGCTTAACACTGAAGTTTAATCAAAGGTAGCATAAAACAAAATTTTATCTGCTATTATTTAAAGCTAATTACTGCTATTTTACTGCACAAAAAGAAAATGCGCTGCTTCGGCCATTTCCCAGAAAAACATTGTATGCTAGCTTAACACTGAAGTTTAATCAAATGTAGCATAAAACAAAATTTTATATGCTATTATTTAAAGCTAATTACTGCTATTTTACTGCACAAAATGAAAATGCGCTGCTTCGGCCTTTTTCCAGAAAAACATTGTATGCTAGCTTAACACTGAAGTTTAATCAAAGGTAGCATAAAACAAAATTTTATCTGCTATTATTTAAAGCTAATTACTGCTATTTTACTGCACAAAAAGAAAATGCGCTGCTTCGGCCATTTCCCAGAAAAACATTGTATGCTAGCTTAACACTGAAGTTTAATCAAATGTAGCATAAAACAAAATTTTATATGCTATTATTTAAAGCTAATTACTGCTATTTTACTGCACAAAAAGAAAATGCGCTGCTTCGGCGTTTTTCCAGAAAAACATTGTATGCTAGCTTAACACTGAAGTTTAATCAAAGGTAGCATAAAACAAAATTTTATCTGCTATTATTTAAAGCTAATTACTGCTATTTTACTGCGCAAGAAGAAAATGCGCTGCTTCGGCCTTTTTCTAGAAAAACCTTCTATGCTAGCTTAACACTGAACTTTTTTTCTTCAACAATATAGTGCTTTTTAAGTGCTACCTCAGTGCCCAAATAAGAAATTGTGTCCGTAACGTTTTACTTGTTATTAAGTGCGACCTTAGCACTTAGCAGTCACATAAGAAATTGCCGCTTAAAGTTTTTTTAAATACATTTTGCGAGCAGAACAGCTTTTATTGTAAATTAATGTAAAAACTTGACAATAATGTAGTGCTGCAAAATTTTTCAGAATATCTTTAAATATTGTGTGTAGGGGAGTGAGGGTAAAAAGCCGTTTTCTGTCGTTTACACGTCCCGGAGCCGGCGCTAATGTCATTCGATGTTTTTTTGAATACAAAGTCATCACTCGTAGACGTACAGGCAAAAAGGTACATCTACTTAAAGCTTCAATGTTAAGTCTATGGGACGCAATGGCTCAATGGGTGTTTTGTACGAGTGTGAAACGGAAGTGTTGACTTTATGACGTTTAATATCACTTCTGCATTCTTCGCATCTAAAAAGCGCATCTTGCTGCTTTATCAGAGTTGTAATTGATAATAATTACTATTATGTCTATTAATGTATTTTATAAAATTTAAACAAAATATTTAAAAGGAAACCAAAGAGGAACATGCAAAAGTAGCCGTTTCCTCTCTCATTAACTTGACAAATAATCCGTGTCTATTACATGTTTTTCGAATTCTTCAAGTGTAAAAACAGGGATAGACACTTAAGTGACTACTAATACTGATAACAATAATCAACTTGTTTACATTATTTACCCGAGATAATTTTAAAACAAACACACATACTTTGAGTTTGAATGTGCATTTGTTTATGGCCTCCGACCGTTTTTTAAATGCATAACGCGTAAAAATAAAAACACTCGCTGCTACTTTACTTTTCATTCATTGGCCTGTATATTTTATTTCTGAAATGAAGGACGAACGAAATCGATAACTAATATTCTTTTATTTGAATAGTCTATAGACTTTCTTATTTATGCATGCAAGACGAGATATCAGTTACAAATAAATATCTTATTTATTTGTATTTAGGGGAAGCGGAAATGCCGCTCATGAATAGCGTATATATATATAAGTAGCAGTTTGTTTTGATAGGCATTGAAATCATACATTATTTGTATGTTATTTTCGAAAGTCTGAAATATGATAACTTAATACTATTTACTTACACTATAATCTCTCAATATCATCTTTTTGCTTCTCTAGAATTATTAATTCTTACTGTTTACCAAACTGTCTGGAAATCATTTATCTCCTTGATTGTTATCATTTGAATTGGTCCGCGCGAGAGCTACTACCGATGGGCATCTAACTAAACATTTTTGTACCCCTATTTACAGAAATATCTGTGGTTATTTCCGTATTTCTAAATTAATTTCCTGTATTTCCGATTTCCTAACCAAAACTTAATGAAATAGCATCAGAGTTCGTTGTACCCCACTCCCGAATTTTAATGTATTTCCGTACTATTCCTCAAGTATTGCCATGTATTCCCGTATATTCCCCAAACTATTCACTATTCTAACTATTCCCTAGTATTCCTGAGTATTTCTCAGGTATTGCCATGTATTCCCGATTATTCTCTGTGTATTCCCGATGTATTTCCAAAAATTTGTACCTGTATTCCAGTAGTGAGACGCCCCTTGGCTATACTACATATCTATACGAATTGCAATGTTGTACAACGCTATCTACATTTACAAATGCACCCCTCATTATTAGTTAATCGTTTTTATTTCTTCAATATGATAAGCTAATCAAGTTTCTTATCGAGTTAATAACATTTCGAGTTGAATGAAAATCAGATGCGTCTGAATGTTTTTTTCAAGAGTTATCTCATGCCGGAGGTGTTTTGGAGCACTTTTTAACGGAACGAGCAAGAACTATATCAAGTGACAATTATAACAATTTAGCTCGGGTAGACGATCAAATATGGACTCTAGACACCCGAGTGTACAAACCGTATAGAAGTGCTGGGTTCGGTATTTCAACTCTTTTTGCTCTGAAAGCTCTATTGCTATAGTTACAATTATTTACCACAATGAATACCATAGAAACCGAGCTCTTTAAGAAAACAGATCTGAAATACCGGTTGGTGAGTGGGGCAGAAGGCTAACATAATGCGGATGTCGCTGTGCCACAAATACGAGTTCGTTGTACCCCACTCTCGAATTTTAATGTATTTCCGTAATATTCCTCAAGTATTGCCGTGTATTCCCGTATATCCCCCAATTATTCCCTAGTAGTCCTGAGTATTTCTCTGGTATTGCCAATTATTCTCTATATATATTCACGTGCATTCCTGATGTTTTCCAAAAATTTGTACCTGTATTCCAGTAGCGAGACGCCCTTTGGCTACTACATATCTACGTCACTGCAATGTTGTACAACACTATCTATATTTACAAATACGCCGCTCATTATTAATTAAGCGTTTTTATTGCTTCAATATGATAGGCTAATCAAATTTATAATCGAATTAATAACATTTCGGATTGAATGAAAATCAGATGCGTCTGAAGGTTTTTTTCAAGAGTTCAAGAGTTATGTCATGCCGGAGGTGTTTTGAATCACTTTTTAACGGAACGAGCAATACTATATCAAGTGGCAATTATAACAGTTTAGCTCGGGTAGACGTTCGAATATGGAACATACTCTAGACACCAGAGTGTACAAACCGTATAGAAGTGCTGGGTTCGGTATTTCAACTATCTTTGCTCTGAAAGTTCTATTGCTATAGTTACAATTATTTACCACAATGGATACCATAGAAACCGAGCTCTTCAAGTAAACAGATCTGAAATACCGTTTGTTGAGTGGAGAAGGCTAACATAATGCGGATGTCGCTGTGCCACAAATACGCTGTACTAATAATAATTTCAGCCACCGAATGTGACCTTGATTTATTCCCAGACTGCTTGGCAGACTACGAAGCAGCAGTTGTATATGCATCCGTACGACAGAGCCGTCTAACTTTAATTTTGCGTTGAGTAGTGGCCCCGTAATAAACGAGTTTCGTAAGATGCTGTGCAGCCAAAGTGCGATATAAACAGTCGCGATATAAATACACATCTAACATACAGTGTTTTTGACAAAAGAACTTACGTACAATCGTATTGGAAGAGAAGATCAGTGTTACTACACGCTTTATCCGGTATATAGGTACATCTGGAACCATACCTGATTAGAAATTGGGTCAAATGGTACCCTGCTTCTCCATGTTACTCATCCCTGTGGCACCCTACACGTCGTGTTAGTTTTTATCTCTAATCTAATCTCCCACTAAAATCGCTGAATCTTTTATACATATGTACAGGGTGTAACTAATATAAGTAAGAGCCACGTAATGGAGGGGGGAGGGATAACTGTAATGATTTAGAACATATTCTCCTTATCGACATGTGGTCGCTTCCAGCCAGTTTCCTAGAAAATCGCATTTTAAATTTTAATTACGCTCTTATTGTACTCACCTTACATTAAAAACACTAAACTAGCAAAAAAAATCTTTTCCTCTTTAACACATTTTCTCTACAAAATATTATCATAACCCACCCTCCCCCACAGGCACATCATAATTTTTTTGCGATGAACAATATTTTAAAAGAAAGAAAATTCTGGCTGCGGGCCTGTTTGAGAACAAATCGTTTAATTCTTCATATGTGGGTTGTTTTTTTGCGCATTCTACATTAGATTTTTTATATGGAACTCTTTCTAGAGCTAACGACACCTACGGTTAAAAAAATGAACTAAGCCTTAGGTAAGTGTGGAAATAATCAAGCTGTACCTCTCGGGAGGGAAGATCACTTGCCTACTGTTATAGGCAGAACTACAACACAACCCAACAGTAAGAGTGACTACTATAAAAAGGAAACATACACAATATCTCGGAACAAGCTTGACACAAGAACAAAACTTCCAAGGTCACATAGATGCACTATGCATGAGGACCACTAAGATTATGCCTAAACCGGTCAGCATAGCACAAAGGGAATACAAAATTCCGTTCGCTTGTGTAAGATTATACTAGCGTCTATAGCGGTATATCGAGTTAGCGTATGGGCCGGCAGACAAAGCTATGAAAACTTGAATGAAGAAATAAACGGAGCACAGAGAGGAGTCCTAGTACTATGCCAGGAGCTTTCAGAACGACATATACGGAAGCTGTATTGGTCGTTACAGGAATCTGTCTTTTAGATTAGAAGAGTAGCCCTACTGGGGCTACGTACTGGATAAGGAAATAAAAACCTGGCAGAGTTGATCATATCCTGGGAACACGAACAACGAAACGGGAAGTCGCAAGGGTGACAGAGGAGGAATATCAACCATGATGGATTTTCCGATAGAAGCCGCTGGAACTTTCAATTCCTCCTTATCGTAACCCAGAGATCTCCTCATCAGGCAGATTTGACCTTCAGCCAACCTCCCCCAATTACGAGACGGTCATGAGACAAAAGTAATACTTCTGAGCGTTGTTAGGGGTATTCTGGTGTTTTAAAAACGTTTATGGAGGTTTTTTTGGCAATTGACAATTTGGTTCTGATTTGTATCACCTTTAACTTCGTGACATAATTCATAGATGATTTACCAATTTAGGAGATGATTTTAAAAATGGGTTATATACCAATGAATGGTTTTTATTGTTTTTAATTAATCCAAAATTGTGGAACGGTTTTTCTCTGATTTTTGTGTTCTTTAATTTTATGATATTATTCATGGGGAGTGATTTACCAATTTATAGAATAATTTCAAAAATGAGTTATACAATATACACCAATGAGTAGTCTTTAATTCATAAGGGTAGGAATGATTACCAGGTTAGAAGATGACTTCGAGAATTATTCACGGGAAGGGGGGGGTCTCGAATTTTATAATTTTTAATTTTGTGGTATTATTTATTCGTGTTGGGTATAGTTTTCGCGATCGGCCACTACATCCCGAAAATTATGGCCTCCTCTAAACTGATTTATTATATGGCGGGGGTGCCAGTTCGAGTCCGTCACTTTAAAATTTTCATTTCTGATTTATAGGGATTGGTCAAAAGTTTTTTGAATTGATCCAAATTATTTGAATCTCAACAAAGTGACGGTGCTAACTTTATTAACGTGACATAAGCACTAAGCAGTAAAGGACAAAATGCCGCAAAATGATATTTTATTACGTATTTAGTGTTATTAAGCTAACCTAACCTAATTTAATTGTTCCGTATGCAGGCCAATCGTAGGAAAGGACCAAACCTGACGGGCTCTACATTCGGCGGCACCGTCATTCTGCTTCTTCTAACTTTAAGCTCATAAATATAAGCAGTCTTACAAATAAATTTTAAAGATTTGTCTTACATAACATAACCTAAAAATGTTTCGTAATTTTTCTCATAGTATAGTCATAGTCATAACAAAAAGTATGTTTGTTATTGTACAGTCACAAAATACAATTCAATTTCTTTCGTTACTAAACATCAAATACCGTAAAATAAATAACAATTGCATGATACCACCACATAAAAAGGAAAATTCCCATTAAAAAAGTCTATTATAAGCACAAAAGCTAATAAAAACCTAATACCACTAGATAATCATAACGAATCAAAGCGATTTCTGCAATTTATAACTGATGCGCAAATGCTTATTTTAACTTTTGTTTTCTAATTCCACAACCTACACAATGTCGATGTGTGGGGATATTAATTTCTCGTACTTAAAAGTTTTCCAATTTAACTACGTAATATACAGTTATTTGCAGAAAAATCTGAGACAGTTTACTTTTCCTACTTTAAAAGTTAACTTTATTATGTGGTACATTTTAAAAATTATGCAACAAATGTAGAAAATATAAACATTATTTTTAACATTCAATTCACAGCATAACCTTTGTCTTATATTTTCCTGCGCAGGTTAAATGGATAGTAGTGACATTATGAATTGTCACACATTTATTTACACAGCAGTGTACATACATTATGGATATAATCTAAGTATGGAATAAATTAATTAGGAGTATTTATATCATAAATGCACTGAGACAACGATTTGTATTTGTAAATACGCATCTTCTGACACAATTGCCAAATTTATGACGTCATCTGTGTCATGATCGATGGTTTTTTAAAGAAATACACGTCTTTTACGCATTTTTTGTCCTCCCTATGAATTTTAATTAATTAAAAATTGGTATCGTTCGTATTGGTATTCGAAATTAATAAAAACTTTTCAAAAGAGGTATCACATGACCCATGTTTCCATTTAAAGAAAGAACATCAATGACATGATAAATTCGACAGATATATTAAAAGATGCATTTTTAAAGATAAAAATCGTCGCGCGTGAGGATTTTACTCAAAAACTGGGTGTTTACCTAATAAAGTGTTTACCAAATTTACTCCATACTTTACATACACACTGTATATGCATATACCGATACATACTATATCCAGCGAATCTTCCATATAATCGTAACGTCATACATAAAAAGGTACTTAGAATATCCTCGATATGACTCTATATTGTAGCGAAGCGAATAGGAACAACAAAGATACCATAAAAATTTATAAGGAAAAAAATAAACTTGTGCTTTTTCTATTTTTAACAACATTTTCAAAACCGATTCAAGCTGAAGCTGCAGTATATGAAGGAAGGGTGGATTTATTCTTGATACGTAGATGCCCTCATGTACTACTAACCACGCTGTCAGAAAAAATCATTACAATTTATCTGATGAGGGTTCAACTTATTTTTGGATGCTGGACCCTTCTGTTCTAGATAGTAGGATTCTGATTTGACATTAAAATTCACCTTTCACAATTTTCAATTAAAATGTCTTTCTCCACTTATTTTTCAGTGGTCGTAAATATACAAATACGACGTTACTTTTAGCGACATGTATAATACCTGCTTGTACAGGTTGGAAAAAGTACATGGTTTTTTTCACTATTCATAGAAATTGTGCAACGAGGCTTGCCAAGTTGCACTAATGTTGTATATACTATTTTTTACAAATTTTTCAAGAGTGAAGAAGTAGGTATTTTTTGCTTACAAGAGTGAAAGTTAAGATATTATTCAACAAGCGTGTAATGATCGCTATTAGTAGTAGAAAATTGCGACGTGAGCTGCAGGCGGGCGTTGTAATCTATCCCAATGAATAATAGCCGCTACTCGCAAGTAGAATACTCTATTTTTTCTTTGGAAGTTGCACCTTTCGAATATTTGCCCCGAACGTACTTCTTTCCTAATCTTTCTGGCAATAGATCTACAGAGGTTACATTTACCGCTCTTGAGATGTCTAGCGGCGTACAAATCCGCAACATCAGAATTAAATCTTCACCTCTTTTTAGTTAATAAAACACATATTAAGTTATTACTCACAGCCCCTAAGTAATGAATAAGTTTTTAGCAACTTTTTCATCTCTGCAATATAAAAAAATTATAAAATAGTATATTAAAGTATTAGTTTCATAAGACACGTTTTTAGAGGTCCGTGAAGCTAGCACAATCATTACAGCACAATCAAATAAAACCTTCGTAAATATTTAGTACTCATTAATTACTAATTAATTACTAAAAAGAAAAATTTATTACTGCTGCCTTTTTAAAAAAAAAACGGGTTGTTCCAGCCTCACAGTGAAGCTAGCACAACCGCACCAAAAATAAACAACGATTGCAAAAAACTAACGTACCTATTAATTACTAATTAATTACTCAAAAATCAAATTTATTACTGTTGCGGTTTAAAAAAAACATGGGGTTGTTCCAGCATCACAGTGAAGCTAGCACAACCACACTAAAAATACAGCACAACTAAATAAAAACAATGTCAATATTTATTACTCATTGGTTACTAACTAATGGCAAAAAATAAATATTTACTACTGCTCCAAAAAAAAAGATATTAATTTTAAAACATCTACCAAAGTATCTAACGTGGAATTTTCCATTTTGAATAAAATTGAACGAGACTACAATTTATTACTCCATCACAACCGACAGATTATCGTTTATATCAACAAGTATCATTAGTTAGAACCAGATTCTAGCATATTTCGACATAATTACCATGTCCAAATTCGTTAAAACACATACAATACACCTTAATAAGGAAATTTCCAAGTTGAATGAAGTAGGATGAGACAACAATTTATTACTCCAGCACAACCGACAAATTATCGTTTATATCAACAAATATCATTAGTCAGAACCAGATTCTACCATATTTCGATATAATTACCGTGTCTAAATTCGTTAAAGCACATACAATACACCTTAATAAGGGAATTTCCAATCTGAATGAAGTAGGATGAAACTACAATTTATTACTCCAGCACAACCGACAAATTATGGTTTATATCAACAAACATCATTAGTCAGAACCAGATTCTACCATATTTCGACATAATTACCGTGTCTAAATTCGTTAAAACACATACAATACACCTTAATAAGGGAATTTCCAAGCTGAATGAATTAGGATGAGACAACAATTTATTACTCCAGCACAACCGACAAATTATCGTTTATATCAACAAATATCATTAGTCAGAACCAGATTCTACCATATTTCGACATAATTACCGTGTCTAAATCCGTTAAAACACATGCAATAAATACACCTTAATAAGGAAATTTCCAATCTCAATGAAGTAGGATGAAACTACAATTTATTACTCCAGCACAACCGAAAAATTATGGTTTATATCAACAAATATCATTAGTCAGAACCAGATTCTACCATATTTCGACATAATTACCGTGTCCAAATTCGTTAAAACACATACAATACACCTTAATAAGGAAATTTCCAAGTTGAATGAAGTAGGATGAGACAACAATTTATTACTCCAGCACAACCGACAAATTATCGTTTATATCAACAAATATCATTAGTCAGAACCAGATTCTACCATATTTCGATATAATTACCGTGTCTAAATTCGTTAAAGCACATACAATACACCTTAATAAGGGAATTTCCAATCTGAATGAAGTAGGATGAAACTACAATTTATTACTCCAGCACAACCGACAAATTATGGTTTATATCAACAAACATCATTAGTCAGAACCAGATTCTACCATATTTCGACATAATTACCGTGTCTAAATTCGTTAAAACACATACAATACACCTTAATAAGGGAATTTCCAAGCTGAATGAATTAGGATGAGACAACAATTTATTACTCCAGCACAACCGACAAATTATCGTTTATATCAACAAATATCATTAGTCAGAACCAGATTCTACCATATTTCGACATAATTACCGTGTCTAAATCCGTTAAAACACATGCAATAAATACACCTTAATAAGGAAATTTCCAATCTCAATGAAGTAGGATGAAACTACAATTTATTACTCCAGCACAACCGAAAAATTATGGTTTATATCAACAAACATCATTAGTCAGAACCAGATTCTACCATATTTCGACATAATTACCGTGTCTAAATTCGTTAAAACACATACAATACACCTTAATAAGGAAATTTCCAAGTTGAATGAAGTAGGATGAGACAACAATTTATTACTCCAGCACAACCGACAAATTATCGTTTATATCAACAAATATCATTAGTCAGAACCAGATTCTACCATATTTCGATATAATTACCGTGTCTAAATTCGTTAAAGCACATACAATACACCTTAATAAGGGAATTTCCAAGCTGAATGAATTAGGATGAGACAACAATTTATTACTCCAGCACAACCGACAAATTATCGTTTACATCAACAAATATCATTAGTCAGAACCAGATTCTACCATATTTCGACATAATTACCGTGTCTAAATCCGTTAAAACACATGCAATAAATACACCTTAATAAGGAAATTTCCAATCTCAATGAAGTAGGATGAAACTACAATTTATTACTCCAGCACAACCGAAAAATTATGGTTTATATCAACAAACATCATTAGTCAGAACCAGATTCTACCATATTTCGACATAATTACCGTGTCTAAATTCGTTAAAACACATACAATACACCTTAATAAGGAAATTTCCAAGTTGAATGAAGTAGGATGAGACAACAATTTATTACTCCAGCACAACCGACAAATTATCGTTTATATCAACAAATATCATTAGTCAGAACCAGATTCTACCATATTTCGATATAATTACCGTGTCTAAATTTGTTAAAGCACATACAATACACCTTAATAAGGGAATTTCCAAGCTGAATGAATTAGGATGAGACAACAATTTATTACTCCAGCACAACCGACAAATTATCGTTTATATCAACAAATATCATTAGTCAGAACCAGATTCTACCATATTTCGACATAATTACCGTGTCTAAATCCGTTAAAACACATGCAATAAATACACCTTAATAAGGAAATTTCCAATCTCAATGAAGTAGGATGAAACTACAATTTATTACTCCAGCACAACCGAAAAATTATGGTTTATATCAACAAACATCATTAGTCAGAACCAGATTCTACCATATTTCGACATAATTACCGTGTCTAAATTCGTTAAAACACATACAATACACCTTAATAAGGGAATTTCCAAGCTGAATGAATTAGGATGAGACAACAATTTATTACTCCAGCACAACCGACAAATTATCGTTTATATCAACAAATATCATTAGTCAGAACCAGATTCTACCATACTTCGACATAATTACCGTGTCTAAATCCGTTAAAACACATGCAATAAATACACCTTAATAAGGAAATTTCCAATCTCAATGAAGTAGGATGAAACTACAATTTATTACTCCAGCACAACCGAAAAATTATGGTTTATATCAACAAATATCATTAGTCAGAACCAGATTCTACCATATTTCGACATAATTACCGTGTCCAAATTCGTTAAAACACATACAATACACCTTAATAAGGAAATTTCCAAGTTGAATGAAGTAGGATGAGACAACAATTTATTACTCCAGCACAACCGACAAATTATCGTTTATATCAACAAATATCATTAGTCAGAACCAGATTCTACCATATTTCGATATAATTACCGTGTCTAAATTCGTTAAAGCACATACAATACACCTTAATAAGGGAATTTCCAATCTGAATGAAGTAGGATGAAACTACAATTTATTACTCCAGCACAACCGACAAATTATGGTTTATATCAACAAACATCATTAGTCAGAACCAGATTCTACCATATTTCGACATAATTACCGTGTCTAAATTCGTTAAAACACATACAATACACCTTAATAAGGGAATTTCCAAGCTGAATGAATTAGGATGAGACAACAATTTATTACTCCAGCACAACCGACAAATTATCGTTTATATCAACAAATATCATTAGTCAGAACCAGATTCTACCATATTTCGACATAATTACCGTGTCTAAATCCGTTAAAACACATGCAATAAATACACCTTAATAAGGAAATTTCCAATCTCAATGAAGTAGGATGAAACTACAATTTATTACTCCAGCACAACCGAAAAATTATGGTTTATATCAACAAATATCATTAGTCAGAACCAGATTCTACCATATTTCGACATAATTACCGTGTCCAAATTCGTTAAAACACATGCAATACACCTTAATAAGGAAACTTCCAATCTGAATGAAGTAGGACGAGACAACAATTTATTACTCCAGCACAACCGACAAATTATCGTTTATATCAACAAATATCATTAGTCAGAACCAGATTCTACCATATTTCGATATAATTACCGTGTCTAAATTCGTTAAAACACACTCAATACACTGTAATAGAGGGAATATATTCACTCTGAATGAAGTAGGACGAGACAACAATTTATTACTCCAGCACAACCGACAGATTATCGTTTATATCAACAAATATGATTAGTCAGAACCAGATTCAAGCATGTTATCAACGATTATTTGTCGGTTGTGCTGGAGTAATAAATTGTAGTTTCATCCTACTTCATTGAGATTGGAAGTTTCCTTATTAAGGTGTATTGCATGTGTTTTAACGAATTTGGACACGGTAATTTTGTCGAAATATGTTAGAATCTGGTTCTGACTAATGATATTTGTTGATATAAACGATTATTTGTCGGTTGTGCTGGAGTAATAAATTGTAGTCTCATCCTACTTTATTCAGATTGGAAGTTTCCTTATAAAGGTGTATTGCATGTGTTTTAACGAATTTAGACACGGTAATTATGTCGAAATATGGTAGAATCTGGTTCTGACTAATGATGTTTGTTGATATAAACCATAATTTTTTGGTTGTGCTGGAGTAATAAATTGCAGTTTCATCCTACTTCATTGAGATTGGAAATTTCCTTATTAAGGTGTATTTATTGCATGTGTTTTAACGGATTTAGACACGGTAATTATGTCGAAATATGGTAGAATCTGGTTCTGACTAATGATATTTGTTGATATAAACGATAATTTGTCGGTTGTGCTGGAGTAATAAATTGTTGTCTCATCCTAATTCATTCAGCTTGGAAATTCCCTTATTAAGGTGTATTGTATGTGCTTTAACGAATTTAGACACGGTAATTATATCGAAATATGGTAGAATCTGGTTCTGACTAATGATATTTGTTGATATAAACGATAATTTGTCGGTTGTGCTGGAGTAATAAATTGTTGTCTCATCCTACTTCATTCAACTTGGAAATTTCCTTATTAAGGTGTATTGTATGTGTTTTAACGAATTTGGACATGGTAATTATGTCGAAATATGCTAGAATCTGGTTCTAACTAATGATACTTGTTGATATAAACGATAATCTGTCGGTTGTGCTGGAGTAATAAATTGTAGTCTCGTTCAATTTTATTCAAAATGGAAAATTCCACGTTAGATACTTTGGTAGATGTTTTAAAATTAATATCTTTTTTTTTGGAGCAGTAGTAAATATTTATTTTTTGCCATTAGTTAGTAACCAATGAGTAATAAATATTGACATTGTTTTTATTTAGTTGTGCTGTATTTTTAGTGTGGTTGTGCTAGCTTCACTGTGATGCTGGAACAACCCCATGTTTTTTTTAAACCGCAACAGTAATAAATTTGATTTTTGAGTAATTAATTAGTAATTAATAGGTACGTTAGTTTTTTGCAATCGTTGTTTATTTTTGGTGCGGTTGTGCTAGCTTCACTGGGAGGCTGGAACAACCCGGTTTTTTTTTAAAGGCAGCAGTAATAAATTTTTCTTTTTAGTAATTAATTAGTAATTAATGAGTACTAAATATTTACGAAGGTTTTATTTGATTGTGCTGTAATGGTTGTGCTAGCTTCACGGACCTCGTTTTTAGCGCACGCGTCCAAGTTTAGAAAACGACCTGCGTAGCTGGAAGTTTTCTAAAGGACAAGTGCGCTAAAACGTCTTATGAAACGAATACTTTATACTATTTTTTCTATTTGCCTTATTTTTAATCATTTTAAAAAAGAAAAAATTAAATTTTAGATAAAATTTGTTAGGGGGGTTTGTTAAGTTTTTTAACAGTTGGCAACACTGTAAATCCAGATTCCGTCTTTGTTTTTGTTTACAGCATAAATAAGTTTGACATTTTAAGAACAGCTGTTTAATACTGATATTAACTTTAAAAAATAAAATGTTACTGATGGCTGCATTAGGACACGCAAATATAAAAAGCAATTTTCATGTTCGATTTTATAAACCATCTTCGTTTGGTATGAATATCAACTAATCAACGCACTGTTATGTTCAATATTCAATGATTAATCAATTATTATACAAATAAAAATTACACTACTTTTCTTAACTAGGGAGATAACTGGATACATGTTTCCTTTCTAGGCAGACAAAGTATACTTATATTTTTTTCTAGGGTCTTAAGGAGGCATTCTGTTAATAGAAAAAGTACTCTCTTCTTGATTTGAAATAAAGAACACCGTGAAAGTTAAATAAAATAACCACAAGGTTTTTTATTTTAATTTAAAATTCAAAATTCTAATTGATTCAAAATTGAAATTTAAAGATGTATGATATTATAATGTCATTTTTGTTATTTAAATTATTTTATTATTTTTATGAAATTATATTTAATTTAATTTAAATATGAAATATGCTTGCTTGTTGTAGTGTATTGTAAACAAAGTATAATAATCAAAAATGAATATATAAATACATAAATTCTAATTCAACATACCCTGCAGACTATTTTCTTCCTTGTGGACATCCATCAAACGAAATCGGATTAACAACCATGCGAACAAAAGAATTAACTTTATTAAATTTAGAATATTATTATGAAACAGATTTCTTTGCACACAAGAATTACAATCAGCTGATGTAATTGTTATTATTTTACTGTCTTTAAAGCTATATTTAAACGATATAACGCGGAGTATTGATTTTTAAATTATTTTTATAATATTATTTACAATAACTAACAAAACTCGATATCGCGTCATTCTATAAATAAAAATAATTCGAAAAAGTTAAGTTTGTATAATAATAATAATAACTGGCCGTTATTAAATTTACACGAGACGTAAAATTGTAGATATTGCAGTTGACTGGCGCGACATCGAGAGTTTTGTTATGTTAGTTATTGCAAACTAGTATAAATTTAAGTCTGTCTTCGCCAGGCGAAGTCAGATCTAGTTCATTTTCTATCCACACCATGCCAACAGTTGGTTAGTTTTATTGTAATTGACCAGGAAACTCCGCATACGGAATCTCGTTGAAATTGACTGGGAAATAACAATTTCATTCTCAAAGTTTCAGTTCCCGTTCAGGATTGATTTTGGATCAGCCGATAGAATGCTCGAAAAACTATATCAACAAAGTCCCGTGTTTAGCAGTGTTAAAAATTTCGGAATATCAATTTTCAGCACTATTGAACAAACTTTATCTTTTGGTCCATTGGAATAGCATGCGTCATTTCAGGGTCATAGCTTCCGTCCCATTCGAATTTCCCAGAATTAGGATTTTTCCATCCATGCGAAACTTCAGCTCCTATAAGCTAGCATAGCAAAGTGAGCAGAATATCTTCTAACATATTTCAAAATTTAGTGCCCACTTAAAAAATTTAGTGCTAGGCGTTTTTTTAAAATACGTTTTGCTTATATTAAAGTTAGCAGAGTATATTTCTTTTATTGTAAATTAATGTAAAGAAATTTATAAACTCGAGAATAATTTAGCGCTTCTAAATTGATGTAATAAAACAATTTTTTTATTTATTTAACTTTTTTTTCTTCAATAATATAGTGCTTTTTAAGTGCTAAATTAGTGCCCAAAAAAAGTTGGGTGCTTAACATTTTTTTAAATATTTTGCTAGCTTAAAGTAGGGTTAGCAGAGTATATATTTTTTTAAATGTAAATTAATACAAAAAAAATTATAAACTCGAAAATAATTTAGTGTTGCATGATTCACGTGCTACTTTTTTTCAGAATATTTTTTTGGTTCGACAATTAACATTTCAAAAATATTTTAATATTATATAAAATAATTTTAAAATATTAGGTGCTATTATTAGGATAATAATTTTTATTGAAATTATTAACATCTTTATTATAGTCATCTCCATATTTTTTAGAAAAATTATTTTAATTTTTATGTTATTTATAATAATTTAATAATTACATAAAAATAATTCGCCCAAATAAGTACCCAATTTTTTAATTGCGGACTAAAGTAGCACTTAAAAATCACTATATTATTGAAAAAACTAAACAAATAGTATATTGTTAAAAAAATAGTTTTTTTACGTTAATTTACAATAACAAGATATATGTATATGTTCTGTTAACTTTAATTTAAGATCTCAAAATGTATTTTAAAAAAAAAACGATAAGCGGCAATTTTTATTTGAGCACTAAGGTCGCACTTAATAAAAAGTACTATATTATTAAAAAAATAAACAAATAGTAGGTATATTCTCAAATAAAAAATTTGTTTTATTACGCGAATTTATTAACACTAAATTATTTTAGAGATTATAATTTTTTTAAATTCATTTACTATAAGAAAAAAAATGCTCTGCTAACTTTAAATTTAAGCTAGCAAAATTTATTTTTTTAAAAAACCACCGAACACTCAATTTTTTAATTGGGTACAAATTTAGCACTTTATTTTCAAATGTGTTAGAAGTCATTCTGCTCACTTTGCTATGCTAACCAAACTTCAGCCATTTCTAGCTCACCTATAAGCACGGAAAAACCTCTGGAACAGACAGATGCGACATGGATTTTGCCCCACACCATCTTTTTGCTAATACATCTTGATATTAACGACTTTTGATATGTATGCCTTGGAGAGTGGTTTTGCTATTAGGGGTGCAGCCTAAAAGTCGTGGTTAGGCCATAATTCATTCGTAAGTATAACGTAAATGTAGAGCCATAACTTCGTCCACTTTTAGAATTTCCAGGTTTTTCTCTCATCATTCTTGGACTTCCAGGAAATTTTATGCAAAATTTCAATTTTGTAGATCACTAGGGATTACGAAATGAACCTCTAGAAAGGCAGACAGACAGACATGGCTTGGATTTTATATACAGTGTGGTGATAAAGCAAGGAACAAAATTCATAATTGCGTTATTTAATGTTTTCAAGTAAAACGCTCGAACAGGTCAATTTTTTTTTTAATTAGCCACCGTATGACATAAAGATTTTACTTATGACGTCATGTATTTTTGCACAATGACGTCATCATTGGTTTTTTTAAATGACAACCCCAATTTTTTTGCTGGTTTTTTAGATGGTCCAGCTACTTAAATGATGGTGTAAAAAATTGGTACCTTAGATAACTATTTTTTTAGAAAATAACTCTTAAAAATTTAAACTTGTTTTTGCAAATTATCGTTATCACGTCTGTATCACTTTTGACGGATGAAAGAAAAACTAATACTCCTAAATTTAACGCTTTAAAAACAGCACTTGCGTATTTTAGTGAGAGTGTGAAAGAAGCATTTCGCAAGTTTTTTAAAAGCGAATTTTCTTTGCCGTTAACAAAGAATGGCACGTTTAACTGAACGGGAAAGAATAGAAATTTTAATAATGGTTGGATATGGTGATAAGCTATAAGAACACATTAGGAAGCATGTGAATTATTCAACCAAGAACATCCTGATAGACCGCCTATTGCAAGATCCACAGTAAGTAAATTGGTTGCCAAATTTACTGAAACGCGATCCGTCCATGATTTTCCTCGGCAAGGTCGACCTCGAGTGATCAAAGGTTTATTTTAATAGGCCAAACAATTATTAGACGAGCTACGGCAAAGTATTCGCGCTGAAGTGGAGCACATTACTCCTGAAGTCCTTGAGCGAAGTGTACAAAGTGTTTACACTCGTATCGGTCAGTGCCAAATGGTGGACGGAGAGCAATTTGAACACTTGCGCTAAATTTTGTTTGTTGTTGGGGTTTAATTAAGATTTTCTTCCATTAAAGTTACATTTTTATTTCTTACGGTAAGTGTGTTATTTTCCCAAAAAAAAAATAGTTATCTAACGTACCAATTTTCTACACCATCATCTAAGTAGTTGGACTATCTATAAAAACCAGCAAAAAAAATTGGGGTTGTCATTTAAAAAAACCAATGATGATGTCATTGTGCACAAATACATGACGTCATAAGTAAAATTTTTATGTGGCTAATTAAAAAATAAAATTGAACTGTCCGAGCGTGTTACTTGAAAATATTAAATAACGCAATTATTTATTTTGTTCCTTACTTTACCACCACACTGTATACACGTAGATAACAGTATCAAAATAACTTAAAAAAATCCATACTTCAGTTTGTATACGCATTATAATACAGTTGAAGAAAACTAAAAAATGTTTGGAAAACGTTGACTGTTTCCATCATTGAGGGGTTATTTTTGTCTTAAAAGAAGTAGTAGGAAGCTATAATATTATTCATGTACATTTATCTCACACCAGAAAAAAAATTGGTTCTCAAATTAACACTAACATCTTCATCACGTATCTCTATTATTATCGCTATCATTTATCATTTGGTTTTTTGTTTACACTCTGTATGGGAATGCCACAAAGGTTTGTAAAACTTCTACTAAAAATACATAGTAATTGTCAATTGTCCCAAATAGGTTTTTTCAGCGATCTAAATATTAATATGAATTTGCTTTGTTTTTATCTACATATTTATTTTTATTGGTCCGAGTATGAGATAATTGAGATCAATAAAAACATATTAATGCAATTTAGTCATTCCATGACGTGTCTGATAAAGTGATAATGCTATAATTAATAAACTTGAATTCTCTCAATAGTACCCTTGATTTGATTGAAATACAGTTATGCAGCTTAGAAGCAGTAGATATAACTGTGTATATAATTGGTACTTAAAGTAATTAATGTCTCTGCATAAGCACACGATATTCAGGTTCTAGTCTTAGAATTGGAAGCGTTTTTGGAAGATCAGGCTATTATTTAGTTATCAGAATCACTTTTCAACTATTTATGTTTAGATCTTGAATCGCTCCAGGTTTAAAAATATATGTTTATCTACGACCACCATAGAAAGTTACACATTACGCACAATCTAGTAACCGTGAAAACGACCAATTGCAAACAATCTCCAAACTCAACGGTAAAGACCGTGAGGAATGATTTCTCACGATCAGTAGTTCTATTGAAACGCTATAGATGTCAGCACTTGCAATATTATAACACGTCCTACTAGATTCCTATAAGATATGAATCTAGTAGGACGTGTATTATATTATTAATTATTTAAAATAAAAAATGTTATAAATTTTAGTTAAAGGTTAATTTATTTTAATTATTGTTTTACATTAAATTATATTTTGAATGCAAATCCATCTAGAAAAATTATCGCTTTCACGGGGAATCGAACTCTGGACCGTCTGATTGCTAAGCCAGGCCTCTACCGTTAAGCAACGTAGCCAATTTTACGAAAATCAAAAATGTGTTGTGTGTGTAATTCACAGATGACACTCCAGGACAGCTGTTTCGAGTTTTTTGACTCTCATCATCATCGGGTGTTCGGGAGACCACACGACGTTCACCCTTAAAACTGGCTGTCTTCTACCCTATCTCGCTGATGGGCAACGGATGAAGCTGTCAGATTAAGTGTGTGGTAGAGAAATTCGTGAGAATTCTCGACGGTAACTCATACCGATCAGGGGGAGCCCTGGTATATGAGACCAGTGTGGGCGGATTCGAATCTCGCCTGGGACAAGGTCACTTATGGTCACCAACGGAACCCGCTGATTGACCGAGGTCATTTATGGTCACCAAGGAACCCGCTGATTGACAGAGGTCAATTATGGTCACCAACGGAACCCGCTGCTTGACCGAGGTCATTTTTGGTCACCAAAGGAACCCGCTGTTTGACTGAATCTCAAGTGCGAAGAATCGAAGTGAGATTTATCCCGCTTTTAGGCATATGGGAAACTGCAAGCCGCCAGGTAAATGTGTTTAGGAGCTATCCCGACCACCCTATGATCCGGACTGCAGCCGGGTACAGTGATTGGGAGACGCTCTGAAAGCCATTACACTTAAGGAGAGTTGAAGCGAATACATAGCCTCTCACTATCAAGACAACTTCACCAAATACGGGTACACACCGGGAGTCTATAACGTGTAGACTTAAACGAAGCTCTGTCGAGGGCCCACCGAGCCTATAATTGGTAGATCGGAGTGTCAAAACCATTAAAAAACCAAGTCCTGCCACAATTGAGGTTGGATTCGATCGGGCAGTGGTCCCACTTAATAACAGCGTTAAGCTGGGGAATAGTCCTATTGCTGGACGAGGTACTTCGCCCCGTATGAAAGAGGACGGGAGGGTGCCGGCGGGTGAGCAACGTGTTAAGTCAATTGCTCCGGCACTATGCCTGTGATAGCTAGTAGAGGTTGGATAGGCAACCTCGCTCCGACCAGTGAGCTGATCTGGTAGCAATTGCTGTACTGCCGGTTATGCAACTTGCGCGCTGTTTGGCCGTATCCCAATCACTTCCTTCTGGAAGGGAACGTGGGGGTATGTTCACACGGGTACCCCACGTAAAATAATCATGACAATCTCATCAGCTAGAGGTGGTCGCTTGTGAAATACACACACACACATACACATAATTCAAGTTTATATACTAAGCCCGAAATAACATTAATATCGTAACATATAACAGTTACGATGCCTATAGAGAAGAACCGCAAATTTCGCGATCTGAAAATGTTCTTTATAGGAATTTATAAAAATAGACGACAACCAGATTACAATACAAAAAAAATACAAAAATATTTGTATTAATAATTAATAGTGAGTACAAATTTTACAAATTTCTATATAGATGTCGTAGCTGTTACTATATTAATGTTATTTTGGCCTTAGTATATAAGCTCCAATGATGTATGTGTACTTCATAAGCGACTACCTCCAACAGGTGAGCGTAAAAAACTCGAAACTTGTGAATTATACACACATCTCATTATATTTGTGGGTTAATTGTCAATATTTAATTTTAATTTTTGTAAAATTTGTACCCACTATTAAGGGGCGTTATTGGCGCAAAATATTAGCGTCAAAATATAGCTCACGTTTTTCATTCAGTTTTCTTTTAATAATCGTTTTTTTAGCAAGATAACCTTTGATGTCGATGCTAAACTGTTAAGGTAGCGTGATCCATAGTTTGTAAGGAGTAGATATATCTAATATATATTATGTAATTAGGAGATCAAGCGATACTTTAAATCGGAGATGTATTATAACGCCGAGGCGCCAGTCGAGACGTTATAACATCTTCGAGGATTTAAAGAAGCTTGATCTCCGTATTGCATAAGTTGTTTTATTTTATTTCGTATTTCAACCCTAATTTCTCCCTTTTAAAATTCATCTGAATTTATTGTATAATGAAGCAAGTTGCCTTGTCTGTGTCATCATACGCGTAACCAAGGAGATACAAAACAGCATGTCACGCGTGGCTGTTATGCAACATCGAATGATTTTGACGTTGCCAACAACAACGGAGATCAAGAACGTCTTGAACTCCGGTGTCATTGACAACTGTGATAAAGATATAGTTTATTTTACTAATTGTAGTATATAAACAATTGTTTGAAATACGAAATGAAATAAAATAAATTTTATAATCGTAGTCGAACATCGCCAATTTTGTAGAATTAACGTTTTCTAAAAAATAACCAAACTAAACATAATAGTCATTATAACACTGTTTAATAGCAAAATTTATGACAATGGATAAATGCTTTTGCTTACTTATTTAGTATTGATTGAAATAAAATAGAAGTACACGGCGCGGAAAATTAAATATGGCAGCACGATATAATTGGTAAAATCAGTCATTTTTAGTTGAACGCTTTCTGCACCAGGAAGCGTTGGGTTGTAAAATTCGCGGGACATTTAAAAGTAATTTAACTTTCCGAATCTTTTAACTATTATTTAATAAATTTCCGATGTAAATGTTGTTTTTCTTTACTTAAGAGCATGTGACGGTTAATTTTTGAATAAACTATTTCACTCTTAATTAGTCCTGATTAATTTCTTAAAACGAATATATATTTTCAATATTTTAATATAGTAATACTTTTCTTTTTCTTAAAACCAGCAAGAACCACTAATATTTTTAAAGATATTTAGCAGTTTTATTTATATTTTATTTATTTCAGTTAAACTTGAAATACTTTGAAAGTTCACGCATGTTTGGCAACACTGTGAGCAGAGAACTGCGAAGCGATCAAATTATGTTTCTATTTACATTTTCAAATTTTAGTTTTAAAGAAATTATTCCGTTTTGTGGACCGTAGCGCCATCTTTAGGTGTTTATAGTTTCTGAAGCTTCCTATTATTAACACTGGTGGCGATAACGCGCCCTTAATGCAAATACTTTTTTATTATATGTTGCGTTTGAATCTTTTATGTCCTAAATCGCAAGAAGAAGTATTTGCCATATTATCTCCCTTTCTCTCACCGCTATATTGATTGTATTATTCTCTTGACATATTAATCTTTTATAAGTTGATAGCCTAATGGTTGTAATATTCAATGGTATAAGATTTGTCCAAAACAAAACTGTTATCGATCTCCAATACCTTCTAATTGAAATTATAAGCCAAGCCAGTCGAATAGCAAAAACCACTCGTGCATTTACGACTCACCCTCGTTGTTTTCCATATTGGCGATGACGGACTCGGAAGAAAGTATTCCCGTTTCAAACAACTTATAAAGTCATCAGTACCCCATACAACAGAGATATGTATAAAATCCATTGCTGATAACTATCCGAAACAACAAATAAATGAAAAGCAACTACCTATAAGACAAAAATAAAATAAAATTGCTTTAAATACTCAATAGCAAAAGCTGTTGTCGAGTTCGAATGGACAAGTTTGGCGAAGATAACTGGTCGCAGTTTATGCATATATACGAGGGAAGGCTGATAACTGTTCTACCTGCAGTATTTATAGTATTGTGTTAACATACGAAGTGTGTCAATTAAGTAATGAGACTGATTTTTTCAATTTTTTTATTCGAATAGAACTACAATTCAATATTGTCTCCCTCAAAATAACTTCCTTGGGAAGCCACACAGCGCTGGAGACGGTTCTTCCAATCCTCATATCAGTGCTGGAACACGGATACTGGAATAGCCTTCAGCTGGTTGGTTACAGCCGTTTGAATGTTTTCGAGTGTCCCAAAATGAGTTCCCTTGAGATGATTTTTCAATCTCGGGAAGAGGAAAAAGTCACAAGCACTCAAGTCAGGCGAATAAGGAGGCTGAGGAGTCACAGGAATGTTTTTACTGGCCAAAAACTTGTTTATTGAAATTGCTGTGTGACAAGGCGCATTATCGTGATGCAACACCCAGATCCAACATCTTGATGCTTGGTCTCACACGAATGACTATTTTTCAAAATCAACTCTTCCCCGATCATTCTGACTGTCAACCGACGATCTGAACGCACAAGATCTCGGATTCTGTTGACATTTTCATCGGTTCTTGAAGATGAAGGCCTTCCGCTTCGTGGTTCATCTTCAATCGACTCGCTTCCTTCTGAAAATGCCTTAAACCACCGAAAAACCTAGGCCTGCTGAAGTTTTGCAAAAGTTTCCGTTGCACTGTGCCCAAGTCTGAAGCAAAACCTGATAGCACACCCTTGCTCGAAATTGATGTCACTCATTTTTAGAACGCACTAGAAAAAGCTGTTTCACGAAAAAAATCGGCTACGGACAACCAAATGACTTTAGCGAGTTCAAACTTGTACTGAAGGCGTTTCACATGTTCACCTGCCATTCCTCCCCGCGTCCCAAGTGTCGCCAGATCGAACGCTACGTTGCCAGTCTTATTACTTAATTTACACACCTCGTAGTTAGCTATGGCGTCAGATTCGTTGTTTATTGTAAGTTTCAATTTATTTTGCCGTAGAATTCTCAGTTGTGCGTTAACAGTTCGACGATTAAATCATGTCGCGTCAAATAATTGAAAATGTTAACATTGTGCATCGGGCCGCGTAATAAAGTTTTTTACAAAAGAAGAAAATCCACCATCGCAAATTCGAGAAAGCATATTAAATGTGTACGGTGATTCTTGCCCTTCAGAATCAATCATTAAATTTGGGTCGAAACAATTTAGACAAGGCCATGAGAGCCTTGAAGGCGATTCCCGTGCTAGACGTCCTGTTTCGGCAGCTACTGAAGGAAATGTGAAAAAACTGAAAAATTTAATAATCTTTGATCGCCGAATTAAACAATGGGAAATCGGCAGGGATGTAGGCATTAGTAAGGAAAGGGTGAGTGAAATAATTCACAAAGAATAATCAAAGAACAAAGGGGAGGAAAACTGACTTAAAGAATACTGATTTTGCACGATAACGCGCCTGTGCATACTGCCCAAACTTCGAGGGCAGCGTTACAAAAAAAAAACGGCTTTGAACAAATCGACCACGCCTTTTATAATCCAGACTTAGCCCCCTGGCACTATTTCCTCTTCAGAAACCCGAAGAAGGACTTAAAGGGGCGATGATTTACAAACGATGAAGAGATGAAGGCAGCGGTGCCAGAGGATTTTGATAACAAACAAAAAGAATATTTTTTAACGACATGATGTTTTAACGATATGATAACTGTAAGAAATTTTTTTAACTATCAGGGGACGATATTCAAAAATAAAAAAACAACAGCCACGTCAGCCTTTTATTTATTAGTTAGGTAGATTATTTATCAGCCTCCCCTCGTACCTACTGAGAAGATAGCTAGGGAATCTGAAGGGTAAATTATTTCAAAATCCTTGATTGCAATGACGTGCACTTTAGGTGACCTCGCTTGAAATAACCCTTGATTACCTCATCTTTCATAAGCTCCGTCGCTAAAAGTTATAGGACATATAGTTTACTAATATGAAAGCTGTTATACAGTGTGTTTAATTTTACAGCTTCACGCCCCTGTATTTTTGTCATTTATAATTGAAACAATTCCAAATTTTTATCAGGTATACAACAACAATTTAAAAACAATTGACAAAGGAGTTAAGTGTTTGAAAAGTTGTAGACCATAGTTCTTTAAACGTAATAATTTAAAAAATTATTTTAAGGTTATTCTTTGTTCTATTTTAAATTAATCATTTAATTAATTAACAATTTATTTAATCATAATGAAGTATTTGTTTAAAACGTGACACTACTATTTAAATTTAAATTTGTAGCAAGAAACCTCCAATAACGCTTGAATGTTTTACATAGCTTCCAAAGAATGCCGCGAAAGTTATGTATAATTACCTATAATTTGTCGGCTAACTGATTTTGTTTTTGTTGTTTTAAAAATGCTAGAAAATTTAATTAACAAGTTAAACATATAATTTGAGAAATGAAAAATAACATCAATGTGAACTCATAATCCCTTGTTAATCTGAGAAAAGCAATTAAAAAAGAAATTGTTTTTAAGTTTTTGAAAAGTTGCAGATAATAATTTTTGAAACGCAATAATTTTAAAAATCATTTTAACGTTATCGTTGTTTTATTTTAAACCATTCATAATGAAAAATTTGTTTAAAGTTTGGCGCTACTATTTCAATTTAAATTTAGCGGAAAGAAACTGTTATTGTTGAAACTTGTTATTTTAAAAATAAGTTAACGCATACCTCATCATTCATGTAATTAATATTGTTTGCTGATTCACTGTATCAGCTTATCTTTATTAATAAAGATACGCAAAAATGTGGTTTTCTATTTTCCCCTTTTCTATTTACGTGCTATTTTCTTATAATTTATTATTTGTAACTAGAACTCAACAAGAAATCAACATCAATAAAGTTGTCGGTAAGCAAGTATTTAAATAAAAGAACATTTGTGCTGGGTTGCCTGTAATCATCCTCTGACCTGGAACATTAAAAGCTTTTGTGCTTTAAACCGTAACTAACACCATTGCCATAAATTACCATAAAAGGCATCGCATGTAGCGTTTAATAAGTCTATTGTATTCCCAGGAATACACCCTTACAACATTCTCCCATTGTTTCCGGGATGTTCTGTGCATTTAAAAAAGCAATATACATGCCAAACAGAACTGTGAAGTTGGTACTTCGAAATACGAATTTTATAATGAAATATATATTCCTAGGGTACTTTCAAACCCCTGCACCACCATACTTGACCAGTGCTTTTCTGATGACATTTAGAATAAAAAATCTTAAGGTACACAAACAGAAGATACGCAACGAAACTGCATACGATATAGACGGAGTCATTTAAAACACCTTAAGTGGCCTTTAATCTTTAAATAATCTTTTATTAGGCTGATATTAAAAACTATGCTCTTTAAAAACTGTCTAGAATATGAGTGACTGATCTCACATGAAAACAAACCTCACAATTTGCAGGTTAAAAGTTCCTGTTTAAAACGTGATGAAACGAAAATTTGCGTTTGATGTATGTGTTCCGAAACACGCTGTATGTAAAGTCTAGGGCTATGGTATTGGTTATATTAGTAAATTTTTTCATTTCATTTTTTCTACCACATTTGTAACGAGCTCAAATTTGAAGGCACTATTTACTTCGATTCGTTTTGGTTATTTGTGATCACTAGTCTTTTGCTTATTATGAGAAAAAGTCTTTATATGGTAGTGCCAACATGGATTGAAATTAAAGCAAGAATATAAAAATAATATAAGTTAAGTAAGTTATTTGTAATTCAACTTTTCAAAATTTCATTTACGATTGCAAAAAAATTTAGAAATTTAGTCAAATTGTATCTAAAATGGGATCCCAAAATATGTTGAATTGTAGAATTTCATAAAGCTCGTAGGTTTCATCACTCGATTTTAGATTTTACTGTTGTTTTTATAAATTCCAATTAATAAACAAAGTTTAAAATTACTAATCTCTGGTTATAGTTTGGTCCGACAAACTGTTGGTGGTCATTTTAACCAGAATAAATTTGAAGCAATAAAATTTAAAGAAGTTAACGTAACTTAGATGGGAATCTTTTCCCGAATTTTAGATTCTATCGCTGCTCTTAAATGATTGATAATAGACAATTTGGGTGGTGTCATCTATCTCGTTCATTTTATTTTTGTGTTTTATCTTAAAGTAAGCTTTTGCGATTAACACCCTCGTCACCTGAACATAATTTGAATAAGCAAGAAGTCTGCCAGGATCAATAATTGACGTAAGTATAAATCAATTTATTTTGGAGAATTTTATTGTTCATGCGTGGGTTTTTGTTTGAGAAAAAATGTTCATTACAAATTGGTAGCCCATTCGCGGGGGCTTTTGAGTTATTTTGATGTAATAAGTTTTCTATCATTACACATTAACCATTAGAGCTACAAAAAGTAACCCATTTAAACCTTATTTAGAATGATGAGCTCTAACTTTATATAAAATATCTCTGCTCAATCACAGGAAAAAGATCTGTCTTCAACGAAGTTCAGGTTCAGTTTTTATCTGGGAAAGTACATCTCTTATCAGGTAACTTTTTTCTGGTCATCTACTCATCAAGGACTGCTATGCTGCAATTTGCTTCTACTAATGTAAGCCGAAATCGCTAGTTTTTCGATCAACTAGTCTTTCTGCCTGTTTTAGCATTAACGCGTAAGTGAAAACTACCTTCTACCCCTACAACCGTGATTTTTGTTATGAAATCTATGTCTATACTTTGCCTTATAATAAATTTGTAAAGCTTTTTACTAATCATTTTGATCTACTTCATGATTATGGAGTTTTACCAAATAAGGCTCGAAACAATAAATAGAAGTAAAGTTTAATATGCTGCATACAACCGTGATCGGCTTTTTGAGTAAAAATACAATCCACCTCTTTCGGTTTTTTCTTTACCACACGAGTGCAGCTACAGAATAAAAAACCATTATCAAGCAACACCGGCGACTGTTTGAATTGTCGTCGGCGAACACTAATAAACACTAATACTACATTTATGGTAAATAGAAAAAAAATTATATTAATGAGTATGTATACGAATACGAGTAGTATATGCATAATATTCTAGTGTATTTTGATATTTGTTAGAATGAAATACGGAAGAATAGAGCTATAGAATAGCAATAGAAGGGTAGGGTAGGGTAGGCTACTAGTATTTTGAGTAGGTTAGTATTTGTGGTAGTGTATAGTTAGAATTAACAAGCTTTTAAAGTACTTATTATATTTATTAGGTTTATGTTATGTTTGTTTTTTAAATTTTAGTTTCTTGTTTTTTTTTGTTAACAAATACGTAATAAATATTATCATTAAACTAATTACCCTTTTTTACTTTTTTTAAATGTATTTATTGGCGCCAAGATTTTGCGTGCGCACGGGCGCGATGTGGTCTAGTTATGCCACTAGGTATTCTTATAATAAAACTGACTTCCAGATTTCATCATTACGTTCGTGCATTTAGAAAAACTTCGGTCTACAATTCTACATAAAAGGCCATTCATTAGCCAACAATATGCTATTGTCAGTTCATATTGATGACCTCAAAGATAGACGCCTGCCTGCCTCATTCCCTTTAATTTATGCATTCACCATTGTGTCACAACAAAATACTTTATTGAAATCCATCCATGTGAAATAAAGTAATCCGGTGCACCAAGTAAAAACAAATCTAAAACAAACAAAATTAAGTAATTAACATCATAATATAAAGGAAATGGTCTGACTTAAATTAGGGGCACATACAGTGTAGGTCGTTGTTCGTTAAAGTGTCTGAACAATAACGGCAAACACCGACTGACTAATAATAACTAAATAGCATTCATCCTCGCATTCAACCCCTGACATAATGTACACACATACAACCATTCATCTTTGGTTATTATTAAATTAAGTAATTATACAGGTTTAGTCTTTTCAGTCATCAATCATTGCCAGGGTGTGATTCTTCTATTAACCTTTCTTGGGGCTGCCTATGGGAAAAAACATAATTAACTGAATAACAACCATCAAAATGCGTTTAAACAGTTATTTTATATGCATCAATTTCGGCTATACTTACTTTAAGCAATGATCATGACATAGCGAATTTTTTTGACGGTGTTGCTCAATTCTCTATCTACAAATTCTATTACAAAAGGGTGTCCTTGCTTAATTTACTAATAATGCTTTGTTAACTTAACAGGAAACTTACATAGTGAATTAAGTATTGATCTAAAGTAAAACCGTTCCTTTTTATTGAATTAATGTTTACTTAGATTGAATTAAGAAACAATGGAGTCCACTAAAGGTAAGTTTCTTAACGCTTGTAAAGCCCCTTTAGCAAGATTAGATAAATAATCTATGAATATCATTTCAGACCGCCATCAATGCCAATATGGTACAAAACACTAATTAAAAATTTATTATTAGACTTTTCTAAGATGTACCCTGAATGCAATAAAAAATCTTGTAAGATTATTGTGCACCTAAATGGAATTTCTTCATGATGGGCAAGGCAGTAGTTCATACAAGGCGGGATACACTGCCATTATTACTTATCGTTGCTATAATAGTGATATTGTCTATTATGTAGTAGGTAGCTGAATTCATCAGATCTACGAAGAAACCAATGTAGCTCTCAGAATCATGACTAAAGACCAAACCTAAACGATATTTCCACGCTTGAACTTCTCTTCCTGAAGTACCAAACTCAATTTTAAATTTGAGAAACTGATGCCTAGAGTATGTACACCAAAATCCCTCATGGTGGCTCAATCCATATCGATTCAGGAAGGGGTGTATAGTTCAGCAAAAAAGCTAATGAGAAAAATACTATTTTTTGCTCAAAGTTGTTCAATATCCCGACCTGGTCTGGAATCTCTAGATGTAATTGAGGATAGCCCTATCTAGAAAAGTCCGACCAGATCTTCATGGGTACCCGATTAGGTCAACTTCAATTTAAATATTTTAAGGATAAGTTATTTAGCGAAGTCTGATTAGGACCTCATGAAGACCTGATCGAGACAACTCCAGTTCTTAAGGTTAAACTACATAGGGAAGCCTCATAAGATTCTTGTGAAGTTCCAACAGGGGGAACCTGAGGACATTTTACAATTAAATAACTTAGGGAAGTCTGGTGAGATTCCCATGAAGACTCCTGGCACAACCTCAATTATATTTAAAATCCAAACATACAGGGTAGCCTCATAAAAACCTGGCAATCCTAACCAAGGCAACATCAGCTAATGTTATAATTAATTAACTTATTGGAAATCCGATAGCGTCCTCATAAAGACCCGATGGAGATAGTCCCGACACTTAATCCAATGGGGGGGGGGGGGGTATAAGCCTCATAAGATCTGTTGTTTATTCTTCAGCTCGTTCTGCAAATAATAATCAACCTAGGGATACCAACTAGGTCAACTATTTGGATGTCCTAGTTTATTTCAGTAGTAAATTACGTACATAGGGAAGTCTAATAGGTACATAATAAATCGAGCAAGTAGTGGAATGTAACTGTGAACCACAGGACGATCGTGGGCGTAGAGTCAAGACACACGCGATCTGGATTTGGATGGGTGACCTGTTCAAGGATGAAAGATCAGCAAAGCTGAATTCTTTCCCATTCTACAGTGTTATATAATATAAAAATATGTGCGATGAAGTAGAATAAAGATTTATTCATTTCAATTTCGCTGTTTCCTTATTAGGCTCTCGTGAGGCATTCTTGTAAGGATCTGATAACATATCCTGATAAGGTTCGTAGAAGGAAATTGCTACAGTTTCACAAGATCCTCGAAAGGCATTCTGCCGAGGTTCCCACTCGGGACATTGGGTCATCCTCCAAGAGTCATTTTAAGGTCCTTATTTAAATTATATATATTTTTTAATTTTAAATTCCTTATTGAAGCTAGTTGGGATATATCTAGAACATTTCCTGGAATAGAGAGCTTCCACTTTTGCTTCTGAATCTTTTAATTAATTTTTTTTTGAGGTTGAGTGGATGTTTAGTACAACTGGACATGTAAAATTTCCTTGCGATAGTGTTGATGAGGTGGTAAAGCATTTTGCAAGCAAATATAATTTATTCAATTAAGTGCCTTAATTACTCAGAATGCTGAAGATTTTGTTAGAAAAATAGCAAACATGCACCTGCATTCTCAAGAAAAAGAAGAAGCCACATATATTGCAGCTGTTAAAAGTATTCAAAAATCTCACCTTTGGACATTAGTCAAAAATCAACTGACAGTTGCTGCAGATTCAATGACTCTTCCTCAATAAAACAAGCAACGACAAAAATATGTTGGGCCTAGGCCTAAAATTCTATGATTTACAAATTGGACTTTTTGTTGCCTGTATACTATATGACTCCGATTGGAAATTACTGAAATTAATCATGAAGTGGAAGAAGTCATCGTGAACTTCGTGCTACCACATGCCTATAGGTTTGCGATTTACTAATAAAAACCAACAAGCTCGTTATATGCGTTGTGTTATTTGGCAATATTCTGAAAGTCATTTGTTTAACTATTGAATAAGAAACTAATCCTAACCTCCAAAGTAGTTACTCGTTTCCACCTCTAACCTTTAGTTTGGACCCTTCATGGATCATGGAAAATACACACAAAAAATTCAAAAATTAGTTAAAAAACCCTAAAGCAAAAATGGAAGCTCTCTTTTCCAGGAAATATTCTTCTATGTAATGGGCAGCTTTGATCAAAAAATTTTGCTCATTGCGGTTTTGCGAATATTTATTGATGAAGCTACTGCAGCAACCACATTTATTGATTTATCTCTTTTCTCAGTTGTGCCTTTTTTTTAAGTTGAACAAATTCAGCGGAAAAAGTGGCTCGCGAAGAGTCATAGTTGGCAATGTGGCTCTCAACTCAATTTTTAAAAAAAAAAAACCGAAAAAATGAGGTCCTTTAGATTCTTCTCTAGTTTTACATACTAAACTAAACACTAGCTGATTCGAAAGTAATTCTTCAAAACTAATTTTGCAATATCTTACTGAATTGAAAAATTGGCTTATGGAATCAAAATCAATTTTGTGCATACTGTTTTTTGAGATATTATACAGCGACCTTTGTGTCGAATATCTTAACCTTATCGTAGGAGTTCAAATGCATCTACAGATATGCCTTTTATGGCAAAGTCACACGCTACAGTTTAAACCGTTCCCTAAATAGATAAAGCTCGGCATCACTTTACGTTCTATAGCGTCCGTTTTCGAAATCCATTTCTCTTTCTGATGGAGGAAAATTTATTTACTCCCAATCTCGGACCGACTGTTGCTTTTGCATATCATTGCATCAACCAGAGGAGCCGTCAAAATTTATGTACTGATACATCCCCTACAATTCCTACAATTTATTGTATTATGTGTTTTTGTAATCTCAGAATAATAAATTAAATTAAATTCCTACTAAATTTCTGTGGTATTTGTTCTTCGGCAGTTTGCTTCTTGTGTAGATGTGTTTGCAACTTTTTATTACACTTATAAAATCATTACTTGTGGTTTTATAAGTTGAAACTGTCAAGTTACTTTGAAACTATGAAATGCCCTTGTTAAGGTTGTTAGATTGTTGATGACCCTGCAGAAGTCACTTCTTACTAGCAATACTTGGTAAAAAAATGATTATTTCTGTATATATAATGAACACCTTCTAAAGATGAGAAAATCCAACTATCTTTCAAAACGATTAATTGAAAGTTAAGGTGTAGCCTTGAAAGGTAAGTTGGACAATAAACGTCTTCCAGTGAGAGCTGTAAATGAAAGAAAAAATATGTAAATACATATCTAATTTAAATAATTATAAAGTGTACAATAGCTTTATATAAATATTCATAAAACTGTAAATGTCAACAAAAGTTTATTAAATAAAAGTATTTACCACCAAAGGTGTTATTTATTGGATTCAACTGTTTTAAGTTAAAAGTAAAGTAGTAAGTTCAGTAAAAGTTTCACGTTTTTTTTTATTCTTGATCCAATCTCAATAAGCAAGGTATAATCAACTGGTTTCAAAGAGAGGGTAGAAGTGAAAATCTTATCCATCCAATATCACATTGGAAAGCCGGTCTTGTTTTTAGTGCTGAAACAAAGTAAAGTGAAAGTTTTATTATTGAAAATTGATATCTGAAAAGAAGAATTAATGTTAATTATATACCTGTATATTGTTGGAAGTTTTTTGTATAGTTAGTTAAAATCAGGTTCTTGCAAAGTAAGTTGCAAACTTGACTAATAATTAAAGTTTTTCCTGAAACGCAAATTAAGTTTCATTTAACCAATAACAATCAATTACAAAAACTCAAGATTTACCTAATAAAGTGAAGTTAGGTTAATGTTGACATCATGATAATTCTTTCTTGATTAACTCAATGGAAGGCGCTCTTTTTGATAGCAAAAATCGTTTCTAATTCTTATCATTTATGCTTGATTGGAAGAATTGAATTTTTAAAAAAAGGAAAACAAACCGGTACATTTAAGAAAACTCTTACTATATGACAAGTTGCACTCCCATAAGAGTTTGTGTGGTAAAAGGGGAATGGATTATGTATGTATGTATGTAAAAATTTAACAACCAACAAAGGAAAGCATATAAATGTTTAGTTTATTTTATTGAACAAGAAGTTGAAGTCTTTACTATATAAAACATACGGCCTAAATATTATCATTACTGTGATAAAGTAAAATAACTATTTGAGAATTTTATTCGTCTATTTGAGACAAGGGATTTGATTGTTTTAATTACAAAATTGTTGTGCATTCACCACAGTATACTACAAACAAAGTAAAAATAAAGTCGCTTACCGAGGCAGGCACTAAATTGGTGGTTGGTGAACTCCCGCAGGAAACTTGGCTCCCTTAGAGCAGGCCTCGTTTATATAGGGTTTCTAACTACAGGATCAACAGTTTACAGGTTGAAGGCGCGGGAGAAATTGAATTGTGGGCAATTTCTTAAGATCACATGTTTTGCACGTAGCTCTGTCTCGCTCTCTCTAGCAGACAAGATGCAGGTGTTCAGAACCGATGTGGTAGACTATTTTTAGCAGTGGACTTGCGTTCCATGTTGCATGTGCAACCTTGATGGATAGTTACGCTAGTTGGGAGTACATACTGATAAAAAATAATTGAGTTACTAAATTTATAAATCTTGAACAATACTCACTTGAGAAGTTTAGAAGTTTTTGGGATCAAAAGTCGTTTTTCAAAAACCCAGAAACCAACCAAAATTCGTGTGGTTGTGAAGATCCAATTTCTGAAAACGAGATGATATTCAAATCAGTTCCGAAATGACTTGGTCAAGTGTGCCGCTCCGAAATGTCCAAATGTCAGAAGATACGCAAAATGTCGCCTTTGGACGACTTTCAGCTTCTTCTTCAGCATTTACAGGCACCCGATATATCGATACATATATCTTGGCATGGTACGATATGAGATTTCATGACTTTCGTAATTTACCTAATGAATACCTAATAAGCGACGAGGATGAGTCAAAAATTCTTATCCATCCGCTTTTCAGCATTCGATTTGTTTGGAAAATATGTTCTACTTGGTTAGGTGCTTCTTCTAATTTTAAAACTAATTTAACAACTCCCCAATTAAGAGGAAAAGCGCAAAGACCTTTTAGAGTACTGTAGTTTTAAGGCTAGAGAAATGCAGCACAGGAATAATCCTTCGAAATACATTTGAAAATAACACAACTCGCCACGACTCTTCCCTCATTCTGATATCCCAAAATTGTTCGGCCCATCTGCCACTTTCGGGCCAGGAATAGGAGGTAGGAAAAGGCATAGGGACGTCCTTGTTTATCTTCAGATGATGGACCCATTATGATGGTTTAGCATTGTTATGAACATATTAAAACGTATAGGGCTTTAAACTAAAACCCTGTGGTACTCCCATTGTTTAGTTGTAATACATAGCCAAAACAAAAAAAAATGAAAGCCGGGCTTTGTGTCGAGGTGCAACTGAAAATAAATAAAATTAGAAAAAAGATATTACGCACCTACTTAGGTATGAGTTCATGTTTAAATTTCACTTTCAAAATTGAAAAATAATAAACCAAAAAGGACCTTTTGCAATTTTGATTATCTTTGGGATATTCTTCTTTGCCTTCGAATCTAGAGCAAATCTAAAATATTAAATCGGTTGGAAATTTATATATTCAACTTGTCATCCCCACACCGATACGTGTATAATGTATTATATGATTTGGTATTTTCTCAATTTACCGTAAGTGTATATCTACAGTTGGATTTACATAATAAACTAGCAACAATAGTCTGTTTCCAAAATCGATTACATTGCGATTAAATGATTAGACATAATGTATAATGAACTACATGCATAGATGCACACGTATTTTGTAAATTACAGACGCCACTTCGGTTTCTCTCTGTAATAAATAGTTAGAATAATGAATGCGCTGGCAATTATTTTATGCCAGGGTTTTCAACTTGCTTTTGTACTATTAATATATTTTACGAAGTTGCAGTTGTTAATTAAACGAGTGGTTTAAATATAAAACAAACAAGAATATTAGGATTAATAACATGAATTATTTGAAAATTATATTCATTTACAAATCAAGCACATTTCACTCTCTTCTATAGTATGCAACTCATGGAAAGTTGTTTTGTAGGCGTACAGACTTTTGAAATGCTTTGTGTAGGTCGGCTGTACGATCAACTGGTTAAACTGTTATACCACAATACAATTTAGCTGTTGAGAGATAAAATTCCTGCGAAGTTTCTTGTTTTTTTAGACATACCTGTTGAGGAGGTTTCGGAAATGTCTGATGTACTTGTTAAAGTTCACAGTTTTTTAGAGTCTGTTAAGCAATAGATTATCATAACCTGTAGAACCAAAAATATATGCCAAAAGTATTTTTATAAAACAAAATATTAAACAAAAAATGATATGTCAGAAAATATGGCTTATCTACGGGACACACAAGGTCAATAACTGTAACAAGCTCATTAGAGCTGATATTTATTCCGCTTTGTTTAGAATCTAATTTGGTGTATAAAACACGAAATGTCTTATTTTTTTTTGTTTGAAAGGTAACTGCATTAAAAATATTTAAAAATGCTGACAATCTTATTTAGTAATGTAAATTTTGTGGTATCCAGTTAAAACTAAGTATCATTTCTACGAACAAAATCTATTTCTCACGGTTGTAATCTTGCTTTAGGCACGTATTCTTAAAATTCCTCTTAATATTACTTAAAAAATAAACAAAATATCGGCTTGCAGGCAATAAAATGGTGTGCAAACGAAACCTAATCTATTTTATGATTTTGTGAGAAATAAACTCTTATACTACATCCAGTTTCTTTAAAAGTTTGAAAAGACTAGAGTGCTTTCAAGTTCAAACAGGAGTAATCTTTTACTTGGTCAGACAGTTTTGTTGTTAAATATATTGGGTTTTAATTGCTCTGTACACCTTTTAATAAAATAATAGAGTGAATACTGCTAATATTTATTTATTAATTGCTTTTTTGATATGTTTTTAACTTTTGGTATACAATAAAAGTCTGTATTAGTTTATTTAAAACCTATATTTCGACCCATTTTGGGTCTTCGTCAGGGTACATTAACATTATGATGGAACTTAATATCAATACGTTTAGATTTAGATAAATATAGGTTTTAAATAAACTAATACCGATTTTAATTGTATACCAAAAGTTAAAAACATATAATAGAGTGAATTTCGTACGTCGGTAAAGATAGAAAGCACTTAACAGCAGAACTGAATGCAAAATATACCATAATTATCGGCTATTTAAATGCTCAAAATTTAATTTGTTTGCTTCAATAACTTTTTTTTAATACAAGGTTCTTCTAGCTTTACCGTAAAGCTAGCAGAACGACATAGAAATGTAAAAAGATTGCAATACTATGGACCAGGATAATAGCAATAATTATCGGCTATTTAAATGCCCAAAATTCATTTTTTTTGCTGCAGTAACTTTTTTTTAATACAAGGTTTTGCCAGCTTTACCGTAAAGTTAGCAGAACCACATAAAAAGGTAAAAAATTGTAATACTCTGGACCAGGATAATAGCAATGATTATCGGCGTTTAAATGCCCAAAATTTAATCTTTTTGCTGCGGTAACTTTTTTTTTAATATAAGGTTCTGCTAGCTTTACCGTAAAGTTAGCAGAACCATATAGAAATGTAAAGAACATTGCAATACTCTACTATATTGAATAGGAGTCTCCTCTATTTTGTCAAAATCTCCTATATCCTATCAACCTTTAGATATAGGAGCAAAACCTCCTATATTTTGGAAATATTTGAATATAGGTGATGAACTACGTGAATTGCGTGAAATTCCCCGGGTAAAACAAAGGTTTTTTTCTTACTCTAAATAAACAATACAACTATAAAATTATCAAAATTTTTATACTTACTTTATTATAATGCTCAAAATTGCCTCAGCTTGAAATCTTATTCTTATTACAAATTTAATGTCAGGTCGTAGGTATTGGTTCTACAGTTGTCTATTAAAAGGATAGATAAATGTTTCAAAACACAGAAAAATACTATAGTTGAGCGCCATCTGATTATGAAATTTGATAAGGATGATTAAAATAGTCTGAAATCATTAACCTGAAAATGAAGTCAGATCCAATAAATTTTGTTCAAATAGTTAATTATATTCAATAGTACCAAAGTTAGGCTGGAAAGAAAAATATAAATAAATAAAGACTTTCATAATTATATGGGTCAATATTATTCGAATTAGTTAAATTTAAAATATGTTTATTCATTAACCAAAAAGAAATATATAAAAATATAAACAGCTTGTCAAAAATGCATAGAAATAATTTTCAGTACCCTAAGTAAGAGCTCTTAACTGAAAAAACATTTATACACGATAAAAATTATTCAATCAACATATGAATAAAAAAACATACATAATCTTTACAAAGTTCAACAAAAAGAATTCATATTTTTACGATATCTTGTTTTAATTTGGTAATTCACAAACAAAATCGGCACAAAATTACGCAATAACTTTTGCACACACACACACACACGCACACACACAAAAAACACAAATACTGCTGGACAATAGAAACTGGAACAAGTTCGTATAATTCTGCAATCCTACTATCTTAAGCTTCGATAAATTTAAAATCCACAATACTATATTCAAAATGAAGTGTTCATTATTAATATTCACCCATTAAGGTGAACTGTAAATTAGATTACGTTAAAACTGTGAAACTTTTACTAATCTTTATTTATTTCATGATTATGGAGTTCCACAAAGTAAGGCTGGAAACAATAAACTAGATTACGTTGGTTATTAAATATTATTGAAAACAATCCACTTCTTTTCATTATTATTCTTAATGTGATCCATTTATTATTTGAATCCGAAAGGAATTTATAAAACACTAGAATCTTAATAAAGGTTTTAACTTAATTTCGACACTTGTTCGTAGATTAATCTTCACTCCTACAGGAATTTCTTTATTAATCGAAAATTCGATCACTTAAAACAAAATCTGTACTTATTGATTATTATGTTCGGTAATACTGTACGAGAATTATTTTTATCGGTAAACTATACGGAAATTAAACGATACTTTTCGATAAGGAAATGGATTTCTCACACTATAAAACAGGAATCCGGAAAACTGTATCTGGCAGTAATTTGCACTAACCACAAATTCATAATTAACGGCACGGGTTCCGAGCCCCCGCTTGCAGTTGTCGATATCGATCTTCGCTTACTAGCGTTTGACGTCGATAGTGCACTGGTTCTTAGTTAAGAAATTTAAATACGGATATATTTAGAATGGGATCCCAATTTAAGCTAATACGTAGAAATTCATGCTGGGTGTAGGTTTTTATGCTCTTAACTGTTGTGTGTATTTATTTATGAATTTATTTAAATATAAAGAATTCAAATTTAATACAAATTGCTATAGTTTGGCGCGACAAATTGTTGGTGTTCCATTCACAAAATAAATCTAAGAAATAAAAGAAAAAGACAAACATTTTAACGTAAATTAATGAGGAATCTTTTTTCAAATTGTAGATTTTCTGAATTAGACGTTTCTGATGAGACATAATTATGTTAAAAGTAAATATAAGTGATTTTTGAATGAATTCGTTTGTCGAGATTAAAGTAGTTAACTATTGGTGCCCATCGTGATGCTCTTGTTTGTTTATCGACATTAAATTAAATTGATATTGGCTCGATGAGATGAGAGAAGAATGAGAAATTATCATCTAACTGAAATTGTCCACAGATGTCTTCTGCAAACATTTTTTCAATAATTGACCTAAAGGGTGCATCAGGCTAGATGGGAAAGCAACGGACGGTATGACTTTCATACCATGGCCTCGAGGAAGAGCATTACTTTAGGATGTAACCTGTTGCAATACTATGGTTAGACCCTATTTAAATTAAACGTCATGTAATACTGGTGCAGCAGCGAAAATTTGAGGAAATCAGAAATGGAGTAAATACGAAATATTGACTTCAAATTATCACTTTGCCCCTCTTGTCTTTGAAACATTCGGATCGTGGGCTTAAATTATTTATTTAAGACCTAGGGAAATGGATTGAATGCATAATACGTGAACCAATACGTGAACCTAAGACTATAGTTACCTTCGTCAACGTTTAAGTATAGCTTTTACAACAATGTCGCGTTCATTTTACAAACACCAATCCCAAACAATTTTTTAAAAACGAATTCACAATCCGTAATGCCGAAAAATATTTTGAAAAATCTAGTCTTTTAATCCTAAAAATATTTTTAAAAATGTAAACTCTAATCCCAAAAAACATTACAAAAATTTTATCCTCACTCCTTAAACTCAAAGAATTTGTTTTAAATCCTATTCTTAATTCCTAGTACTTCCCAAAACTTGAAGGTTTAACCAATGCTCGTCCTTGTAACAATCCGACAGTCACTGTAGGGTTTGATGCATAAGGTATAAAAATATACATTGGAATGGTAACTAAAGAAGTTTACATTCTAAGTGCACTAAAGTGAAGTGTTGGGGTATTGTTTAAATTATGGATACTTTTCGATTTAAAATTGCACTGAATTTATTAAAGAGACACTAGAGCATTAAACAAAACTTGAAAGTACTAGAAATAGTAGAATTGCACTAGAAAGAAAAACACTGGGTACTGATAAAGAAGAAACATTTTCGTGGCAGCACACCGGTCGGGGATTTCCGGGGATTTAGAAATTCTTGTCGAAACTTGAAATTATTTGCAGTGTTGATACAAATTGTTATACTGAGGATCAATTTTAACAACTTTAATTAAATCTAACCGGAGATTAATTGTCATGAATACGTCTTTTGAGATAACCACACCCATGATAAATAATCTCTGATTAAAGTTAATTGAAATTGGTCTAATTGGGCCTTATTAGGACTATGATGGTGAGCGGTTGGACATTTTTCCTGTTACAAATGATCCTGATACAAAGGGCTCAAGATGACCGAGCATTTATGCAGTTTTTTGGATAACAGTAACGTTAATTCTAGAACTAGGGCGGGCGGTGGACGAGTGGTGTCAGTGCATCACTCGTGGTTCAAGGTTCGTGGGTTGAGTCCCACTTTTCTAATTATGAAATTCCGCTACCTCAACTATGGATGTCTGTATGGATGTGTCTTAAGTATGGGTGTTACTGTGGATAACAGTAACGTTAATTCTAGAACTAGGGTCGGCGGTGAACGAGTGGTGGCAGTGCATCACTCGTGATCCAAGGTTCGTGGGTTGAGTCCCACTTTTCTAATTATGAAATTCCGACACATCAACTATGGGTATTTGTGTTGTATGTTAGATGGGGGATTCAATCATGGGGGGACAATTTTGATATTTGGATCTAATGTTCCTAGATAGCAAAAGAGCAACAAATGACATAACAATTTGTAAACATTTCGGTTCAATAAAACTCATAGTTTCACTTTACACATTTGAATACTATAAATGTATCTAGCGCGTAAAATAGATTTTACGCACTGTTGTCCAAAAACAATTTTATTCGGAATCATATGGTAATATGTGCATTCCTAACCGCCTCAGAGGGTGGGAAATTAACCATTCCTAACTTACTTTTAATTCCCTCTCTTGGTCAGGAATGTAATCATTCCCTACCTGTTATCCCTCTCTTGGTCAGGAATGTGATCATTCCCGACCTGTTGTAAGTTCGTAGTTTGCTCGGTAGAGGGCGGGTGCATTATTAGGTCAAGTTTGTCACTTCAGTTGTCAGTTGTAAATAATTATTATTTGTTAAAAAATATGATGATTCCGAATAAAATAGTATACAAACCTCGGCGGGACGTTTCCTCCTGTCTCGAGCTTTAGCTCACCTCGGGCCTGGGCCCTCGGTGAGCTATCTTAGCTCTCGACAGGAATGAAACACTTCCCGCCTCGGTATGTAATCTACTATTTATAGGAAGACTTGGATACACTTAAAACGAAACGATTACGTGACCGGTTGTAAACAAATACATGTACGTTTATAATGTGTGTGCAGATTTTCAGATTTACAAAATCACTCTTATTGCCAACTGCCAAATAAAACTTCATTTTAGTATTTGAATTCCTGTTGATAAGTTATACACATTTTAATACCGATATTTCTTGCGTTTTTGTAAATACTTGTTTTTGACTGGTGCAACTGCGGTT
This sequence comes from Agrypnus murinus, assembly GCA_929113105.1. Taxonomy (NCBI): domain Eukaryota; kingdom Metazoa; phylum Arthropoda; class Insecta; order Coleoptera; family Elateridae; genus Agrypnus; species Agrypnus murinus. The sequence continues at coordinate 39,787,329 of OV816030.1, forward strand.
GGATTGAATGTCAAAATTTAATTATCTACTATTAAAAATGCGTTCATGGGATCATGATATCCACGCGGGCAAAGCCGCTAGTTAATTTATCAATTGTAAAATGAACATTATCCAAAAATTTGTAGAATTAAACAAAAGCATCTAAATACCTGCTTTCACTCTAGAAAATTGGATTTCGAAGCAATTGAATTTATCACAGAAATTCCAAGAAAATAAAACACAGACCTTCTCAATTATTTAATTTGTTTTTCATTTATTTAACAAAAACGAAATTATTCAATCTGAAATGCACTCGGGAATAATCCCTTCACTTTACAATGCACTAACCGTTTCAATTGAAAACATCATCAGACAACATCCCCTAACATTCGTAACGTTAATCCCATTAATAATTACTAATCGATTTTGTCTCGCGATACTTTCCATAATCAGTATTCATGAAAGCATAACAGTTTTATGTGCATAGTCAAAGAGGGCGAGGTTCATTAAGCCTGCTCTTATTTAACTCGAACTATGTTCAACGTAACCCCCTTATTTGCGGTTCGTTTATCGTCTACCAATCTGTCTGGCTTTTTAAAATACACCACTTCAACCTGGGGATAAACGTGTTGCTATAAAACCGGGAATAACACTACTTTAGCTAAATCCAGGATATTGGTGATCTCGATAATATTAACGAACTTCATATAAAACATCAGTTCTATTCTATTGTATAAATCATAGGTTATTAAACTGTACATGTATTAAATTTAGACAGTCTGTAGTAGAATTAATCAGTCCACTTTTAATATTTAAAATATTGTGTAGGATGGGGGGGGGGGGGGTAATCCAATAATGATTTAAAATTTGTTAAACATTTTTTTCGGCATATTTATTTTAAAGTTTCTAATTTTCACAAATCAAAGTTAATTCCAGCTATGAACTTTACATTTGACAGGTCATTTAGGATCCTCATTGGCGACAACTTATTTGCATGTCGTGTTGAGACCAAAACGTTAAAATACCACAAGGATAGATTTAGGAAATCATGAAAATTATAACACGTTTGTGGATTACTCCCTACATGGAAATTATCAGTACTTGTGGAGGATTCTGGATCCCCGTGGCATCCACCGGGGTCACTGGTGTGACTTTATCTATTGTCACCCATATTGAGGTCAACTGACAAGATGCGCCGATCTCTCAGTCTCCAAGCAGACAATGACAATTCCACAAATTATTAACAACATAACAATAGTATTACTCATTGGTCGGCAATTATAACTCAAGCAACACGTCATGTTGCCAAATGATAATTACAACAACCAGTTAACAGGTACCAGCATCTATAATTGCCATAAATGTTAACATTACGCATATACGTTTTTGGTCTTTTTATACGGTACTACCTTCGACACCAAGCCTTAACGTACGAAAGTCTTAAGGCCTTTTATATACGAAACCGACCATCCTCATAACACAACATATGCCCGTCTTGCATAAAATCACCGATTGACTGCCCTATTTTTGTAAACTTTTAGATGTTTGCTTCTTACAGTATAGGCGTATAGGAGGGAATCACAAAGAATATTAAGACGTAGCGTCAGATGAGTTACTTCTTAAAATACATTTAGAGTTTCTACTTCAAAAAATAAATGGCCCACAATTAGAAATTATGCAAAGCCGTGTGGTTATGCATGTATAGATGAGTGGAAAGGTTAGTGTGAAGTACCCTGCAGTTTGTAACAAAAGCATGAAATTTAGAAGGAGTGTTTGTTTTGGTCCAGTCTTCAAATGTTAACATGGCGCCACTTTCAGCCATACCTTAGATCACTTGCATTAGGTTGCCTATTTGCCAGGTACAAAACGTTGAAAAGTGCGTTACTACTGCACTGAATAGTGCCAAATTCCCTAAATACCCTATGGTTATTATAGCTCCAGGATTTCAGAAAAGCCAATCATCGAAGGCAAGCTCTAAGGGTTGCTTTGAATGGAACAAAGATTTTCTCATTAAACGGCTGCTTTCGATGTTTTTTAAAATAGGAAATGTAATACTAATTAGTAAGTGTTCGAAATAGTACTTTACCAGGTAATCCAAAAACTGAACTGGCTGAAACTTGTGCGGAGGAAAACATTAGGCATCGATTTATAAGTATTTCGATTGTTTTCCTTCAATGTGTCAGGTTACAATTAGATTTTTTATTTTGCGTTTTTTAAATTTAATGAAAAATTAAAGAGAACTATCTATGAATCATAAGATTCTTTGTACCTCTATAAAAATATGAAATGATTTCTTTTTAGAATCGACTGGGAAGGTAATAATTCCAGCATCTGCATTATCACATACCCTATGGTACGTTTCCCCATCAACACTCGGTATGACCATCTGACAGTCGTGAGTCAGACAAGTTTAAATGTGTTTGCTTTCCGGTGCTTTCTAATTTTTCTTATTATGCACATTAATAATAATTTGACCCAACTTTTGTTTCATTGCGAAACCATACGATACATTCAATTTGAATTTTCCTAAATCAGTACTAAAATTAAATGCTTATTAACACACTGTGTTTGTTCTAAAATAAAACACGGGGATTTTAAACATCTTAATCCTACCCTTAAAGTGTAAGGGGTAGAACATGAACTGATTGATATAGAGACTTCCGACATTTGCAAAATTGACCCCGAAAAGTGTTCCCTTTGCGGATCTAAAGTTCGCATAAATAAGGCGCACATTCATAAGGCATAAAAACTGATTTTAGTTCAAGCAAATTTGAACTCCCTGGTAGCCTTGGTTCAGAAGTTTCTTTGTCAAACTCAGAATTTCTGGATTTTCGGACACCTGTTAACCCGAGGTGGTTAAACCGGAGTGCGGTGGGGAGAGTCAAGCCCCTCTCATCTTATCCCCACCCTTACTTACCCACTCCCACATTCTGAATGTACCCTACTTCTGACTTACCCCCCCCCCACTCACTCACTCCTTATCCGATTTGCCCTCAACTTCCGAATTTACGCCCTCCCAGACTTACCTATTACCTATTTGGAATTATATTATTTTGGGTATATATATTATATTTTATATTTTGGAACCAGTTTGAAGTCAATCGGTCAATTAATAAAGGAGCATGTACATTGTACACACAGACGTACGGGTCCACTCGGCATAGCGTGTCCTGTTAGAGTTAGTCTCTCCCTCAGGCATTACGTTAACTATTGGAGTCTGTCCCTGTTAGATATATCAAACTTACTAACTTATAACCTAACTTCCACTGCATAGTTATTATAACAATTTATTAATTTATTTGTACAATATAAAATTGAGAAATATTTCGTAGCAATGGTTATGTATTAATTTATTGTTTATTTTTAAAATGAATTTAACAAATAAATTATAATTTTTGTCTTTATTTATAACTTTTGTGGATTTTCATTATAAGTACCTATTCCTATTAATTAAGCAAATAGAGAGAAGGTAGGTATACAGGGGCTTGGGGCAGAGAGGGGTGGCTTATAAAGTGGGTGGCGCTTGGAGAGGGGGAAAGCAGAGAGGGAGGCGTGGCTTGAAAAGTGAAAGGAGGTCAAATGAGAGTTCAAGGTTGTGTGGCTCCACTATACTCATTATTTCCCTACTCGTGTCCTGTTAGAATTAATCTCTTGCAATCGCCACGTTAACTATTGGAGTCTAATCCTATTAGATCCATCAAACTTACTAACTTATAACCTAACTTCCGCTGCATAGCGTTTCCTTTACGCAGTTCGTCTTTCTCTGTCCTTCCCGGCCCTATGTCTTCTCCTCTGTCTCTTAGATCTATCAAAATTACTAACTTTTAATTATTACTCGGTTGTGATTTATCGGTTGTGGTTTATCGGTTATGGTTTCTCGGTTATGTTTTCTCGGTTGTAGTTTTTCGGTTTTGGTTGCACGGTAGTTGTCTTTCTTGGTGATGACCTGATACGCAGACGTACATACATAGAGGATAAGAAGTCACATGCTTAAAATGTCTAAAAATGTATTCCTAACTATCCCATTGAGATCCTAATAAGTTGGAATTTAGCACACATATATAAAAGATATGCAATTCTATGTCTAATCTTTCAAAATTTAAATTAAATGTTTTATGAAAAATTCAATGTCAAAAACTTCAGAGGCCGAAATAAAAAACGTTTTCACCTTAAAGTATACCATGCGATCCATCATTTTAAAGCTCAAAGATTTAAAACAGTTTTTGTTTCATTCCTTTATCTTATTTCTATCAAAAGTTATAAAGGAAAACGTAAACGCCAACATGGTCAAAATCCCTCATTTTTGTACACCCAAGTCAAGAACCACTTGCATAAAAAAATATAATATTTTAGATCTTTACTTAGCTTTAGGAGTATAACAGTTGTGCAAAATTTGAATAAAATTAAAGAGGGTCATGTTCAAAACTTCAGAAAAGTTGAATTACCCGTATATCGGTCCATAAATAACGAAGTTTAGCAAAAATGCCATGGTGAGGATGGTACAGTCTCTTTTAATTATTCAGTTTTCATTGTTTGCGAACCTTTTCTAATTATTTTCGAATTGATTCAGCAACACATCAACAATGATATTCAATGTGTGTCACTAAGAATGTAAAACATTTCAGAATTAGTGCTAGAAAAGGAAAGGAATTGAAAATATTAGATTGAGATAAAATAGATAATTTATGTTTAGATTTACATTGTTTTCAGAACATATTCCATTCTGAAGCTCTGATTAAAATAAATGAACACGCTTTACCACATGCACGTCCTTCTTCCAGATACTTGCCATCTACAATAAAATTAAGCCCACGTTATTACATTTTAATTTATATATCTACTCAGTCACGATACAGTTGTGTTAATGAATTTCTTTGTTATTTTGCGCATTGTTACACTAGTAGGTCTATGTATACGGAATACATATAAAACCTGCTGTTATTAAATACATTCTTCAAGGTTTTTATATTTATTACAATAATCATTATGACTATACGTAGTAAACTACTAAACCATACATTTAAGTATCGGTGTATCATTTAAGAAAATGACTTTCAGCATTGACAAGGGTAATTTGAGATACCAACTTAATAAGGATATCTCTCATTTAAATAATAATATGAACCAAAAAATGATAATTACAGTCTTCTAAAATTTCAGAGAATAAATTATTCAGCTCTCAAATATTTCTCTTATTCGTTTAGTGTTTAATGAGCGCAAGTATTAAATCTTTTTTCTTTATTATACTATAGAACAGATAAATTAGAAAATGTTTATTTATTATTAATTAGTTACAATCAAAACGAACTAAACGTAAATAACTCTGTGTAAACCACTGTTTAATCGTTTCCATAGCAACACGCAACATTCACATTTTTTATAAGACGTTCGGACGAGTAACTTAAAATTCCCACGTCGTTTACTGATTGAATATTTTTATGTGTGCAATTTATGTACAATTTGTGTGCGTTTTTTGCGCATTTTCTATGCAATTTGCATACATTCTGTGTGCATTTTTTGTTGTTGTTTTTGGTTTTGATAAATTTAAATTTGCCGCCACTCAGCGGTAATCTCGAGAATTGTTTTAATGTAATTCTGTTCGTCTGTTTCTAGTTCCCCGAATTTACTAACGTAGTATAGAGATGAAATAAAAATTTCATGTAAACAGTGACAAAATAGCCTACTTTCATATACAGGGTGTCTGAAAGAGTTCTAAAAAACTGGAATAACAACTGTAGCACACAAAAAAAATATTAGCACAAATACTTAAAACTAATTTATAGCTAACAGAAAAAACTTATTGCTCCAGCCGTTACCTAGAAAAATTCTGTAAGCAAGCTTACTATTTAAGCTGGCACACTACCAAAATTTAAAAAAATATATATATGTATGAAACTAAACCATTCCACCAGAGATAATCTCTAGAAACTTCTTTCTCTTCTAATTTCTATAGAAAATAATGTTTTATAATTTATAGCTAGCAAATAAATTTTTTGATTGTTTCTCAGAAGGTGTTCATATGCTAGACGTAAAAATTCGACGATATTGTTATAACTAGGTTTCAAATGAGCACACAATCAAAACAGTTGTCAATATGTGTTGTAGGACAACCATAGATCTAGAAAATAACATTATATAATTTATAGCTAGCAAATAAATATTGTTTGATTATTGTTTCTAGAAGTTGCTCGGATGCTAGTCGTAAAAATTCGAAGATATTGTTATAATCAGGTTTCCTTAACAACGTTCGTTGTGTGATTACAGTATTTCGGGTTTCCAAGAGTGATTATTTCATAGTAACATTTATTAAATAAACGCAATCGAACAAAAACAGTTGCAAAAACTAAGCTTACCATTTTCACACGAACTTTTAAACGCGTTATTTAACAAACACCCTCTTACCCATCCTCCATCATCGCGACTTATTCTATCTTCCTCCTTTAGTTACCCCCCGTCTTACTACTTTTTCCGTCTTGCCTCTCTGACTTATCTCTTTCACAACTTACCCCCCCTCTATTCCGGCTTACCCCTCCCCCGACTTAGCTCCCACTCGGACTCATCCCGCCGACTTATTCTTATCATAAAATTCTTCATTGAATTCATATATACGATATGTATACTTAATACACCAGCTTTCGAAACTTTGTCGGTTATTATGTCCATGCTCCTTAAGAGATAAAACATTAGTTCTTAACATTCCTATTCTACTTTTTTTATCAATATCCCGATCTACAAAATTTAAAAATCTCGAAAGAACGAACGCACAGAGACAGGCAGCAATATCAAATTTTGTTTTAATGCTGCAAATACTGTGAAACTCGCCTGAAAACTGCTGGTGGCATAGTAAGCAGGTGTAGGAAGGATGTTTAGTACCATAATGATGATTAGAAATATTGCTTAAAAATTTATATAATTAAAAAATCACATAACTAAAACTCCACAGACTAAAAAAGGACGGTTTTAAAAATATAAAAGTTAAATCAAAATAAAAAGTAAGTATAGTTCTAAAACTTACCACCGTAGCAAGTGAGAGGGCGCCCCAAGTGAATGTCGATTCACGCGTCTCAAATTAAACATTTTATATTTATTTAAATTAAAAATATAAACATTAAAAATAAATAAAAATTAAATAGTGTTGACTAATCTACACAGCGAAAGCTTTAATATAAAAAAAGAACGACGTACATCGGCCTGGTGGAACTCTAAAAAAACTGGAACAAAAATAAGTCTTGTGTTTTAAATATATAGATTATAGAAAACCTACGTATCGTTACCTACTTTATTGGCAATCACATAACACCTAAAGGTTACAATGCTCAACAAACATAAATTAAATGATGAGGAGCTAATTAAAACTTAGTTTGAATTAATGTAAGTGCTTTTTAATTTAATGTTTTATAAAAAAGTGTATAACATCTGCAAACAGCCTCAGTGTCCTGAAAAACTGTTTTCATGCCAAGGCCGTATTGAAAAAACAAATTAAATCCAACTCTTTTGATGAAAAGATCAATTTTACATCCAAATGTACCTTAAAACATGATTTTACATAAAATAGAATAAAAGTGCTTTGTTAAAGCGCTATCGAACGTCGACGATCTTCAAATAGCTTCTATTTTTTTAAAATGGTAAAAGATTGCTGTAAGCTATGGGGATTAATTTTGGTATATGAGTCTGTACTGCAAAAAGAGGTTTTTGACATCATTCCTTAGTTTAGACAAAAACAATTATTTTGATTTGTTGCATGGCATGCACTGCAACACTCGCATGAGATGGAATATCAATTCTAACTATTGTTAATAATATTTATCATGTTCATATTCAGGAAAAATGTTTAATAAAAGCTATGAGTAACTTAAAACTTACCCGCAAACAATACAACACTAAACAGGAAAGGTTTTGGCATAAAAGCGAGAAAAATAATTGTATGATCGGAGAATTTATTTATGTACTGCTGTGCTTTTCATTAAATAATTGCAGTTATTTTCCAATGGGAACTTATGGGAGAAACTGATTAGAAGTATTAATTAAAGTAATTTTAAAAACAAATATTTGGATTTTTGTGTTAAGTGCCTATATATAAAATTACTACCCGTGATTCCCGGGAATTCCGAAACTTTCGGAAAAAAAACAGTCTCGAGTCCCGCAAATAGCAAAATTGTCGAGACCCAGAAACCCTAACTGCAACCATAATATAACTTAGCGTTCAAAAAAAGTTAATAAAACAAAAGCTACCAGTAAAAGTAATAGGTAAATAAATTGACGACAAATCAAATAAAAGTCTCTGCTGTCAAAATGACGGATCAATATGACATTTCACGTGAAGTTTAAACGACATGAGTGCGTCCAACACACCGCTGGAAATGCTGCGCTGCAGCAGCTTTCGCAGCCGTCTTAGGTTTGAAATCCACCGTTTAAAACTTTTAGTTTTTTATGATATCTCTTATCTACTGTCAAAACTGATGTTCTAACATTTTACTCTCTAGTCTAGTGTTACTTGTCATCGCTTCAAGCTTTTTATATGTATAAAGCGATGATGTATTTATTGCGTCAGTCAGTTTTTTTAAATCTAAGACGGCTGCGAAAGCTGCTGCAGCGCTGTATTTCCAGCGGTTTGTTGAATGCATCCAAATATGATCTACCGTTCGCAGCTGTTCAGAACCGAAAAAGTTACTGAACACACGTTATTGGTTACTACGTTGCTTATAGCTTCGACGAGAAAAATGGAAGATTACCCAGACAGGCGCTTGGAGTTTTGTGGAGACTAGTGCAGCGGTGTGATAAAAAGTTTTGTAACTGTGGCACTAGAAAACTGACCTAAGGTGTCGATTTTCACGAAATTCATAAAAGTTCCAATATCTCAAAAACTAACAATTTTTACTTATGCTATATTTTGATATTCTGGTCAGTCATGAGCTAGCCTATCAGCCCTCCAAGGGATGACGTTGACTTTTGGGACACTATGTATACGTCCTGCTAACTTTACATTAAACTAGCAAAATGTTTTCATTAAACTTAAGCAACCAATTTTTTATTTGGACACTAAGGTAGCACTATTGTTTTATTGCAGAAGAAAAAAGTTAAATAAATAAATAAACAAAAAAAATTGTAATGTTACGCGAAATTAGTAGCAGTAAATTATTTTCGAGTTTATACATTTTTTTTACATTAATCTACAATAAAAATATATGCTGTGTTAACTATTTAAGCTAGCAAAATTTGTTTTGTTTTAAAAACGCCAAGCACTCATTTTTTTAATTGGGCACTAAGTTAGCACTAAATCTTGAAATATGTAATAAGTCATTCTGCTGACTTTGCTATGCTAGCTTAAAAGAGCTACAATTTTTGAGTAAATTGGGTTTTTCAACATTTCTTTTGAGAACGCACTTTTCTTGAAAAATAAATTCGCTTATAAATATCTAAATCAACGTCTTTTCATTCATGTTGAATAATATACAGGGTATTTAATATACTAGACCAAACATACGAGGTAAGCGCCATAAATTCCCGGCCTGATATAGAAAGAATAAACTTGGTAAAATACAATAATTTCTATTATATTTTATTCCTTCAAAATGTTCAATAACAGCTGCTTGCAACTCGTGTTCGTCCTTAAAACGACATTCCCTAAGGTCTTTCTTTAAATTGGAAAATAAATAATAGTCACTAGGAGCCATATCCGGACTGTACGGTGGATGATCCAATGCTTCAAAGCCGCCACCTCCAATGGCAGCTTGTGAAATTGCAGCAGTATGAACGGGTGCATTGTCGTGTAATAATCGAACACCTCTTGTCAATTTTCCTCGATGTTTTTCACGAATATTGGTTCTCAATTTATGCAATAAAGACGCATAATATGTACTGTTAGGAGTTGTATTGCGTTCTTTAAAATCAATCAGTAAAATGCCGTCACAATTCCAGAATATTGTTGCCATTACTTTCTTTGTCGATTGAACGACTTTCGCCTTTTTGGGACGAGGTTCATCGGATCGCCGCCATTCCATCGATTCCCTTTTGGATAGAGGATCATAACACAGAACCATTGTTTCATCTCCAGTGACAATGGACTCCAAAATCGGCTTTGGGTCGTCTCCACACAAGTTTAAAAACGAGCGCTCACATTCGACGCGACGTTGACGTTGAACAGCAGAAAGAAGACGCGGTACCCATCTTGCACTAATTTTATTCATACCCAAATGGTCATGAAAAATTCGACGAACACTTGTTTCCGAAATGTCAGACATTACTGCTAACTCCTTAACTTTCAAACAGCGATCTTCTAATACCATTTCTTCAATGAGTGCAACTTTTTGAGGCGTTACCGCTTCAATTGGCCGACCGCACGCTCATCATCTTCAAGAGATTCTTGCCTCAAACGGAAACATTTTCACCACTTTTTTACAGTGGAATATGAAGGAGATAAATCACCATAAACGCTGTTTAAAAGTTGTTTGATTTGATTAGGCGTGTGCCCTTCGTTTGTTAAAAATTTAATGACCGCGCGGTACTCAATTTTCGTTAGCTGCGACATTTTCATGCACTCGTCACGATGCTTGAGTGGCTACTAAAATCTATTACGCTTTTAGTCCTAATATATGTATATAGTGCAGGCCTCTTACATGTTCAACTATGACGCAACCAAGTTTGAAGATGTTGGCACCTGTAGAAGCCTGCCGGGCCGACAATTTATGGCGCTTACCTCGTACAAATGTTTGAACATCAAAACCTCAATTTAAAATGATGAAGATACTAGCCGTAGATAGAAGATAGAACTCACACTGTATAGTATACAAAATACTATGAAATTAAAATTAAAAAAACCAACCTACTTGTTATTCAATTTTTCTTGTAACCCTTACAGTTTCCAGGATAAGGTACATCGTCATCTTACGTGAACCGCCTGTATAATTAACCGACTGCTACGGGAGTATTTCGGAGCGCTTTTTTTAGCGCTTTCTTATTTACAAGAAGGAAACCGAGAATGTTTTAGTTAACAATTTCCTTTTATTTCAGCATTGCAAGCCGGAAAGTTCAACACGATTTAAAATTGCCCAGTTTCATTTTTACTAAACAATAAGTGTGCCTCCTCTAGGTTTTTCATATATTTTATAATAATATATATTACACTGTTCTTGCCGGATATGACGAATGTCATACCGGAATTGAGGTTGATAATCACAGAGGTGAGTTAATCGTGTTTATGTGTGCATTATCAAATGAAAATTGTTAACGACCGGATAAAAAATCGGAAATTTTGGGTCTTGCTGATATATGTAACCATTCATTTAAGCTTAATAATAACAAAGATTTTTTTTGATATACGTTTAAAATGCAACGAGCGTAATTAAGTGAAACTAATTGTTTATTGTTGAACAAGCAGTTAACAATAAGTAGTTCATTGAGTAAACCGTATTTTAAAACATTATTACGTGATTTTTGTAAGAAAAAAATGTACGGTTGCAGGTTTGTTGCAAAAGTTTTCGACAAAAAGTTTTGTTTTGTAATTATGATCAGAGATTGGATAATTATGCAAATATTGTTATTAACTAGTTTATAAACAAAATTAAAAATAATGTACCAGTAAATCTTGGTTCATTATCCAGGTTTACAAGGCAGAAAGATGTATTGGTTAATAAAAGCAGTTTTACTCGTATATTAAAAGAAGAAATTCCCTGCTTTATTTGCAATAAATTACTTTTTTTACCAAAGTTCAATATTAAATGTTCGACTGAATTGTCAAGATGTCGGATAGGACCTATAATAAAAATTTAATGAGTAAACTAATACCACAAAGGATAACTACAGAAAATTGCTAAACAATAGAGCAGTTTTAGAATCTTATATTTATGTATGTATCTTATAACTACTGCTTTCATTTCACATACTCAGAATAATGAAGTTGCGGTGAGGGTTTTTTTTCGGTGTCCTATGGTCAGTAAGAACTAACGCACCGCAAAAGACCGCAACTTGAGCAGTTACAGCGATTTTATGTGAAAACCGATTTTTTACTGAAAGACCGATTTGTGCTGCATATGTGAGAAGTAACAGCAGGAGGTATCAATCGATTGCTATTGACTATAGCCTGCCACCTTTCGAATTACAATCGACAGTGCTATCAAAGAAGAGAGAGACATGTCTGTGCCTCAAATTATTCAGTTTTTGACGCGTAACGCATTTTTTTATTAAAAGCATTTTATTAAAAAGTGGAAAGTCTTAACTAAATTTATTGAGATTTAAAGGAAATCTTCTGTGCCCGAAATATAAAGTTTTTTACATTGGTTTTTCGGCATCGTAATGACGACTTATCTACAATTAAATTATACATATTACATATAATTAACATACGTGCAGAAAGATGTTCTGTGATGACTTTCCACTAATTATCTGACTAGTGTTTGTAGAAAAACTAGTAGACCATTTTTGTGCGTAGACTCCAACAAAGTTTTAACAGCGACCTAGTCGAATGTTGGAGATTGGTTAATTCTAGTGATGCACCAAAGCGATCTTTTGCCGAATCACCGAATACCATATATTCGGCCATTAAAATTCGTCGAAGCGCCGAATATTCGGCCGAAGCAAAATAGAAATTTGAATTTGAATACAACGTAATATAATAGCATTAAAAAACATTTCAGTATTTAAAATTTAATTTAGGAAGACAAATAAATGGTAGGTTTTCGGCATTTTCCGGGAGCAATCTATTTCACTTGCGTGTAGTTGCGTTTTTATTTAAAATTTCCGTCTGACTTTTGAAATACAATATACTCAAGTTACGAGTATAAAAATAATAATAAAACGATAATAATAAATAATATAAAAAGATAGCCCTTATTTCCCTGACCACACTGTTTTTCAAATTCATCTTTATGTTTACGTATGATATGGTTTTCCATTGATGTAACGGTTGATGTAACAAAGTTTTTCTATTTCGCCCCTTTATATTTCCTGTTTAGAAATTTTGCACTTGAATATTTTTCGTTGTTGTTCTTAAAGAAATACCTACCGTATCTTTTTTTTTATTAATTATTGTTATGGTTAATATCACGCATACTAGTCGGAACAATATATGTACACTCCCGTTGTGTCATCGTCTATACAGGACTTATATTTACGTTCGCGATTGTAGGAATTAAATAAATGCTAATACATATTTTTACAAACTTCTTTTTACGAATTTCTTTTGGTTAAACGCTAAATAATTAATTTTGCAGTTAAAATGCAATAAATAAACCACATTGTCACAGGAAAGAAATAAAAAAATCTGTCTGCCGGCCGAATACCGAATCTTTCACGCTGCTTCGGCAAAAGCCGAATTTGTTAAAAAGTGACCGAATCGGCCGAATACCGAAGCAAAACCTCGGTGCATCTCTAGTTAATTTTTAATTCTTTTCGAAACGATAATTTCAAACACAAGCAATATTCTCAGATGTAGTACCGTAGTACCACGTTATACCAAAGTGTCACCGCTATAATATAAATATACGTAACGGATTTCACTTATAGCTGAAAGGGGGTGGATGAGTGGTGGCGCTTTTGATGTTGAGCTTCCAATAGTTTTGCACTATTTCTTGATTTTACAAATCATATGGTTTATTTTGAACCCACGTTTGGCCACCCCAAACGATCTTTAAAAACGAATTTTTATAAAATAATGGGTACTTGCGGGGGCCAGGGAAGGTAACTGAAGTACGTCCAGAATAATCTTCGGATCTGAGACGCGTACGACAACGCAAAAATAACTCATTTAAACAATCTTTAGACAGATTGCAACTTTTCGAAAAAAAAGGGGGTTAGTGAGGTATCAACTAACATTTGGATACTCGAATTAGATCATCCGAAATCTTCTAAAAAACTTTGTAGAATGGAGAAACCACGTTACTGAAATAAATCATTTAAATTATTCAATTTATACAGATTGAATTCGGGAACAGAAATGAAAAAAATCGAAATTTGAAATCCGTCCACGAATATCAAAAACCGTTGCGGCCAGAGTTCGTGGTTTATTTTTAAGGGAAAGCGTCGTGTTTCAAGTTTCATATTTTTCTCCATTTTGTGAGTTTCGTATAATATTTTTGCGCTAACGAATTAAACAATAAAAATTTATTTATATAAAGTCAAAGTCAGTCAGAATTATTAATTCGTGAATATTTTTGAGATTTCTTGACGTATTTGTTGTTTTATTAAAAAAATACTATATTTTGTAAAAAACAGGATTAAGTCATCAGAACACCAGCATGCATTACCCTCTATTTTATAGAATAACTTAAGAAATAATACATATATCAATTTACAAATTTTCACATACATAAAACACTATTAGCTACTTGTATATAAAATTGCATTCAATTCTGTAGTTATTGAGATATTAATTATTAAAGACTCCTAAAAAAACCCGACTTTTTATAACATAATTCGCGAAAATTCAAAAACCTAAAATCAGATACTTTTTACTATTTTTTTATACAACAATAAATTATCTAACTGTTTTTGTTTGAATTAATTTAAGCGGTTAGTGTTTTTGCTATGCGCATCCAAACTCAGAATAGGGTTCAGAATATTTGCATTCGATAGTAGTATACTGTTCATAAGATACTGCCGAAGATACGGTTATCAGCGAGGGGTCTCTCACTCTCAGCAATAGGTGTACAGTTTCTCGGGAATAAATAGGAAATATTATTAGTAAATAATGAGCAATACTCGGCAATATGAGAAATAAACAGAAATAAACGGGAATAAGCGTCAATAAACATAAATAAACGGGAATACGCAGGAATAAGCGACAATAAATAGAGAATACGCGGCAATACTGAGAAATAAACTCGGCAATAGGAATAACACGCTCCATTCTTCTCAATTTCCATTACGCATTTTATCTCAAACGCGTTTAAAAATCTAGGTGGTCTTCTGAAGAAGCGTTTCTAAGGATCGTGATTTGACTCTTACCCCGTCAATATATGACGGTTAAAAGGCTAATTGATTAAAGGATTTCCTTTTAATGTACAGTGTGTAAATAAACTAAGGAATAAAATTCATATTTTTTGTATTATCACTGTTTGGAAGAAAAGCTCGGACACGTCAATTTTATTTTTTTCCTGTGAATTGTATGGACATCAATTTTGATTTTTTAGTTTACTATTGTGGGGCCTATGACTTCATAACTTCATGACTTTTAAATGGAACCCCCTTATTTTCTCGTTAGAAATGAAAAGTTTATTTTTTTCTGAGTTTAGCAATATGTGGTATTTAAAATTAGAATTTTTTGAAATTTGGAGGACCAAATGTGATAACTTTCATGAACATAATAATTAATAAATTAATTTTTTTTGTTAGTGATTGAGTACTGGCAGCCTTTAATAAAATATTTATAAAATTAATTTAACGTTTCGGAGGCTTTTTCAAAAAAAATTTTTGTGTAAATTGTTAACAATTTTTAATTTTCTATTTGATTTACTTAATTTGATTGTATTATTTATTTATTTTTTTTTTATTAGGAGATTTTTTTTGTTTAACTGGTTTAATTTTGAACTTTTTCTTTTGATCAATAATTAACCCCATGATAATGTAGATTTTTTTTAAATTAAAAATGGTTAACAATTTACACAAAATTTTTTTTAACTTTTTATACATATAACGCATACATATATATACATAAAATACATATTTTTTTTTTAAAAAGCCTCCATTGAGGGGCGAAACGTTAAATTAATTTTATAAATGTTTTATTAAAGGCTGCCAGTCCTCAATAACTAACAAAAAAAAATAAATTTATTAATAAAATAACAGCCTACAAAGAAATAACTTAAAAAAAAATTATTTCAAAAAACAATTTAAATAATTAATAATTTAACTCTTATTATTATTTTCGTGTCAAAGCTTATAAAAAACAATTACCAAATCGGTCTTGTAGAACTCGTAGGAGATTTATGGCGGCATGCAAGGGTTTGTCTATACATCAGAACAATACGAATATTAAACATTCAATGATGGAAGGATGTGGCTCAACGGTAAGGACTGCAGTCGATTTAAAATACAAGGCTGTTTTTGTTCCAGTTCGTTTGAGAGTTCTACTGGGCCGATTTACGTGATTCTTATTTTATATTGAAGCTTTCGCTGTGTGGATTCATATTTTTATATTTTTAAATTTTTATATTTTTAAATCCAAAAATTAAAAAAAATTATACGCTCTAGAAAAGCCATCCACTTGCAGCGCCCTCTTTTTAGTTCCCAGCGTGTAAACTTTTGGAATTGTGCTTAATAGACATTTCGATCACTAGCATCTAGGGGTTGAAGTCGCCGATATGAGCTGTAGCTGTTTCTAGCAGTTGTAATTTTATATTTCAGTGTTTATAATACTCAAAAATATAAAAATCTTAAAATAGTAAACAAAAATCAATTCAAAATAGATAATATAGTACTAAGATTACCACATGAACGATAAGAGAATAAGAATAATTATTTTCTGAAACTATGTTATAGAAAATTTAAAACGACAATATTTAATTTTTAGGTTAGTTCACTATGTAAATAACTATAAAAACTGCAATAAACGTATCTATAAAATATTATTTGCAACAAAATGCATTAAATTTATGTTATAAACATACTACTTATTTATTAATAATTCTTGTAACTAAACAATTTTGGTTTGAAATAACAGTTTCAACTTGCATAAAAACATACGGTATCGAAATATTTGACTGCCGATTTCAAACACATATTTTTCATCAGTTATGTTTTTGAAATACTAATAAACGTGTTTAAGAAATTTGTTAAACAAGATCTCTAGATTTTATTCTTATCATTTCTGTATTTAAACGCGGGCAGTATTTAAAGGTGCTACAGTAAATTAATTACAAATGCTAGAAATAGCTAAGGCATGTCGGCGGCTGCAGCCCGTGCAGTCTAGCCTTCCATCATTGAGTGTTTAATATTCGAATTGTTCTGATGTATAGACATTACAAAACCGCTTTGATAGTATATTTTTTTTAGATTTATATTCCATAAATTTAAAATACTTTATATACCTATTTAAAACACAAGGCTTATTTTTGTTATGCTTCGTTTGAGAATTCTAATGAACCGATCTACGCAATTCCAAGTTAAAGGTTTTATAATTTAGATTTGCCAGGTATTTTAGTTTTGCGAGTTTTAATTATTTATATTTTTAAAAACGTTATTTGTAATCGATGCATTTCTATACGCTCGAGACCGACTGTTCACTTACAGCGAAATCAAGCGAATCCCTTGAAGTAGATACTTGCACCAGAATCAGAATTTTTGAATCAGAAAAATCAGACTTAGAAAGAAACATGCAAGAAAAATGGAAGATAAACCTGAAATTAGAAAAATATTATGCAATATTTTACGACACCGGATGGTACGAATTTTGGATATTGATAAAGAAAAATTCTTGAAAGAAGATTTGGAAAACTTCATACAGCCGGAGGAAGACGACATTCAGAAAGTAGATTCGGAATTTATATTTTATGGTCCTGTAAATTTTACTAGAATTTCCCCATTCAAAATCAGTCATTCGAATGGGGTCTCGATTAACAGGTTATACAAAGACTTGAAAAAAAAAATTTGAAGGAGTTTCTATTTTAATTAAAACTTATCAGTTTTTTAAATTATTTTTGAATTTTATTTACTGCCTTGGGGTTCTAAATTTTCAAATAAATTTTTGTTATTTATTTCAATGTGTCTTTTTTTGTATTTCTTAAGAGTGGATCTATCTGCTGATATATTTTTTAAAGTTCTTCTTTACACGTATTCAGTTACTTTAACAGCACTTAAAAATATATTATGATTGAATACAAAACTATTTTTTACAGATTATTTTATATTTGCGAGGAATTTTGTTTACATTTTTCTTAGTAGAGCTACGACATTTTGCAAAATTATCAATAAAACCAATAACAATAAAACACCTTTCGTTCAAATACACCCACTGCTGAGATCATGCATGGAATACGGAAATAAAAACGGCAATAGGGAAATTAATGCAACAATACAGAAATAAATACGGCAATACCGAAATAAATACGGAAATAGAGACGGAAATACAGCAATACAGACGAAAACAAAGGAATACAAACGGCAATACGGGAATAACACGTGAGAATACGGGAATAAAGACAGTTATTGCCGCGAAGCGGCAATAGGTGTACATAATTTTTGGCAGTGAGAGACCCCTCGGTTATCAGAGTCTACTGTTTGTGTAAAGTTTAGTTATATATTTTTTATACTGATTAAAAATATACTAGTAAGTAATGTGCAATTAAGTATTACTCATTTTGTCGTATGTACAAATATATTTATTATTAATTTTAAATGTTATTGGGTTATAATTTATTAAATACGTTTATGTATTTAGTTAGTTAAACTTAACTTAAACTTAAGCTAGCAAACATCCGTTAAAAAAAAATTAACGAGCACTTAAATTTTTGGTTGGGTAGTTAAATAGCACTCAAAAAGCACTTAATTATTATGTATGCAGAAATGATTTAGCTTACGTGTACATGCATTTATAAATAATGCTTTGCTAGCTTAAACTTAAGCTAGCAAAATATCCGTTTAAAAAAATATACCGAGCACTTAAATTTTTGGCTGGGTAATTAAATAGCACTCAAAAAGCACTTCATTATTATGTATGCAGAAATGATTTAGCTCACGTGTACATGCGTTTATAAATAATGCTTTGCTAGCTTAAACTTAAGTTAGCAAAACAACCGATTTTTAAAAAAATTAACCAGCATTCAAATTTTGTTGTTGGGTAGTTAAATAGCACTCAAAAAGCACTTCATTATTATGCATGCAGAAATGATTTAGCTAACGTGTACATGCGTTTATAACTAATGCTTTACTACTAAACACCCGATTTTTGAAAAAATTAACGAGCACTAAAATTTTTTGTTCGGTGGTTAAATAGCACTCAAAAAGCACTTCATTATTATGTATGCAGAAATGATTTAGCTCACGTGTACATGCGTTTATAAATATATAAATAATGCTTTGCTAGCTTAAACTTAAGTTAGCAAAACAACCGATTTTTAAAAAAATTAACCAGCATTCAAATTTTGTTGTTGGGTAGTTAAATAGCACTCAAAAAGCACTTCATTATTATGTATGCAGAAATGATTTAGCTAACGTGTACATGCGTTTATAACTAATGCTTTACTACTAAACACCCGATTTTTGAAAAAATTAACGAGCACTCAAATTTTTTGTTCGGTGGTTAAATAGCACTCAAAAAGCACTTCATTATTATGTATGCAGAAATGATTTAGCTCACGTGTACATGCGTTTATAAATAATGCTTTGCTAGCTTAAACTTAAGTTAGCAAAACAACCGATTTTTAAAAAAATTAACCAGCATTCAAATTTTGTTGTTGGGTAGTTAAATAGCACTCAAAAAGCACTTCATTATTATGCATGCAGAAATGATTTAGCTAACGTGTACATGCGTTTATAACTAATGCTTTACTACTAAACACCCGATTTTTGAAAAAATTAACGAGCACTCAAATTTTTTGTTCGGTGGTTAAATAGCACTCAAAAAGCACTTCATTATTATGTATGCAGAAATGATTTAGCTCACGTGTACATGCGTTTATAAATAATGCTTTGCTAGCTTAAACTTAAGTTAGCAAAACAACCGATTTTTAAAAAAATTAACCAGCATTCAAATTTTGTTGTTGGGTAGTTAAATAGCACTCAAAAAGCACTTCATTATTATGCATGCAGAAATGATTTAGCTAACGTGTACATGCGTTTATAACTAATGCTTTACTACTAAACACCCGATTTTTGAAAAAATTAACGAGCACTAAAATTTTTTGTTCGGTGGTTAAATAGCACTCAAAAAGCACTTCATTATTATGTATGCAGAAATGATTTAGCTCACGTGTACATGCGTTTATAAATATATAAATAATGCTTTGCTAGCTTAAACTTAAGTTAGCAAAACAACCGATTTTTAAAAAAATTAACCAGCATTCAAATTTTGTTGTTGGGTAGTTAAATAGCACTCAAAAAGCACTTCATTATTATGTATGCAGAAATGATTTAGCTAACGTGTACATGCGTTTATAACTAATGCTTTACTACTAAACACCCGATTTTTGAAAAAATTAACGAGCACTCAAATTTTTTGTTCGGTGGTTAAATAGCACTCAAAAAGCACTTCATTATTATGTATGCAGAAATGATTTAGCTCACGTGTACATGCGTTTATAAATAATGCTTTGCTAGCTTAAACTTAAGTTAGCAAAACAACCGATTTTTAAAAAAATTAACCAGAATTCAAATTTTGTTGTTGGGTAGTTAAATAGCACTCAAAAAGCACTTCATTATTATGTATGCAGAAATGATTTAGCTAACGTGTACATGCGTTTATAACTAATGCTTTACTACTAAACACCCGATTTTTGAAAAAATTAACGAACATTCAAATTTTTTGTTCGGTGGTTAAATAGCACTCAAAAAGCACTTAATTATTATGTATGCAGAAATAATTTAGCTCACGTGTACATGCGTTTATAAATAATGCTTTGCTAGCTTAAACTTAAGTTAGCAAAACAACCGATTTTTAAAAAATTAACCAGCACTCAAATTTTTTTGTTGGGTAGTTAAATAGCACCCAAAATGCACTTCATTATTATGTATGCAGAAATGATTTAGCTCACGTATACATGCGTTTATAAATAATGCTTTGCTAGCTTAAACTTAAAGTAAAACATCTGTTTTTTTTAATGGACGAGCACTTAAATTTTTGGTTGGGCAGTTAAATAGCACTCAAAAAGCACTTAATTATTATGTATGCAGAAATAATTTAGCTCACGTGTAACATGCGTTTAATAATAATGCTTTGCTAGCTTAAACTTAAGTTAGCAAAACAACCGATTTTTAAAAAATTAACCAGCACTCAAATTTTTTTGTTGGGTAGTTAAATAGCACTCAAAATGCACTTCATTATTATGTATGCAGAAATGATTTAGCTCACGTGTACATGCGTTTATAACTAATGCTTTACTACTAAACACCCCATTTTTGAAAAAATTAACGAGCACTCAAATTTTTTGTTGGGTGGTTAAATAGCACTCAAAAAGCACTTCATTATTATGTATGCAGAAATGATTTAGCTCACGTGTACATGCGTTTATAAATATATAAATAATGCTTTGCTAGCTTAAACTTAAGTTAGCAAACAACCGATTTTAAAAAAAATTAACCAGCATTCAAATTTTGTTGTTGGGTAGTTAAATAGCACTCAAAAAGCACTTCATTATTATGTATGCAGAAATGATTTAGCTAACGTGTACATGCGTTTATAACTAATGCTTTACTACTAAACACCCGATTTTTGAAAAAATTAACGAGCACTCAAATTTTTTGTTCGTTGGTTAAATAGCACTCAAAAAGCACTTCATTATTATGTATGCAGAAATGATTTAGCTCACGTGTACATGCGTTTATAAATAATGCTTTGCTAGCTTAAACTTAAGTTAGCAAAACAACCGATTTTTAAAAAAATTAACCAGAATTCAAATTTTGTTGTTGGGTAGTTAAATAGCACTCAAAAAGCACTTCATTATTATGTATGCAGAAATGATTTAGCTAACGTGTACATGCGTTTATAACTAATGCTTTACTACTAAACACCCGATTTTTGAAAAAATTAACGAGCACTCAAATTTTTTGTTCGGTCGTTAAATAGCACTCAAAAAGCACTTAATTATTATGTATGCAGAAATAATTTAGCTCACGTGTACATGCGTTTATAAATAATGCTTTGCTAGCTTAAACTTAAGTTAGCAAAACAACCGATTTTTAAAAAATTAACCAGCACTCAAATTTTTTTGTTGGGTAGTTAAATAGCACTCAAAATGCACTTCATTATTATGTATGCAGAAATGATTTAGCTCACGTGTACATGCGTTTATAAATAATGCTTTGCTAGCTTAAACTTAAAGTAAACATCTGTTTTTTTTAATGGACGAGCACTTAAATTTTTGGTTGGGGAGTTAAATAGCACTCAAAAAGCACGTAATTATTATGTATGCAGAAATGATTTAGCTCACGTGTACATAATAATGCTTTGCTAGCTTAATCTTAAGCTAGCAAAACATCCAGTTTTTTAAATTGACGAGCACTTATTTTTGAAAAAATTAACGAACACTCAAATTTTTTGTTGGTTGGTTAAATAGCACTCAAAAAGCACTTAATTATTATGTATGCAGAAATAATTTAGCTCACGTGTAACATGCGTTTAATAATAATGCTTTGCTAGCTTAAACTTAAGTTAGCAAAACAACCGATTTTTAAAAAATTAACCAGCACTCAAATTTTTTTGTTGGGTAGTTAAATAGCACTCAAAATGCACTTCATTATTATGTATGCAGAAATGATTTAGCTCACGTGTACATGCGTTTATAACTAATGCTTTACTACTAAACACCCGATTTTTGAAAAAATTAACGAGCGCTCAAATTTTTTGTTGGGTAGTTAAATAGCACTCAAAAAGCATTTAATTATCCAATGGGTCCTATGGGATTCTGCTCACTTTGCACTTCCAGCTTAATCGACCACGAGAAAGTGACGAGTTAACGCTGTAATTTGATGCAACACATTTCAATAGTGCTACACTAACAACTTGAAATACATTAAAACCTATTGTGCGAAATTTAAACCGTCCTCACTCATTTTGGATCACACTGTACTATTGTAACTAATTATTCTATCTAGGATTCACGTTTCCATTGCTTGAAATACTGTACAAGGAGTTACGCGTACATAAGTTTATTAAGAAAGTTACAAGTTGTAGGGATATAAGAAAGGACTTAAGAAGGCGTATGACCTGGTCAGTTAGTCTTTAAAAATACTGTCAAACTAAAAGTACTTGAACGAAACATAACCTATACTAAAGTAAAAATTGGATGCTTAAATTACTAATATACAAAGCTTTTTAAAATCTTTAATAATTTTGGAACCTGTTGAAAATTCGAACACTAAACCACTCTAAAAAGTGTGTGTTTAGGGCCAATACATTTAAAGTAAAATATTTTATCTGTACCTTTGTATAGACCATTGAGTTAAACTCAATATAATGTTGGTGTAAACTTATCACACTATAAAACAATTATATCTTTATCATTTATGGTAGTTGTTCATTACGTTTTAAACTGTACAGTTATATTAAGTTATTTAAAGATTTGTAAAATTTTGAAATTCCACAAATTTTAGTAACTTTTGAAATTGAAAATTTTCAACAGTTATAACTAGTCGAAGTCAAATACAGCAGACAGCTAATTGACGCCATTTTTTTGTTAGTGTCGTTATTGCGTACACGCTTCTCTTGTAAAATACACTGTCAAGTGTATATTGATGCCAATTCGTTTTATTTACTCTAACTAGGGTAACCTGAACACTAACAAACATCTTTTTACCAATTTAGATCACTTTTTAACAGCTTTTCTTCTCTTAAAAAAATTTAAATTAGAGTGGATTTTGTTAAACTTCTTTTAAAATAGACTACTATTAGATTGAATATTCAATATACATATATAGAATTAATTAATAATATAGAGAGAAAATAGATTTCAGTAGTGAAGAATTATTTTTGTTATAAGAATAGTGAAAAAAAAATGTTTCTCTACTACTAAATTTTCACTCTAAAATCTTCAACCAGTACTCTAAAAATTGTTCACGGGGCCGATTTTTTACTGTGTAAAAGGCTAATTGGTTCCCTCTTTGTAGTGTGTGGTGTGGAAATTAGAAAAGCTATTTAACTTAAAAACCGTAAAAACAGGTCAAGAGAATTAGGTAAATATGCAAACGCATATAAATCCGTTTCTCGGTATTTGCAATTTGTACCGGAAGACAACCGTAGAAATGGAATTTGTAGTTCGACTAGGTCTACTGTTAATAGTAGTGACGAAATTTCCTTGAAATTGCTTACTTTGGTTGTTTAATCACTAAATTTCATGAATAATCCTTTAAAAAATGCGAATGCAATCTACTTCCAACAACGTTTTTTAAAAATTTCCGTTTACTAAATGAGATCATGACCATTTACAGAAATTACCTTATATTTTGTTTACATCTTCTTTAATTTAATTCATGGAATGCTATTTAAATGTTAAAAATAATCTAATTTATTAATCATGCTTTCTCTTTCTTTACAGGCATCAATGGATTTACCACCCGATAAAGCAAAACTCTTGAGAAATTACGATTACGAAAAGAAATGGGACATTATCTGTGATCAGGTTAGTTAATTAAATTAATTACTATTTGTTTGAATTATACAAGACGTTTGTGTGCCTTAGCTTAATTTCTTTTTCCACTCCCTACATAGTAAGCACACTGTTATGACATTGATTTGATGGAAGCAAGTGCAATTTACTGAGCAAGCTATGGTTACTATTAACAACGGGAGGTAAGTAGCAACTTACCTCCCGTTACTATAACAACGGGAGGTAAGTAACAACTCACCTCCCTTCAAATCAGGTATCTCATCAGAAATTGATTTCGACCATTAACGGGATGTGAGACCCACATTTATTTTTTATTTATATTTATAGTACAATTTTCAAAATTACAATTAACAAAATTTGGTGCGAGTCCCTGAAGGTCCTTTTTCACTTCGATTTTGTTGCAATCATTCCGATCTAGAATTGCACTTCCATTCACACACGAAATTTCGGTTGATGTGCTGGATGTTTCTGTGTGCTTGGATCCGATTTCCAGCCCCCATGTCTCTTTAGTGCAAGAATGTCGACTCCAGTGTTGGCTAATAAAGTAGCTGAAGTCCTCCTAAATGAATGGCCAGTGTAAGTCTCAGCGTTTTTCAATCCAAGAAATTTTGCTATTTTGCTCGGAATTGACGAAAACGTGTTTTTTCCAACAGGTTGACCTAAGCATTTACCATTTTGGAAGCGCATAAAGAAACGCCGATGGGCACTTTTAACCATAGATCTTATTTTCAGGTATTTTTTAAAAATTTTCAAGTGACAAACAGCATCTCTCTCACCTGCGGTAACCGTAAATTTACGGGACATACCATTTTTCGAATCTGATATATTGACAATCGCTATACTTTCCATGTCTTGAACATTCTCCATCGTCATATCACACAGTTCTTGCGATCGACAAGCCCCTGCTATCCCCATTATCATACTAACTACTTTCATCAAGAGGAAATTATTGTCGTCAGCCTCCACTAAAAATCTATTTATTTCTTGTCGCGTGAAAACATTAGATTTTCTCGGCCTATACCCATCATTTCTTCTTTTTAAAAAAGCTTTGAGTTTTGGGAATTTAGAAATGTCTCTGTTGTCTTCAATAAACAACGTTGATTTTAACATTGAGTATTCACACCACAAACTTGCTGGTGACTTCAGTACCTTGGTTTTCTCCATAAAATACGCCAGCATTGTTGCTTCCGATATTTCAGTAGCGTTCTTTCTCTGGCACCACTCTTTGAAACACTTATATGCATTTTGATAACGTCCCTTCGACTTTTCCGGCAAGAGGAAGGAACAGGCAGCGTTTGCAGCGTCTTCAATCCCCATTTCGTTTTCCTTTTCGTTGAAATTCATTTTACAAACGGATGCAACTTTTAATACTCACACTTTGTTTGAAAAACAGACAGATGAAAGCCTTAGCAACCAAAGGCGTACTGATATTTTATTTAAATTATTGTAAAGATAAATTAACATAACCCGTATTTCACAGAGCTGTACAAGCAAGCTTGGTGGCGCAGTTGTCCAAACAAGGCTGATACCACAAAAAGGTGCCGGGTTCAAATCCCGGGCTCGAATCTTTTTTTTTTCATTTTTTTTTTTCAACAACTTCGGGAGTGGAAAAACTGTTATAAGCAATTTGGGAGGTAAGTATATTTGACTAGTCTCGGACTTGCCAGCCCTCGCTATCGCTCGGGCGCAAACTTGTCCTCGACTGGTAAATATTACTTACCTCCCTTAATGCTTAAATAACTATTATAACACAACTAAAAACGGAGACTGAACAAAAGATAATAATTTTTTTCGGTAGCCGTTTTACCCGTAGCATTTTTTGTCCAGTGTCACATTACTGGGAGCGTCAGGGAAAGTCACATTTTATCGGACTCGGTCCGGTAAAGTAGAAACGTTTTAATTTGTTCTGTATCACAACGTATTATGCATTTTCATTGTAAACCAAAGTCAGGTAATTAGCGCGTTACCTAGAAATATTTAAATTGCAGCAAAACATGAACAAACAATGATAGTTCTACGTATTTGACTTATTAAATTCAGCCGCCGAGAAAATATTATAAGTCACATATGCGGAAAGTTCTTTGCTGGACTTCCAAGCTTCCTATTTTTTCGTACTTGTCCAGTAAAATATGACTTTCCAGAGTTATAAGATAATAAATTACTCGTATTGTTGTAAGAACAAAGTAAAATTAATTTGAGTAGCTACTTGATTAGCTAGTAATGATTTTTGTATTCTTATTTTGGTTGTACAATTTGTTATCATAACGGTAAATTATGTTTATAAAATGTTAATGTTTGTGTGATAGTTATTAATTTGTAAAATTAGTAGTAACTGTTAAAAGTATGTTTTCATTAAATTCTAATGGTTTATTCCTTTTTTAAGTGTTACAAATTGCGAAATTTAACGTTCCAGGTTTTTAGAAAAAGTTAATGTTCATTAATTTTTGCTAGTATATTAAAATCGTAATAACCACACAAATTTTCTATAAATCATAATATTATATTTATTTCACTTTCTAAGACGAAACCTAAAAACATAACAATTCTAGATTCAATTTTCTAATTTTCCGCTTGAAGTAACCTTAAGAATTAATTGTATTCTAATATACTCCCGTGCAGGTACACTTAATTTAACATAAGATTAAAGAACAAAACAATTTTATTTACATTATTACTTGGATGCAAAATAACATTACATATCTTTTGTTTTAATTTAAGGTTAATTATTAAATGTTAATTATTAATTAATGTTTCAAATTTAATTATATTGTGAATGCAAATTCATATAGAAAAGTTTTCACCTTGACTGGGGATCGAACCTAGATCTCCCGCTCTCCATGTAAACTTCATAAAGCAATTATATCTAGTACATCTTGTATGTTTGCAATTATCTAGTTCGTATAAAAAAATTATTATTCTTCTGTAGGTTGGCCTGGTTGCTCACTTGGTAGAGCGTCTACCCGGAGAGCGGGCTACCTGGGTTCGATCCCCAGTCAGGATGAAAATTCTTCTATATGGATTTGCATTTATAATGTAATTTAATGTAAACCATTAATTAATAATAATTAACATTTAATGCCTTAAATTAAAAATTAATTTCCTTACAGGATTGTTAAAAATCTAGATTAGCTTTAATAGTTGATGTGTTGTCGACGAACTGCCGATCCATCGAAACTTGATAAAGTAATTATATCTATAGTAAAAACCAAATAAGAATAAAGTAGATGGCGCTTCGATCCAAGTTACATTTACACACCTAAAATTAAAACGGCGGGAAATTTGAAATATAATATTGTTTAGTTTTCAAAATATTTACTGAAAGATTTATTACTGTGATTTTGTACCAGATGCCAGTGTATCTTATGAACAATTTATAAATAGAATTAATAAATAATGCACACTATTATGACACTATAATGTCACTATGATTCGAAAAACCTTAAAAGTTATTTTGTATTGGCCGAATATCAACATCTTCGTCTGATTCGTTGGGTTGGAACTTTCCTTCCGATCCTAAATTTATAATATTTTTTCCACAATATCCTTTTCTACTTTGTCTAAATCCCACCTTCGTTTTTCTTCATTAATTATGTGGTATACCTACGCAATCTTTCCATCGTTCTGCAGGAACAGTAGAAATTCCTTGATTTAGGAGGATTTGTTCACACCAGTAAGTGAATATATTGTATGTAGTATTAGCTACCATGTAATACTACACGATGTTTCGCTTGTGCCCATATCAACTCGATTGGATTTAAATTACAAACATAAGGGGGCAATTTTAATATGGTTCTTCCACCACTTTTCAGCATTTCATCAATTTTGACCATTAGGAATTACTTTTCCTCTTGGATTTTTGAAGGATTGCCGTTCAGCCATAATTAAAATTGGGTACATACTAAAATATAATTACGTTTATTTAAACTGCAATTAATATTGTTACATAAATC
The DNA here is from genome assembly GCA_929113105.1 of Agrypnus murinus. Taxonomy (NCBI): domain Eukaryota; kingdom Metazoa; phylum Arthropoda; class Insecta; order Coleoptera; family Elateridae; genus Agrypnus; species Agrypnus murinus. The sequence goes on from OV816030.1 coordinate 39,815,509, forward strand.
ATCATACCTGCACATTAATAAGAATAGCGCCGGTAAATTCTAAAAGAACTATTGGTAGGACTAAAAATTATAAAGAACTTGAGAAAAGCTCGAACTAAACCATAACCTCGAAAATTGTCAGTATTAATATCTTAGACATAGATGCAGCGTTGCCGGATTTTAGGTGTGAATTTCCGATTTCCCCTTTCATTTAAAACTTTGTACATTAATTAATGAACATTTTGTCACGTTAATTATGGATGTACATTAATTATAGTTTCTTTTTACACACACAATAAGTTATATTTTCGTAGTTGCGCGAACGTAAGCCGTAACGTTTATTATAGAACTGAAACGGCGCTTTACACGTAATTTATGCACAAATTTACTTTTTTAAGTTGTGTGAACGTGCTTCGTATTTTAGCCAATCAACGCTAAGGTCAAGCTTGCCCTATACCTTCCTTCGCTTTATTCTTAACTGAATTCTACTATAGTATACTTTGTATGGCTTGCGGCGTTTTTTTGTAAACAGACTGTATAATACAATTATATGGCTATTTATAATTTTTGGAGTCCTGTGGCAGATGAAAAATTATATCCTACAAAATAATACTGGGTCGTATAAGATATAATAGGAGTAAAATTTGTTTCAGAACTAATAATTTTTAAAAAGCTTTTTGCCAGTTCGGAAAACATCTACTCAACATAGCGAATCTGGTATACTTACATCCTGAAGTTCTTGGTACGTCTAATAATAAAAAAAGAAATTTCTGTTATTGAGTTAACTAATTTACGAAAGGCAAAAAACATTTACTTAAATACCAAAAAGTGTACATTGAAGTTTAATTAAACATATAAAATCTGACCTTATTTCAGCTATAAAAATAAGGTTATATATTCATGCTTATATTAAAAGGTCAACCTCGACAGAAAAATTAAATGTACAATAATGCTTAAAGCGGCCTAAACCAATGAATTTTAGCAGGTGTCAAATTCATGTTATAACACAAATTACAATTGCCCCAGCCAAACTGCGATGATAATGGCTTAGTTATTATACTTTTATGCAAAAAATGTGTAAAATACGATGAAAACCGACATTCGGTGCATGTAATTACGGTGGTGGTTAAAAGCAATAATGTCAGTGAGTTTAGTTTTAAATTGCAGTTCAATGCTATTGAATAATAAAATAATGCGTAAGACAACTAAACATCGATTAAATTAAAAGAAATTGTGTCTTAACTTCAATAAAAATATTGAATGAAATCGGCAAGTTTTTGGCATGTCATAGTACGTAACACATGTGACATTATACGTAACGCCTTCAAGATCTAAATTGACCATTATGGACATCTTAAAACAAAACCGTATGTATGGCATTATTTTTGGTGTTTTCTCTAAAATTGTATAATTAATCAACTCGTAAGTTTTTTATGAATAGTTCGCAGAACCATCGCAAAACTTATAATTACCTAGTATTTCATGTCTCCATTTTGTCACATGTACGTAACGCACGTTTTCGCTTGATATGCTCGTAAACGGCACCAGATTTAAAAAAATGTATTTTTATTAAGAGCAAAAAAATATCAAATTAAAAGTTTAGTTGCTTAAGAATAATTTCTGGGGATTCGCTAATCATAAACATGCGTCGGAACGCGTCACGGTACGTAACCGCGGAATGCGCGATATACAGATTATCCGAAAACCAGTTTAAACATACAAAAAAGAATGAGTGCAGCAAGGAAAACAAACAATATAAGTAGCACAACAAAGATATAATGCAATCATGGCTAGGTATCTTTTTAAACTAAAGATCTCACTCCAACAACAAACAAGCAAACAAAAACATTTGACGTAAATATTTTATCTGTCATTTTTACTTAGTAGCATATTATTATCGCATATCGACATAATTATTTTAACCTTACTTATGCTTTTAATGACAGATAAAATATTTGTGACAGATGTTTGCTTGCTTGTTATTGGGGGAAATTTACTTAGCCATGATTACATTCTATCTTTGTTTTGCTAGCCATATTATTGATGTTTTCCTTGTTGCACTCGTTCATTTGTGTATGTTTAGACTGGCTTTCGGATAATCTGTATAACCATAAATATGTTGTATTCAAATGCCAACTGGCGCTTTTAATTTTAAAGTAACAGAATTCTTAGTTCATAAAGATGGAACTCATTTTGTGGATTCGAGAATTCTGCAAATACGTAAAATAAAGAGAGCTGAGGAGTATAAAGTTTATTATAAAAAAGAAAGCATATAAACAAATCAATTCAAAAGGTAAAACTCATTAATTTTGATAATTTAAACCATGAGGTACATTTTTACTTTTATGATTAATGTTTTTAGAGTATCTATTTTAATATACAGGGTATAATTAATATAACTAGAAACCTCGTAATTGGGGGGGGGGGGGGGTAGCTGTAATGATTTAGAACATATTTTCGTTATCAACAGGTGGTCGCTTCCTGCTAGTTTTTGAGAAAATCGCATTTAAAATTTTAAGTACATCCATTTGTACGTACTCACATTACATTAAAAATATGAAACAAGATTAAACAAGAAAAATTATTTTTTTGCGTAAGATAGGCTATGAAAATAATCAGTTCATCTTTTATTGGTGGTCCTTTAATCAACATGGGTTATAGTGAGGCTGAGTTCACTCACATTTTGAAAAGCATAGCCGACTGCTCTATAGCTCTATCAAATATGTCAAGAAGTATATATAAATGGTAGATTTATATTACATTATATACTATTTACATTCGGGAAAGATATAATTATTCAAAAATGTAATAATATATAGGATGTTCAATTTAAAAAAATATTATGTATGTATTGTAACATTCTTTTTAAAATAATAACAAAAATGCTGTTTAATCGTATATTAACAAGAGAGATATTATTTACATACACTAATTTAATCTTAACTAATTATTTAACACTATAATTATAAACTGTTTAACGAACTTAAATGCTAGATATTTACAAAATTAAAGTAGATTATATAAGGACTATTTATTTATTATTACAACATTTATTAAATATTTATTTATTCACTAATATCACTAATTACACAAAGCACATTTCAATTCACCGGTTGAACACTAATTGATTCCCCTCTGTGCGCGACGGTCGATTTATACCCCCATGTGAATGTTTTAGATGTTCGATCATACTCGTGTATTACCTCGTCGATGCGTCATATCTCGAACGTCGTAGATGGGCCGGGAATTTCCCCATTCGTTACAGTATGTTTTGTATCGTGTCTCCTATACATACTATTGTTTTTTTGGCATTTTTTTAAAATATAGGTACAACAATACAACTTTTATAAGATACTTTTTGTTATCTTCAATAATAACAAAGATAAAGGGGTGGCCAAAGTATAATAAATAACCCTGTACACCATTTTAGTTACAAAACAGCATGTGTTGAAGAATTACTTAAGTAGTAGCGTATTTAAGTACGTATCGCAAAATTGTTTGTTTGCAATGTTTAAAGTAATTATTTGATGTTTTTGCGGTTTAATACTGAATTGAAGGTTAATGTTAATGTAACATAAAAATAACGAAGACTGGCCTTGTTATACCTGTGAATATCTGTGTGTATCAAAAAATGTTAAAAAACAAAATTTTCCGTATGTCGAATATTATATCCTTTAAACTCGGTATGTGAATGTAAAATTTTTTTTATTTAAAAAAAAAATGATAAAGGTTATTAATAATTCTATAGTTAATTTTGCAAACTGCATTACAAAATTTTTTCATTTTTTAAACAATAAAGGGTAACTTTTGAGGTTATGTAACCAAAATGCAGCCCAGCCCGATGTGATCTACTACGTTCGAATATTTTTGTGTGCACGATTTATTCTAACCACTTCATTAAACGACTCTTCAGAGTATCCACTGTAGTGGAAATGTATGAGACGACCTACCTTTCTAAGCTTGCTTTTAGACTTTACGGTCCTTGTTGTCATTTACAAGGGCGGATTACCCAATAGACCGGAGAGTCCAAGGTCTAGGTCATCAAATTTTATGCGGCGACCAACTTTTAATGATAAATTCTAAAATTAAAAAAGAGATTAGTAATGAAAGAATTCTAATATCTAACGAATGTATAAATGTAACGAAGACAGAAAAATTGCAATAGAGCGGGAATTGATTAATTTGTTATCATATGCATGTCATATGATGACATCGGACGTCAAGTTTAAAAAAACACCTGTTTTATATACATAAACATATGCTTATCTATGCAATAACTTACACTAATCATAACAATAATGTCGTTTTTTATTAACGGCATAAATATAAGTGGGCCTATAAGCGGCTAAGGACATAATCCGGTCCTGGTCATTTATAGTGGCTACATTTCTTAGCTGAAATTGAAGTAGCCCCTATAGCAACAGCAAAATGTACAAAGTCTTGTACTAATTGCAGTGTCTTGATAATAAGGTTATTAGTAATTACATATAATTAGATTTTTAATTGTAAGTGTACGTAACATTTTGTATGGTTATTGTATTTTAATTTTGTTTAATAATAACTAAAGTGAAGAAACAACACAACTTATCTCAGAGAATAGAGTTTAATAAAAATTTAATAAACTATTGTGAAATAAATAAAAGTTTATTTTGTTTGTGTAGGATAAACAATATTGTGTGAATCACGACGGAAAAGTAATTTTACGTATTTTAAGAAGTCTTTCGGCCCGGGAAACATTCACTTTCCCGCCTAGGTACACAAAATAATGTTTCATGAACTAATATGAACTTCTTAATTTCATCTTATGGGCTAGTCATAGACTCCAAGCTATAACAAGCGAATCTTTGTCACATGTATTTTGGCTTAACGATTCCTAGCGTTGTTAGCTTAAATTGAGATTGTTCTATTATGAACCTCGATCTATGCGTTGTAAAGTCAATCTTCTTCTTTCAAATATCTTCTTCTATAAGGTACCATCTTCAGGAGTCACAAGAGAATCTTCTAAATTGATAACTCCCCATAGCAATAAGAACAAGAAAAAGGTCATAGCAACGGGAAGCCAGAAAAGTGGTCAAAGGAGGTCAAATGCATCTACTGCAAAGAATTTTGCGTTTACAAGTGATTCTTGTTTTTTAGTTCAGTATCATCGTTATATAGGTTCTATCTTCGTTGACCACCTTTCTGGATTCCTATTCCTACTGTCCATATATTGTTCATTTCAGCTATGAGCAGCTATACATTTACAGTTAGTCTTAGTCAAGAGACCAACACTCAAATGAGTATTCGAATATTAATATCAGACTTAGAAACAATTAAAACCACAAAACGAAAATTAGTATCATTTGCCTTAGGTTTATGTACAGAGTGATTCACGTCAGTAGACCTTGTACTTTATTTTGGAAACTGTAAGAATTTATACTTATATTTTATCAGTAAGAATTACTGCAAAGTTAAATACCAAAATTGGTTGGTATAATAGTATATTAATCAACGAGCATATAATAATTAATCGGACACGCGTACGACTCGTGTCGTAAACTTCATCCTTGTGAATAATAGCCATTATATGCAAGTAGAATACTATACTTTGTCCACGACTATTAAATATTGTTGATTAGATTTATTGTAGCGGCGTGGATAGCGACCTTAGCGCATCTCTCACGTACAACTAAAGATTTAAAAACAAAACTTACCGGGACGATTCTTCTTGTCCATGAAAAAACAGCTTCTTAATACCAAAAAGGGAAAGGAAAAATAAGGAATAGAAGAATGAAGCTGGCGTCTTCAGAATTCTGTCTATTTGCACGAAACTTACGAGCACGCAAGTAAACCAACCAACAACGACTGGCGCAAAATGATAAACACAATAAAAGTCATAATAAAAAGATAGTCGATACTACATATTCGTATACCTATTTAAACGCGGGTATCTTTTTTTAAAAATACTTTATTAAGGGGCGCAACCATTTATACTTTAAAAACTTTAGAAATGTATAAACGATGTTGACGTTTCAATTTAATTAATGAGTTTCATATGAGTTTATTTGAACGCAACATTTGAAAAAAAAAAAAAATATACCTACTCCAAACTTATATTTAACTAATTTATTATAATACACGATGCTTATAAAAACCTGAGTCAACGTTTTTTTTTATAAATTTATTATTGAATAATTTACAGGGGTTTAATCCATTATACCAAAGATGCAAACTTACGAACATGAAAATCTATTTTTTCTCAGCTGGGACACCCTGTATATTTATATTTTACATGATTCAGTTTTTGAGTCTCTATCAGTTTATAGTACGAGGGTGGTTTGATAAGTCAGTGACTTTTTGAAATTCCCGCGCAGTAACTTTAAATGCAACACTGCTCCCGTCAACTGCCATCTATGAGTAGACTACTGTAAAATTTTGAGAAGGCTGCGCCATTTAGTTTGTGTTTGACAGCCATTAAAGCAAACAACCTCGTGAATTTTAACGAAAATGGAAAAAAGTGAATTTCGTGTGCTGATTAAGCATTATTTTTTGCGTAAGAAACACATCACCGAAACCAAGAAAAGGCTTGATAACTACTATGGGGACTGCACCTTCAATTTCAATGGTTAAGAAGTGGTTTACTGAGTTCCGTTGTGGTCGTACCAGCACAAGTGACGCCGAACGTTCAGGTCGCCCAAAAGAGGTCGTCACGCCAGAAATCGTCGATAAAATCTATGGAATGATATTGGACGATCGGAGAATGAAAGTGCGTGAGGTGGCTGAGGCTGTAGGCATCTCAACTGAGCGGGTACATCACATTTTACATGAATATTTGGACATGAGAAAGTTATCCGCGCGATGGGTGCCGCGATTGCTCACACTCGACCATAAGCGCAACCGTTTGACCACTTCAAAGGAGTGTTTGGCGATGTTTAGCCGCAATCCGAACAAGTTTTTGCGGAGTTTTGTTACCGTAGACGAAACATGGATCCATCACACTACACCAGAGACCAAGGAACAATCAAGACAGTGAGTTTCTCCGGGTGAACGTGCACCAAAGAAGGCCAAGGTGGGTCTGTCGACCAACAAGGTCATGGCCACAGTTTTTTTGGGATGCACGCGGTGTCATTCACATCGATTACCTTGAAAAGGGTAAAACTATCACCGGCGAATATTATTCGGAGCTTTTGGACAGATTCGATATTGATTTGAAACAGAAACGACCGCATTTGGCGAAGAAATAAGTGCTGTTTCATCAAGACAATGCACGGGTGCACACGTGTGTAGCCACCATGGCAAAAATCCATAAATTGGGCTACGAACTGCTACCCCATCCAGCATATTCTCCAGATTTTGCCCCCTGTGACTATTTCCTGTTTCCAAACCTGAAGAAATGGCTGAGCGGTAAGAGATTTGGGTCGAATGAAGAGGTCGTCACTGAAACAAACGCCTATTTTGAGGGCCTCGAGAAAACCTATTATTTGGAAGGAATATAAAAATTGGAAAAACGCTGGGCTAAAAGTATAGAGCTAAAAGGAGACTTATGTTGAGAAATAAAACGCTTATTTGCCGAAATAAATATCTTTTATTCAAAAAATCATTGACTTATCAAACCACCCTCGTATAACAAATTTTTCAAAGTGAAAAGTTTCAAAGTTATGAGCATTTTTATACTGTTTTGCTATTTCTCTAAAATTAATTTATCAGTCGGATCATAAATACCTCAATAACAAAATTTTTTCATCTATAGTTCATTTTTTCCTGCTGTATGGTTGCGCGCGCAACATATTTTAAATTTTGAATCAAAATTTAAAATGCAGTGATTTCATTGGGGGGACTGGAAGTCCAGCGTACACCAGGGCGTACACCGCGTACACGATGGCAACGGCAGCAGGTATCCTGCTGCCGTGCGCGCGTGCGCCAGTGTCAAATGGCTGTCTGTAATTGGTCTGTACTCTGTAATGTCACATTTCACATTCTTTCTGAAAATGCGGCAGTGCACATGAGGCTTTTGTAATGCGCGCGCAACCATACAGCAGGAAAAAATAAACTATATACACTTTTCACTTAAAAAAAAACATACACCTACCTAATAATAATAAAAATAATAATAAACAATAAATTATAAATAATAATAAAATAGTGAGACAGTATGGAAACGCTGACAAGTTTGAAACTGTGCTGTTTTGAAATATGAAAATTGAAATATAAAATATAAATATACAGGCTGTCCCATTTGGAAAAAAATGAAAAAAATGAAAATTTTGTATTCAAAAATTTGTATCTTTGGTCTAGTGTATTGAATACTCTGTACATTATTTAGTAATAATTTTTGTTTAAAAACGCTGATTTAGGTATTTATAAGCATCGTTTATTATTATAATTATTTAAATATACGTTGCAGTAGGTAAATTTAATTTTTTTTAAATGTTGCATTCTTAAAGAAATTTAATGTATTCAAAAACCGTGCGCACTTCCCATATGTATATTAACCAAAAATACCTATAATAAAGCGTAGAATCGAAAATCGTGAAAGAATACATCATTTAATCATTTAAAATAAAAAGTTAATAGTAGCCCTAGCTAAACCACTCACCCTGTATATTAGGGTGGTCCTTATTTGTATGGGTAAGAAAAAAAATTGTCCTTGTCCTTATTTTTTGATTTTTAATTTTCAAAATACGTACCCTCCAAATTTTTTACATTACATGAAAGGAAGTTACCCTAAAGATTTCAAGTTGATCAAATCTTGCTAACCCGGCCCGCATTAAGGTCAAAGTTCAGCTATTTTAGGCTGTTTTTCACATAGTGCGTATTTTCAGTGAAACAGTTGCAGCTACAAAAAAAGCTATTCTTCCTTTTTTGTAGGAAATTTAATTTACTATAAATTTGGTCCGTACATCATTTTCGAGAAATAATCTATTTTTAAGTTATGAATAAAATAAATCAGATGCAGTAGTTTACGGGCCGTGCATTGAAATAGTAGTTTACGGGCCGACATATTGAAAGATTGTATGTTACTCATTTGTGATGCTTTTCTTTAATACTTCTGACTACTAGCATACTTCTAATACTTCTTACTGGAAATTATTATTAATAATAATAATTGCTGCTACCGATTACCTGGCGAACCAGGCCCTGAAAGCTATGAAGCTTGTGCCGGAGGTAGAGATGATTATTACTATTACTCTGGACCAACGTTCTGCTGCAGATTATTTGCTAAAACATTATTTTTCGAAAATGATGTACGGACCAAACTTATAGTACATTAAATTTCCTACAAAAAAGGAAGAATAGCTTTTTTTGTAGCTGCAACTGTTTCACTGAAAATACGCACTATGTGAAAAACAGCCTAAAATAGCTGAACTTTGACCTTAATGCTACCGGGTTAGTATGATCTGATCAACTTGAAATTTTTAGGGTAACTTCCTTTCATGTAATGTAAAAAATTTTAAGGGTACGTATTTTGAAAATTAAAAATCAAAAAATAAGGACCACCCTACTGTATATACAAAAATATTACAAAATTAAATTTCTTTTATACCAACCAACTTTGGTGTTTAACTTTTTTCGCAACTCTTATAGTTTCCAAGATAACGTATAGGGCCATCATACGTGAGTCACCCTGTACGACTTGTAACGGAAGAATTGCTAAGAAAACGTAAAGGGGATTTTTTTCGCACAGATAAATGGACTGATTGGTATTCAACAAGAAATGATTTCATAATGTAATTTTGTTATTTACATTTCTGAATATCAAACTGCTTTTAATTTTTTGGTTTACCGTGTATCTGTATCAGAATTATTTTCAGGGTATGATTCATTACAAAATGTTTGGTATTTGACATTACTAAAACACAAAATGAACCCCCATTATCTAAACTTAACTGATTATTCGAGAAAAAGAAAAGTATTTAAGTGTGAATGTATGTAGATTTCAAAACGGTTTTATAGTTAAAACAAAGATCTATTTATATCCAAAACTGCATTTTAGTATTTATTTAGAGCCATAAGAGCACAACTGTGCTGCAGATGTGTGCATCTTCAACACATACTACATACAAACACACTAAACTACAGTAGCTTATAACAATATACTCATTACAAGGCTTAAGAAGGCAACAACTACTACCACATTGCCAAGACAGTTACATACATATTTAGCTGCCGTTTACCCTACTCAATCTTCATTACATTTTACATAAGGCATTCATGTAATTTACACATTGACGTTCCTTTTTAATTGCTAATATTTATTCTGTTGGTTTTATAATATTGTTTTCCCGTTAAGGCGTGTTTGCTTGTACCATGTATCGAATACTGGTACATCTGATGGCCTCTATTAGTTATGTTATTATGTACAACATAGATATTTGTTCTATAAACGGCATTATCTTTTATAGCTACACAGAATAACCCCGCTTAATCATATTATTATTAAGATGAATCACTTTTATTTATCTGAAATACTGTTTTGCTTCTTGTTTTCTCATTATCATCTCTTTCAGAAGTTGTACAGGGTGTAAAGGTTTTACCTGACACTACTGTTTCGACAGGTAAGCTGTCATTATCAAAGGTAATATAAATATAAACAAACACGTCGCTAAGGTAAATACAAAAATATAGAGAATTAAATATCTAACACTTCCAGTAACGGAGAATTACTCAGTTCAATCTGTTCATTCATTAAAGGTTCCCTGAGTTTGTGTTTGTATATCTTTTGTATTTTTTTTTTGTATATCCGAACTTAAAAAACAACAATTTAAACGGTAAATGTCCGATCTCATGATATCATGTATTCTGTGTCTTTAGAATTAAATAAAAATCAAAAAGTATCAGTGTTGGTTTTAAAGGCTGTTTTGTAATTGTTTGTTTTTTTTTTAGAAAATGTGTAACTTTTTCTGATATTTTTGCCAAAATATGGTATAGATATGTAATTTGTGTCTTCTGTTTGATTGTCAATGTCACTCTTTTGATAGCTAACATAGTTATGGATAATTTAGAAGATCAAATATTATTTATAAGATAAACACTATATTTTGGTTTCGTTATGTTGATGACATTTTAGCTTGTTTTGACAGTTCTTTTGAGGTTATCAATCAATTTTGAATTCTTATTAATAGTATTCACCAAAACATAACATGATTTCTACTTATCAGATTTATTTTTGTAGAGCCTATTCAGCGATAGCTAACCTAACCTTTAATCTTAACCTTAACCTAACCTTTAACTTGGCCTCTAACTTAACCTCTAAGCTAATCTAATCCACTGAAGAATAGAATATTGAAGAATAGTTAAATGTTATTTAAATGTAAAGTGTAAGCGTTTACACCGTTTAGGGGAATTTTGAATCAATTAAACAGTTAAAATGTTTTTTGTACTTTGCGTTCACAATGGGCTCATTGTGACACCGAAAACGATTTCATAATAGAGGCTATTATAACATCGTTTTTGGAGACTATTTGTTTTGTAAGATTGGTAACATTTGTTTTATATTACATATAAACACATTTAATCTTGACACATTCTAACCTCACAAAACGCGAAAAGTCATTTTTAGTGTTACCACATGTTAAACGCAAAAATCACTAGATTGCAATGCAATACTTTTAATAGCTGGAATTTATAATTTCTATAAAATTAATGGCGCAAAGTACAAAAAATAGTATATTATACTTGTTTTATAAGACGTATTGTAGCACTCGTTCCTTTGGAACACTCCTCGCTTCTCTCGTCGTGTCCCAAACAACTCGTGCTACAATAGACCGTCTTATACAACTCGTATAATAATATACTATTCTAAATATTATAAACGTAACATGTTACGTATTATTTGTTCTTTTATTAGGTCCATTTTTAGAGTTAAAAATTTAGTTCGGTTATTACATCATGTACCTTATAAGTTACCACCCCTGTGGTTCCATTTATGTATTTTTTAAATACCACTGGTGGACAATATATGATACAGAGTTTACTCCGTGTTAGCCACGCCACTGACTCAAACTGACGTGAGCAGGCGTTCCACGCGCTCTAAAGTCTAAGTCTAACTAACGGTGAAACGCACCGCGTTTACTCGAATTAGTTGAATCCGAATTTTATTATCGTATTTATGTATCAGAATAGAATAACCGCTTATAAACATGATAGTTCAACTATTAAAATGAATGAGCCAGGCTCTATAATTTTCAGTTTTGTGTATAGAAGGGTATCAAAAATTATGATTCATAATTGCATTTGAGGGCAGATGTGAAGCGCTCCCCTGGCCCGTCACGCCCATGGGCCATGGCCCTGGGATTAAGTTAGAATTTCGGTTAGAGGTTAAGCTGAACGTTAAATTTAAAGCGAGGTTAGGTTAAGGATGCCTTTAGAAGTTAGATTATGGGTTAGGTGAGAAGTTGAGTCAGGGGTTAGACTAGATGCTAGGTTAGAAGTTAGGTTAATGTTAGATTAGGATTACATTAAAGGTTAGGTTAGAGGTTATCTTATGGTTTTAGGTTAGAGATTTGATTAAAAATTAGGTTAAGGGTAGGTTAGAGATATCAATAGTGAAGTTTTGGATAGTAGATATAAGTTTCATGTCTGTAAATTATATTATTGTATATTTGGTTGTTCTTTGTTTAGTTTTTACTGATTATCTTTTGTTCTTTGATCTTGACCGTGACTTAAGTCGAAGTTAAGTGACGTATTGAAAGCGTAGGACATGCCAACAGATCATACTGTGTGACTTTTGACCGCAGTTCATTTTATACAGAGCATCAACGAGGATTGACAAATATATTTATTTATATTCAAATGACGAATGATGCATAATATGCAGAAGAATAGTAGATTTCTAGCGACAGTTAATATTTTCAAAACTTGGTTTCATTAAACTTACCCATTCAAGAAATTTGAGGCCGCAGCAAAAGATCATGTTATGACCTACAGTACTGTACGTAATTATGCAAAGCAAAGGAAAGTAATACAGCGTGTGCCATAAATCTTAATATGGATGGACCAACCAAGAAAAAAACTAACTTTTGAAAATTGTTATTATCCTAATGTTAAATCGATGTAACGAAATTGTGTAACGCATATTTAGAAGAAATTTGCAACCCCCATCCCCTTCTAACGCCTCATAACGCTACTCTGAACCCCCCTTTGATAATTATGTAACGTTACTATTAAGCCCCCCCCCTCCACAATAATTAAAAAGCATGTAAACTCATAAAAAATTTTATAACGTCGACGAATATGAACGTCTCGAATACCGCGAAATTTACAATATTGTTTTAAGAAATAAGCCCCTCCCCCTTCAAGCGTTACGACCCCTAGCTGTCATACAAAAGATTATGGGGGCGGTAACCACGTTGTTAAATTGCTCACGCTGTTAAGCAACCTGATTGGATAAAACTTAACAACGGGCTTAAAAGAACCAATCACGCTACAACACTTGCTTTAAATTAACCAATCCCATATGTTAACAGCGCGTCTAAATAACCATGTAGTTAGCAAATTCTTTATGCAACCGACTCTAAATATTCAAAATCTACGGAAACAAACTGTACAACATATTGTAATGAACGGGGAGAACATTTTCGATTGGCGGCGAAACCAGGCGTCTAGAAAAGACCGCAGCATTCCAGGTGGCAACACCCAAAACACCAGTGAGAATATTGGAGAATCTAGTAGAACCTTCCAAGTACATAGAGCAACCGGTTTAACAGAAACACTTAGTGTGAAATGTTGTAGGGGCCTTTAAATAAATTAGTATAAGTTCGTTAATAGTTTCATAATTTGAGCATTTAATTAGTTAAGTTTAAACCTGTGTTGTAAATATTTTCTTCTTATTGTACTTTTAAACAGCATCTTTAGTTTTATTACAATTATTAATTAGTTACAATTATTAACATTATAACACCATCGCATCGTGTTGAAAAAATAAACATACATTGTATAAATGTATAAAAATACCCCATAAATATACAATTGGACATTCTGTACATTTAAGCTTAAAGATACAAGAAAATAATAATTTTTATAAATAAATATTATTATCAAAGAGCAGGAAATGCTTTGTGTTAACTTTCAGGAAAAAAACTAAATTAACTAACCCATTTAGTTAACACAATAAAAAGAATACAAGCAACTTGTCTTATTTTTGCAGCACTCAAACAAAAATAATAACGACTATTATCTGTTTTTGTTATTTATACATTACAAAATCGTTTTATAATCCAGATCATTTCGTACACATGTTCGCTTTCACTTTCGTTGTATTATAGTAGTATTCGTGAAGCAGACAATTGAGACGGTCATAGAACTTTATACTTATTGGTAGGTAGGTTGCGTTGGATATTGTATGAGGTCACCTGTGACCCCGTGATTCATACTCTCCAAGTCCGAGTTTACTTTTTAACGATCCTAGAAATAAAACTGCCGTCACACTGACATCGGAATTTACACACTGTACCTTACATTTGCAACTGTATGTTCAATTGATTAGTAATTATAATAATAATAATAATACTTAACTTAGAAGAAATGTTAAAATTTACTTTCAATCCAAGTTATATCTTGGTCTAAATTCAATTTTATACAACCACAACAATAATGTGTCCGCAACAAACAAAGTTACTGTTGCACGTTTAGCAATTTGCTCCACAAAGGATCATAATGCACAAGTTTAATAAATATTTTTTATATGTTCATTTTCCGAAAACTAAATTAGCAGACATGCACCTGTTCAGTGACCACCAACGGGGCGTGGATCACAAAAGTTGACCTTTGGTGTGATGCCGACATTGTTGGACACTTCTTTCTTAATGAAAAATTAACTGGCGGGTTCTACGTGGAATTACTTGAAGACTTATTTGATTCATACATAGCCAGATATTAAAGAACGACGAAAATCTACTTATGTTTCAACAAGATGGAGCACCTTCTCAACTTTGTTGCTCCTATTCGTCAGTTCGTGAATCAAGCATTCCCCGGTCGTTGTATACAAAGAAGAGGTCGTATGGAATGTGGTCACCTAAGTCATCAGATTGAAACCCGTTCAGACATCTTTCTTTTGGATTTATTTGGAAACAGTAATCTATGCAACTCAATCGAATTCAATAGATGACTTATGACAAAGAATAAGTCAGGAATATGTAATGAACAATTTTTCCTAAACAAAAACTTCTCCTAAAATTCTCCATGTAACAACTAAATCACAATAAATCTTATACTTACGTTAATTATTGCTCTCGGCAGAGACTTCTTACTTATTTAAATTATTTTCAATTGTGTATGTGTATAAATGTTAATTATTGTAATTAACGTTGCCAAACCATTGAAGTAAATATATACTTTAAACTATACTAACTACAATAAACCCAACTAAACGATACCGTAACCAAATTTTTTTTAAAATCAAACGGGTGATTGCCAGATAATATGTATTAATCGCACGATTATTAGTAATCAGAAAACGCTAAATAAATTTTGAAATTAATTGAATATAAATTGAAATATAAAAAAATAAATTGAAATATAAATCTTGAAAAATAATTTCGAGAGTCTATTTGTGATTTATCTGGTCTCCAAACGAAAAATGTACATACCCTATTAAGATTTAAGAGGGGCTGTTTGTTCTAACCAACCACACAATATTCTTGACGTCAGTAACTACCACTGATCAGTTTAGACGAATTTTTCTCTTATATTTTATGAATTGTACAAAAAACCATTAAACTCGAGAATCAGAACAAGCTTATCAGAATTCAACCCCATTACAGAACTATAAAAAACTGTCTTGCAAAACATGAATTATGTTTTTAAAAGCAATTTGTTCTTTTGTGTGAATATTTAATATGAAGGAAATTTAAAAAGGTTTATTTTGGATTCTCTGAAAGCGCAGAATAAAAAAAGAGAATAGGATAGTCATACCCAGAATTGCCGAAAGCCGTTTCAAATGCAGTATCACATGATCATACTTGCTATTTGAAACATTTTAGGGGGTGACTGCCAGAGAAATGGGCGTTAGTTAAATTTAATGAATTCTATATTATATTTTGACCCTCTTAATATTCAAGTTGGTGTATTACAGGATTTTTCTGAAAACTCATCAAGAAGAAAAAAGGATGGATAGTTTTTAACGCACTGTATTTAATTGTTAAATGCTCACAAAAAAGGATGTCAAATCTAGCTAAATAAGTATTGACATTGACATAGATATAAAGAATACTGTAATAGTATATTATGTATTAAGGAGGGCTTAATTGAGTGTGTCAGAGCCCGTAGAGTCAGTTAGCTAAGACGATAAAGGGCTCTAAAACACTAATTAAGCCCGAAATGCATACGTTAGTTATGTCCGGTCTAAGTTTAAATTAACATTTAACTTTAAAATAAAAATAATTTGAAAACTACAAAACTTCAAGTAGGTATAGGTGTGCAGTGGTCTTAGTTACTATTATTACTATGGAGACGGCGCGGTGTAAACAAGGGTAGCCATTTTTTTACCTCTAAATACTCTTGAGCGGGCTCTAAAAAGTATTACAGCCCTTAAGTTCTAATCGAGCAGCTTACGCTCTAAAAACAGGCCCATAATATGGTCAAAATCGCCCGACCGGACATAAAATAATTTAGGATAAGAAAATCAACAAAAATTTTGGTTGTTGAAAAGTAGGTAACAAAAATTACTTTAATTATTATAATTGATACTTTGATGTTTGTCATAGCTTTCTTTTTTACTTTATGATGACATGTCATGTCAGACAATAGAGTTGGGGTGGGGGTGGGGGTCACAACAAAACTGGTGACCCCAAACAACTCTTTCGCTTAAATTGAGATTTCTCACCTCACTGAAACTGAGGAAGTTTGAAATGCTGTTGTAAGGTTCTTATCAAGAAAATAAATAAAAAACAATTGTACTAATTATCCTGCAATGTGGTAAACTCCGTTTCCTTAGAGAATGGAACAGCTCGTCATCCCGCTCTCATAAGAATAACAGGAATTGATGACGTACCTGTCACCTTCTCTATGGTAACGAACTTTACTTTTAGATCGTTTGTTAAGAGAATATACGTACAAGGTGTTCCATTTAGAGAATTCATTCTACTGAGAGGAGTAAGTTTTTTGTCATCAAATTACGAGTTTTCAAGATTATTGCAAAAATAAATAATTGCTTATTTTATGTGTTACTTTATACTCACTCTGTATATAAGTAAACTACTGTTTGATTTGTAAATTCTTATCTAACTAATAGTCCAGTTATTAGCTTTTTATAAATAGACATTAAATAATTAAATTAAGTATCACCTTCAGAAAAACCCATCAATCTCAACATAATATATAAAATATTTATAAACTGGTTATTAGGAAGTTGCGCTGTATGATTCATTGATGAAAAGCCAGAATTTTATTAAATGAGCTCACATTCTTTAAAACTAACCAGAATCTTTCAATTACGACATTTCCTTTACGTCAATCGGAGGTGTGTATTATTTCACACACAGTTTTGATAAGCAGTGTCGGACTAAAAACTTTTGTTTTATTTGTGCAACGAATTTCCTGCACTTTTCCAGTTTCATAGAAACTGACACTTTGGAACTAACACGTTCAAGGAATTGATCAACTTCTGTTTACTTTTCTTTGATAACTATAAAAGTTGACAAATATTGGAAAGCTTGTCCAAAAGCAATAAATAAAAATCTAATGTTTTCTTTTACATACAGAGTGTCCAAATGTACATACGGATACGGAAGCGGTTGTAAATTAAGGTATAATGAAAAGCTCTAATTGGTCTACTAAGAAATGTGCACTATTAAATATACTGTTTGGTAGTATGTATTTTAAAATAAACAATTAGAAAGATAAATCTGAAGAACAAGATTTGCTTTTTAATTTACTTTTTCGAATCGAATAGGTTATGCTTAAGAACCACCATTCTAAAGGAATAATTAAACGCAAATTTAGGTCAAGGTTGTCTAGTTGTAGATTTTTAGTAATATCCACACATACTCGGGGGTTTAAAAGGGGTCAAAGTAAAAATGTAGGACTTTACAAATTTGAAATTACATTTACAGAACTATTGAAGCAATATTAATAGATATTTGATGGATATGGAAAGTCTGGAATGAATTAATTTTCTCGAAATGGCTGCTTTTGTAAAAAATAATTAGAAATTTTAAAATAAATGTTCTGTAAACTGTCATAATAAATTCCAATTAGCCATCTATCAACCAAAAGAAATTTTAAGTAAGGTTTTATTGTTCGCCGCTAGGTGGCAATGTATGCACTCAGTATCTAGAGTCACTACATCTAGTCACCTAGGACCTGCTGGTCGATTAGAGTACCGCAAAACGCCGCCATATTGGGGCAGAGACGGGTGATTTTTAATAATGGACAAATTAAAACCACGTTTTACGTATTTGACATATTAAAGGTTTGATCTTTTAGAATAAGAAAAACCTTTTAAAGTAAACGTGGATTTGATTAAATGCAATCAGATACCAATAATGAACAATTTCGTGTTTCTGTTGCCCCAATATGGCGGCGTTTTGGGGTAATCTGAATGACCAGCGCGACCTAGGTGACTAGATGTAGTGACTCTATCAGTATCGTAATATTGAAAATTATATAATGTATTTACTAAATATATAATACGGAAAAATCAAAATAAAACTAATATTAAATAAAAAAAGTTATTTTTAGGTTAAATATATATATAAAAACCTAAATTTAAATGGAATAATACTTCTTGTTTTAAATTATTTACAAATAAAAGTTGGTCAAGACTTTACTGGTCAGCTTTACACACACATGTAAAGGAAATTGTTAACCACTTTGCTGTTGCTATAGCAATAGCTTACATACTAAGGTTTTTACAATGACATAATGTACATATTGCAGTATGATTGTAAATAAAAACATTTATTTCATACTGTGTGACATTTGTTAGTTTTACGTCAAACTTTTTAGTCCGGAAATTGCGGTTTTACAGTCGAGTATGACTTTTTAAAAAATTTACAGGATTTAAATAATAAATCAACTGATTTATTTATTACTCACTTACCGTGAACACTCGTTCTTTATAGATATCCATATTTTGAATTTGACTAAATAGTTGTCATAGATAGTCGTTTCTCATCGATGTCTAAATTGTGAATTCATAAATTTATTTTTTATACTATATATTTTTCTAAATTAATCCAATAATTGCAGTATGAAATAAAACGCATTACGTCATACGTCCGGTAAACTTTTACAGTAACTCGTTTTAAATTCTAGACTCGGCTCGTACCTCGCCTCGCTCGGAAGCAAAACTCTACTATAACTGTAAAAATTGGTTTACCGGACTTATAACGTAAATTACTATTATTTGCACTTTCTAAGTAAATGACACTTTATAAGCATTTATGGTAATCATAACACCATGACAACGTCTAGCTATAAATTCTTCGGACCGCTTTTGATTACAAAATGTCTTTTTATACAAAATACAAAATAAATAAAAGGTCGAAATAAAACTTTGTATGCGGCATACTTTGCAACTAATCTTTACTGGGCTCACTGGGTTATGGAGGCTCGCTCCTTCGTCGCTCGCTTTACAAACTTTCCAGCTCGCCAATAAAGATTAATTTACAAAGCTTGCTATGTAAATTACTATTATTATCCGCATCTAAACCTAATTCAATTCTTTTCTGGAAAAATTTGAAAAGTAGTGTTGGGTCTGTATGGTTACTAACTGGAATTCAGGACCTTTAAACGATATTGTATTTACAAGGCTTTGAGTAAATATGAATTATGGTACAAAAGTTACGACATAGCCTGTTGGGAACATTCATGAAAAATTTAGAATTTGACACTGATTTTAAACGTAGAATGTAGAACCTTTATTATTAATTATATATTTTGTTAGTACTACATTTCTTAATAGAGTTCTTTCATATTTTCCCATATGAATCCAACTTTACGGTACACACTGTGTAAATACGCTACAAAATGCATTAGAATTATTTTATATTAACTGTTTTCATATATAATGTTTATATTATTTATATCTTTTATAATATTGTAAAATTATTATCTACTTCTTATAAATCTGTAAAAAATCCAACTCATTGCTAAAGTTCCAGACTGTACAGGGTCATTCATTATATTGTAATGATTTCGCATCATAATATTAATAAAAGAATAATAATTGTCTCAGCCGTTGAAGGTAAAATCATGAATTCTTATTGATACCCAACAAAGAAACGTTAATCGTTAAAATTAATGTTGTTAAGTGTGCATTAATGTTAATTGTAATGTTGTAATTGTGACTGTTTGAGTTTATTATTAATAAATAATTAAATTAATTATATATATTTAGTTAAAATAAGACGATTAAGTTTGAGTTGATTTTATTGATTTGGCACATGTACATAACAAGATTTGGTGGTACAAGATACATCTGAAAAGAGAGAGTGTTTTACTAACTATGATACATTACATATCTCATTGACCATAATATAACAATACAAAAATAGCCTTGTCTACGGTTATTAGGAAACCAATATCTGTCTTGAAATACAATTACATCGTCAACTGATGATAATCATGATATTAAAATAATGACCAAAGGCAAGCTATTTTGAATTGAAATATAAACAACGGTAAAATATGAGAAATAAATGTAATCTAAAAATATTTTTATTTGCTAGGAAGTAGTTAAGTAGATAAATGGAGATTAAAAGAGAATGGTTGTAAAATTTATATTCCCTGAAAAGAAATCTTCTGAAAACCAGAAAATAAAAGTTTAATAGTGTAACGAGTGTAAAAAAGCGTATATTTATTTTAATAAGAAGAAGACAATTTAAAAGGAGATAAATAAAACTTTACAGTAGACCAGAAGGGAATAAAGGTGAAGTTTCTTCTTGAACGTTGTTCAAGAAGTAGCACACGAAAGCTAATTGAATTAGGTTCGATTTATCTGAACGTTCTAGCTTAGGCTGAGCATCTAATCCTGAGGGGAGTTCCAAGTCCATAAGCACTAGGCAGATTCTTGCGTGGTGATTTTCCAGACAGCAGGCTGAAAAATGGGAAACATGGAATGAATTAAGATACAAGATTTGTGGTAAATAAAAAAATTGTTAATAAAAGCATAGCTAGTGCTCTTGTAAATGAAGACAAAAGTAAGATCATTTTAAGATAAGTTTAGTTAAGTTTAAAATAACTCATCATAATTCTTTAATAGCTTTGTTTTGTAAAGCTGCATAATCTAAAAGTAATAAAAGTTAATTATAATTTTCAAATATTAAAAAGGAAATCAAAACTTACTTGATTGAGTCATCACAATTGTGTTATCTACATTTTGGGGTCGTGTTATGAACACTGACGTTTCGAGGTGATTGGGGATTTAACCCATTTAACCAAACCATCATAAAATCAAAGAAAGGTAAGCATACCATTTGATAAAATCTGATTTTATCAAAACTGCGAAATGTCATAAAAGAACCCAATTGCGGATTCATTATTCAAGGTTGGTCTCATAAGATTATTTACACTCATAACATCGACCAGAGATAGACATTGTACAGTAATTATTCTATGAAGACGCATATTAATAAACAAAATAATATTTCCTACTACTAATTATAAGTCTGCAACATTACAATATTTTGACCCTCCATTTATCTTTGTTACTATTGAAGATAGAAAAAAAGTTTCATAGAAAAGTTGTTCCGTAGTGCATGTTTTTTAAAATTATTCAAAAATGTAAATAATATATAGGGTGTTTCATTTAAGAATATATAGTATTTTGATTTGCATTTTTTTGATGACGTTTTAAAAAATATAGGCACAACAGAACAACTTTTATATGATTTTTTTTATCTTGAATAGTAACCAAGATAAAGGGGTGGTCAATAGTATATTAAAGTATTAGTTTCATAAGACGCGTTTTTAGCGCACGCGTCCGAGTTTAGAAAACGACCCTGACCCCCAGACAAGTGCGCTAAAACGCCTTATGAAACGAATACTTTATACTATTTTTTATACTTGCGTCGTTATTTCGTTAATTATTAAAAAATAAATTAGTTTTAAATAAGATTTGTTAGTGAAATTTTGTTAAGTACTTTTGACAGTTTTGACACTGAAAATTCAACTTCAGCATTGTTATTTAAATTGTTTTGTTTTTATAAAATTAATTTAGTTTCTGTGACAAGAAGGTAAAATGGTCAGATATTCTCTCCCTCCATCTTATTAAAATATTGGAATTTAACCATATTGATAGATTTATAACAACTGCAGAAAATAACCAACATTTAGCTATGAAAGTAGGTAAAATTTTGTGCTAAATACTTTCAATTTTTAATATATTTCAATTATTTAAGGTTGCGTTAATAATGGGATTCTGTGGTGCCTAACGAAGAGATGAATTGACCAACATGTTATTAGACGATATTGTGGTCAAAGATGATGTGTTCACTGTGACTGTAACAAAAACAAAAAATAAAGTTCGAACAGAATTCTTAATTACAGAGAAACTGTGGATTGATTTAATTAAGCAATATTTGTGCCTAAGGCCTAAGAAAATAAACCACAGGCGGTTTTTTTATAACCTACCGCAATGGAAAATGTATTTATACTCCTATCGGTATAAACACCATGGGAAAAGTTCCTTTTATTATTGCCACTTATTTGCATTTAGCCATCCCGAAGCTTTTAACAGATAATTGCTTTCGACGTTCAAGTGCTTCCCAATTGGCAAAGGTGGCGATTTAATAACTATAAAACGGCATGGAGGTTGGAAGTCTTCAGCTGTCGCTGAGGGCTGTATTGATGCTTCAGTTTAAAAAAAATTGAGGTAGCTGAATTGCTATCTAATAAGCCATGTACTTCCACTTCAACGGCTCAAGTGGTAATTGACCAGTCTTCCACCGCTTCATTTTTACATGAAGAATCACACACTTTTAGCAGCAACCCAATAACGAGTCAACAAAACATATTGTTGAGGGACAAAATTTACCTTCATTTAAGATTAATGCCCAGGACACTTCTGCTGTTACAAAGTGTATAATAACTGTACTTTTAATACAAAAGATGTATAAAGAATAATTTGTGAATTTATTAAATAATTTTTAATTTAATTAATTTATTTTGTGTATGTTTATTTTATATTTTAAAAGTTTGGCATTTTATCACATAACAACATAACCGCACTTTTAAATATAATAAGTTTGACATTTAAGAACAGCTGTTAGGTGCTACCAACTTTAAAAAACAAAATTTTACTGTTTCCAGTACTCTAATAAATCTCATTAGGACACGCAAATGCGTGTCCTAATGGAGTTCATTAGGACACGCAAGTATAAAAAATATAATGAACAACGCTGTAAATTGGTCAAGCGCATCCCTAATAACGTTGAAATTTGCTTCATTTAATTACAAAGAAATCGAGATGCCTTTCGATTTGATGTGCAACACAATTTTTTATTGATGTATCGCTCGCTGCCTGGAAATCACTATACAATTAATTAATGTCACAAGAGAATTGTGACGTGAGTGTGCGTAGGGTTAAACAAATTATCAGAAGTGGAGCATAACAAATGAACAATGTAGTAATTCTATTTATAGATAAGCATAATAAAAATTAATAACAAATATGAATAATATGATAAAGATTGAAACGTATAAATTATTACCAAAATGTTGTATTAACGATTTCTGAGTTGTAGTATTACTATGGAATGAAGTCTCTCAAATCATCAGTTTTGTTTAGTTGAAAACGATTATTCAAGTGTGTGCAACTGGGTATAACAGAAGGGAAAAATAAATTAATCTGTATTACTCTCAAATCTTTACACTTTTCAACTTATTTTAAAAATAGCCAGAAAAAAATAACAAAATCGCTAGTTGAATCTTTAATCTGACAGAATAAAAGCAAACATTGGCAATGCTGCTCCTTGCTATTAATGTTTTACATTATCATTTTGGATGTTATAAGATGTATACAAATGTGTTCTCTGATTATTAAAATCTCGTTGTTTGCGTTTGTCCTGTTTGTTTCGTTTTCCTGTTTTCAGAAACTCGCCCATTTAAATATATCCAAATATATCTGAAGGCCTCAGTATACGTATACATACATTATTGTATATCTATTGTGTGTATTATTTTAGATTTTACAAAGAGGTTTAAGGTTAGCGTTTATCTCATGGATAGTATATCCATGCGATAACAATACAAAAGATTTCAGTCTTACTAACACTACAGTTGTTTCATATAAAGCTAAACAAAAAATACTAATACAAAGTGGAAATATCTCTTAACACAATAATATGACACAATAATATACACAAGAATATATAATACATTTATTTGCTAGATTAAAATATTATTGTTTTTTTTTCTTTATCTTATCCATTCTTTTTAGTAGTCCTTCCTTTCCTATAACACGCCAGCCTTAAACAATTTTATTTTAAATTTAGGTTTCAAGTACAACATCTTGGTTCTGTATTTTTTAATTCTGGGAATATTTTAGATATAACTAATTAGGAAAAGTTATCAGGTTTTTATCAGGGTCATATATGCATTATAGTTTATGATATTTACATCTTTGGTAAGTTAAGGTATGTAACAATAGCGTAAATTAGAGGCCTAGCTTTTCATAATTAAGCATTTCAGAGTTTTGTGCGAAAGTTTAATGAACTTTAATTTATTTATTGTTATACAAATTTTGGCACGTTTATAATAATCTCCTTCCGTTCTCAAACAGCACGACTCAGTTATTGTTTATATTAATATAGTGCCAGCACGTGTTTTTTGTTTTATGAATATTATTCGGTAGCATTGAATTAATTTTCTTTTTAATTATTTAAAGTTATTTTATTAAAGTTTTATTCTCTAATAGGGTAGACCGTGGGCGAAAATGACATTTTAATTTTAGAACTCGATCTTGGAAAAATATTCCAGTTAGGAAAAACTTTTGATACTCAAAGTATTTATTTCAATTTGTTGAACCAAATAATATTTAAGCCACATAATAAGTAAAAATATTCGATCCAACATTATACCTAGGGAAAGTGCTACAATCAAAAACATCTC
This sequence comes from Agrypnus murinus, assembly GCA_929113105.1. NCBI lineage: Eukaryota > Metazoa > Arthropoda > Insecta > Coleoptera > Elateridae > Agrypnus > Agrypnus murinus. Next base: position 39,840,517 of record OV816030.1, read on the forward strand.
CGTCCCCTTCATGGTTGTACACTAGAGGGGGCGGGGCTATAGTAACACAATTTTAATTAATCAAAATCAAAAGTATTTATTAACAGCATAAGAGGAGATCGCATTTTAAAAGAATTGCACTTAACGTATTTCTTATTCTATTTCTCAAAAAATTTCTGTAGTGAAGAATACATTTCTCTTTGTTTATCTTACCGTGCGTTACCTAATCGAACAAAGAAGGGCACTCGAGTGCAGTTAGCGGCGATCGAGAATATCACCAGATACAAAAAAAAACATAAAGAGCAGTCCAAGTGTGGCACTATAGAATATAAGCGGCGTTATTATTCTGACGATATATGGACGATTGCAATACAAGCACCCGTATAGTCCCATACATACATCGGCTCACATCTTAAATTCGCTAAAGATAGTACGTTAGCCTAGTCACTAGCTTATGACTGTAATTTTATTAACTAGAATGTTATTAAGCAAAATTGCACAAAGTTTTACAATTGGGCAGTTACCTATATGTTTATAGATTATGTGTAAGTACTTAATGCGGTTCACTTAAATGTAGTTTGTCTAGAAATTGAGTGTTTTAGTAATCTAACAAAGAAGTTTTGTTTTTAATGCCATTTATTTACACAACTGTTACAAATTTGTTCAATTTAACATCTACAAATTGTATACCTATTTTTGTAATAAACATTTTCTCTTTGCTACATCTTTATTTTCATAAAAATACACATAACTCAGTCTGTTTCTTTCGGTTGTTTCTTAGATATGTGGACGTTAGTAGAGACAGTCAGAATACGATACGCAGCTTGTAATGATCGTTTCAAATGGAATAAGCGTCTGCTATCGCCTTAAACCAAGTTAGATAATAATATGTCTTCTTTTTGAGAATAAACTAAAATATTTGTATTCTTTTACAAAAAATAAACTTTTCTATATACATATAAGAAAAATTAGGGGCTGGTTGCATAAAGTACAGTTATCACGTTGTTAAGTTGATGACACAGTTAAGCAGTCTGATTGAATAGAACTTAACAAAGGGTTTAGTATATCTAATCATATTACTGCACATACCTTAAATAACCCTATCACATGAGTTAAGAACACGTCAAGATAATCGTGTAGTTAACAGAGCTTTATCCGGCACTGGGAGTCTTAAATTTTCTCAACAATTTACTAATAGTTATTTGTGTATCTAGTGCGAATGAAAGTCTTTTGACAAGGCGTAGCCGGGTCAAAAACTCATTGGAGACCACCAAAGTCATTTCGAGTACGAATTGCACACAACGTTTTTTCTACAGCGTTATTGAAATACATAATTAAAAAAGTAGAAAAAAAATCACAAGGTAATTTTTATTTTAACGCAAAGAGGACAGTCGTTGTTGCTACGGAAATTGCATAAATCGCATAATGATTTTTCACTTTAGATCGATACATTTTCGTGCACGTTGTCAAGTAAACAAAACCAATGTGGTATTTTGCATACGGATATTAATGAAAAAATGTCATCATGTTTTGACAGCTGTAGAAAAAATATTGTATTTCTATTAGTAAAAATGATAATTATAACTAAAATGAGCAAGAAATTATAAGAGCTCGGTTGCCATAGTTTCCATTGTTGTAAATAATTGCAATTACAGCAACAGAGCTATATATAAAAGCAAAAAAGAGGCATAATGCCGAACGCACTGTTGAATCACAATTATCACAAACCCGACCTTCTCGTAAGAGAAACGTCTCTTAAAATACGACCGGTCGCGTTCGTATTTTCGGGCATAATTTCTGTTTTGAAGGGGGCGTCACAATAAAGAGCAATCAGGCTGCGTATTATCGATCCCTATGTGGTAGTATTACATAATTACATTGCTGCCTGGTTGCGAATTCCCAAAATTGCTAAAGAAATATAATCCATAACTCATAAAATACGTGCTTTTATATTGTAAATTATTTTATTTAGCTAGTTATATAAACTAAAAGAACGAAGAGGATCAACAAAACAAACAAAACTATCTGATTGTAGATCTGTTAAGTTAAAGCAACAATTCAAAATATTTGTTTTAGAAGTTGTGTAATTATCCTGTAAAATAAAATGTAATAAAATCAGGAACAAAACCCTCGTCTGTCGACGGATTAAAGAAACTATTTTTCTTGGCCAGCACGATCACCGGATTGAGATTCACTTTATTTTTATCTGTAGGGTAGGGGGGCATTTAAAATCTCTTGTATTCACACAGCCAATAAACAACATCTATGCCCTTTGACAGAAAATCATAGATGGGTTTCAGGCAATCATAAATACTTAGAATACATGCCGCGAAGCTAATGGCGGACATTTCTTTTAATTCTATTTAAAGTTATTCGTTCGTCTTCTAATTGCTATTTCGTTTATTTTGTTATAAAATCTTTATCCTACGCCACTGCCGGAGGCAAAACTGCTTGCTCTGGTCTACATTATGGTATATAGATATACAAACATATTGTGTAATTTTCAGAGTAATTTAAAGAAATCGTTATTTTGTTAAGCTCTTTAACGCCCTGTATCGATAAGGACGCATTTCCGGACCCATTTTAATTTAAACTTTTCTTCTTTTGAATTACCTTTTATATCCCATTAGTAAACGCATGTTGAAATCGCCTAAGCAAGTTTAAATCTAATATGGAGTCGATCTTCTTTTTTACCAGATCTACGTCTAGATGGCGGTAGCAAACCACGCATCAAACGCACAGCAACATGAACACACAGATTATTTTTTTAATATTGAGGGCCTCCAGTAGATGCTTTTAATAGTGCATGAAAAGCCTCTATTATTTCATGCAATATTTCTGACTGTATCATAATGGGACAATTTTCTTCGATCAATTCATTATTTCCACTAGATTTTTGGTTTGTTTTCGCCTGGAGACCTCAGTAGGATGGTCCGATCAAATTGCAAATGGAACTGGAAATACCTGAGAAATTCATTACTTGAATAAGAATTTTTGATCTATCTCGATTTTGGTCTATCAACAGTCTCTGTCGAATTATGAGATCAACATTACCCTTTCTTCATTGCGGTAAGTAAGGATGAAATTCATTCCACATGCTATTTTGGCTAGACTTTTACAACCTGAAATAATGCTATTAAAGTTGAACTACCTTGGAAACAATCTAACTTTATGGATGATAAATTGAATTGTCTTAGAATTACTTCGAAAATAGCTCAGTAGATGATGATTTGTGTAGCTATTCTATCTTCCGCCTTGACGTTGTGCAGAATAGATTATACAGCTCGACAAGCTTTTTGCGGAAAGCGGCAATAATATAAGTTGAAAAGCAAGAGAAATATATTCCTCGTAAGAGCGATGGCAGATACATAGATAGCTACCAAATTTTCGTGGAAAGCAAGGATAGAATAAAATTTTACATCGAGTTCAAAATAGCCAATTACGTTATTGTACGTGTTTTAAATTACTCCATCACCTGTTAAAAAAATAACAATGAAGTTTTTGCTGGCCATTAATTGTCAAATCGATTGAAATACTTTTATTGTAAAATTATTATTTTATTCAAAAGACAGAAAAGCGGTAGAAGGAGCAGGTTTTGAACGTTTTTTTGTGATTTAGTTGTTATTTTTTTTCATTTTATTTATGTATTTAGTTATTATTTTCTTATACTTCAAGATTTCTGCCTCTTCCAAAATTTGTATTTTGCGTTCTTTGTCGACACTTTTATAATAATAGTAGATGTGACTCTTTAACGAGTTATTTAGTACAATTCAGTTATTTAAAAGCAAAACTGATTGTGTCCACTTTATTTGACTCTGATACTTTACTCATTAATCCACTGTCGAATTAGACTTTTTCAGAATTAGTTATCAAAACCAAAATTCTCCTTTTCTTAACTTGAGTTTCGAGATGATGCATGCTAAATACAACACATTTGCTGCGTTCGGTATTTAAACTCTTTTTACTCTGAAAGTTCTATTGCCATCCCAAGCAGCATCTAAGTAGCAGTAACTGAAATCGGAACTTTGATTAAGTAGTTGTTACGTAACTACAACTAAATTTATGACTTTATATGTTTAATTACTGCAATTCGGAATATTTTAGTAATTGTATAGATGTTTATAGTATTTATTGGAACTATGTAGTTCCATTACGTCTAGTCTAAGTAACTTTTAAAGTATATGAAACTGTATTGCCACTTAGTATAATTACTTTAAAGTCGTTGCAACTTCAAAGTGGTATTGTGATTGTAACAGTAACTTGCCAAAAGCTACTTTAAAGTTTTGAAAACTTTAAAGTAGTACTGCAAGTTCCTGCCACCTATTTAGAACCATTGCTTAACCCTTGAAATTAACGCGTAACGGAACCTTACAGTAGTGTTGAAAGTAAAACTTACGTTTTTGCTACCCAGGAGAATCACTTTAAAGCAATTTTTCTACTACTCCATCTCCATATTTAATTGTAAAATGTTGGAGGCCATTAATCAATTTTCAATTTGTTATGATTGTTATTAGATGTTTTACTACATAACCTTCAATAAAAATAACAAATTGGTGCCAAATTGTGCCTTAGGAATTGTTATGTATGTAAATTGAAGTTTGCAACATTTATTTGTAGTGATGTAAGTAGCAAATCCTGGCCCGTCCGTCAGTACCACTTGAGTCGGTTTGGAGGACACACATCTTGTACAGTGTATGCCTTGTGTATGTTATGGTCCCTGCTCACTCAATATTAATAGTGTTAATTAATGACAATAATTTAGTATCTTTTATTTAAACACATAAAAGAACATAACACGAATAATATAAAAATGGTTTCTATCATGTGTATCAACTTATAAGTATTTCGTGTATATTTATCATGTTTTATTAAAGACATTTTTTTACTAAAAATATATTTAAAGAAGGCGCGTTGTTATTTTTCGATCTATCATCATCATATTTAACAGAAAAGTTGCAATGGTTTATAATTTTGGTGTACTGGAATGACAAAATAATCAAACATTTCATCGCTCTTTGTATTATTAAGTACGTATTACAAATAAAATAGTAATCCATTTTGTGACTCGATCGCAGCATTATTTAATATAGAAAACGATAGAATTGCGAGAATAAGAGAGAGTAACCGCGCGACACGATGTGTGAAAGAGAAGAAGGGAAGAGAAAAGAAGTTCCACGAAAGTAGCAATTACTACGCCGCCAGTATCCGTTATCCAAAATTGTTCCCCATTTTGGTTCCAGGCACATAACGAAACCGTAGCAATTACGTGCCTGTGACTATTGGCAAAAACTTAATAGTTCCACTGTTAGTTGCTGGTACGTAGCGATGACTAAAAATGCTGCTTGGGATAGTTACAATTATTTACAACAATGGATACTATGGCAACCGAGTTCTTCGAGATATAGCACGGCTATTCATGACACAAATAAATGTCAATTTGTTATCATAAACATTGTTTCCGGATTAAGAACGAAGCATGAAGATTCTCATTCTCATGAGTATTCAAATTGTTTTTCTGTTGGCATATATATAAAACGATTAGTACTTCTAACAGACTCGTTTATGCTATGATGGTATTCTGTATTGCATATTAGTTGATTGAGTAGAAACAAAGGCAGTAATAAGTAAGCTTTGATATTTGAGCTCATTTTACTTATTTACTATACCACACGGGAAGAAGAGCCCATGAAATAAAAATAGCGAAACGCCTTTTTATAAAAGCCATTATACATGACTTATAAAATAATAACATCTTTAATGGCAAATAAAGTACTGAATATAAAAGTTTGTCTAATAATAGATACTTGAAAACTGTATACTTCCGGAGCAGGACGTGTTGCAATTATTTATGAAGAGAAATAATATCTTTTTATACGTATTATATCTCTCCTCTGCTGTCCCCACTTCAAGTCCCATTTATTGCTCACTTTAGATACTACTTTACATTAATAAAATTTTAATGCACATAATGAATGCAGAGCTGATAGTTCAACATACTTAATAGTTATAGTAATGCCTTCTATAAAAATGTTACAAACACACAAGACATCAACGAACCACACCAGTAAAGTTCATCATATCCTCGGACCCATAAATAATTCTGATGTCATCATTTTATACTGGCGGTATATAATTATAATTATTTAATTTATAATAATCCTAGTTGACCCATTTTCTTTTTTTTCTGTTTCCTATCTAGTCCATTTGTGTTGTTGATGTTGGTAAATTATTGTTTTTGAAGAAACTTCAAGGGTGTGCTATTTATATTTATTATTATTGTATATTGTAGTTACTTTCTAGAATAGTAAATCTTAACTAATTGCAATGATTACTGCAAATTATAATTATTATGCATTTCTGTGTAGTTTGCTTTTAAATGTACTCGATAAGCGTATAGCAGTTTTGTAACTCCATGTAGTATTACTTTTTCTTCTAATTTCCTGTCAAAAACCTGTTAACATTTTAGTTAAATATAATGAAAATTGCATAATTTTTAATTAGAAATATTATTATATAAAGGTTTTACACGAGGATATTTATTTATTTCTTTTAAGCAGAGCATAAAATAAGTATAAGGTGTCTTTTTGAAAAGGGAAACTAAGTTAAAGGACGCCACTGACTGGTTTGAAAACTAATTCCAATAGAAATTGATAGCAATAAAATCAGTAAGGCATTAGATGGATCTCTTCAACTTAAATTTTCTTAACAACTTAAATAAATGAAATTGTTAAATATATGCATACTCTTTGTTATTATATGAAACTTTAGAAGGGTATCCCGAAACGACGAATGGTTCTACTATCGAATGCAAATATTCTGATCCCTGAGTTTGAATGCGCATAGCAAAAAAACTAACAGCTCAGATTAATTCAAACAAAAACAGTTAGATAGATAATTTATTTTTGTATAAAATAGTAAATTTGTAAAAGTATCTGACTATAGTTATTTAGATTTTCGCGAATTATATTACAAAAAGTCGGCTTTTTTATGTAGTGAAAATTTTTGTAGATTGTTGTTGAAAGAAATTTCAAAAATATACAAGAGTTAATTAATAAATAATTTATTTTGAAAATATTCACGAATTAATTAATAAATCATTCTTTAAAGAATTATTTATTTATTAATTCGTGAATATTTTCAAAATTTCTTAACGTATTTGTTGTTTTATTAAAAAAATACCATCTTTTGTAAAGAAAAAGATTTTGATTAAGGTACCAGAACACTAGAATGCATTACCCTCTATGTCATAGAATAACTTGATAAATAATACAGATATCAAATTACAAAACCATTTCCACTTACCTGCAATACTATTAGCTACTTGCATATAAAATTACATTCAATTCTGTGGAGTAGTTATTGAAATATTAATTATTAAAATTATCAAATATTATTAAAAACCGGAATTTTTCTAACATAATTCGCGAGAATTCAAAAACCTAAAATTAGATAATTTTACAAAT